>JAQPPZ010015522.1:2400000-3000000 GCA_028583015.1 Wollemia nobilis
GTAGGTAATCTAATTAAGATGCTTCCCTGGCAATGGTGCCAAAATGTTGCGGGCCAAACAAGGTGAATGGTTTCCTACTTTTGTCACATGCCCGTGCATTTAATTATCAACCCAGGGAGCTTCGTAAACTTGCGAAGAGTCGGAATCAGGTTACTACAATACCACTGGAGGGTGAATCTGCTAATCCTACATTTGGGGGTGTTCTTGAGATGGTTGTCAATCATTCCCGCACTCCTCAATAAATTATGTAAGAAGAACATAAATAAATCTATAGAAATAAATCAAATGCACATTCCTGGAAATAAACCTACTGTAAATACTGGAACTAGTAAATTAATGAACGTTTCTATGAAAGCAATAAACTAATAAATAAACAAAAAAGAAATGGGGAAGAAATATTGGCTTGGAGTGGGCCCAGGCTCCAGCAGATTCCTCTCGATCGAACACGCGCTTAGAACTTCTGGAACTAGAATTTATTTATCAACGTATTACAATCTGTAATTCAAAATGGATCTTGATTAATTATTTCTATATCTCTCTATATATTTTTAGAATGATCTGCGTGTGTTTATATAACACACCCGCAGAACTTCTATTACAATAGTGGTTACAATAGTCGATTCTTCCCAGACTAAATTAGAACAGTCTGGCGAATGCAATCGATGTCTGGCATTCTGTTCTGAAGGCGGCGTGTTCATTTTGGTTCGTGCCTTGCCTGGCATTGGTAAGATGTTTGGATACATTGGTGCTATCTCCAAATTAGCTCTATATGATGCAGAGCTAGAACTGCACCAGCCGCTACCATCCACGTCGTTCAACTCTGGTCAACGAGCAAAGAATCAGTGGCGCCTTTCGGTTGTAGGGAGGCACTTGCCTTCTATTAGTGCCTTCTAGCCATGGAGAGGCGCTTGCCTTTGGTTGGTGCCTTTTGGTTGCAGGGAGGCGCTTGCATTTAGATGGTGCCTTCCGACTGTAGGGAGGCGCTTGTATGCAATTAGCGCCTTTCGACTACAGGGAGGCACCTATGTTCAATCGGTGCCTTTCGACTGTAGGGAGGCACCTATGGTCACTTGGCACCTTCTGGCTGTAGGGAGGCGCCTATGTTCACTTGGCACCTTTCGACTGTAGGGAGGCGCCTATGTTCAATCGGTGCCTTCCAACTGCAGGGAGGCGCTTGTTCCCTTGGCACCTTTCGGTTGGAGGGAGGCGCCTATGTTCTCTTCATTGAATCCCGATGAAATAAAGTGCCAGGTCCATCGAAAGGACCTCGACTGTTCCAAATCTAACTAAATCAACTGCAATTCCACAAAACATACTAAAAGCACACAAATTAGATAACATGCATAATTATATCAAATATCTATATAATCATTTATAAAAGTACGCAATCCTTATTATACAGCCGCATATTGATCCAAGAAGTATGTACAAAATATGAGCATTTTTGGTGCTCATCATTAAGCTTGACCAAACTTAGGAATCTCCCCTATTCTTGATCTTTGGAAACACAAAGATGATCTCAACTAAACTCGTCAATGTGCATCACTTGATATCTTAAGGGATATGTAATTTGAAAATATGCTTCATTTTTTGTTTTAGAATTATGTCATTCCACAATTTTAAGCCTATTAGTCTAGTGCTTAGTCACGACTCTTAGCTCTTGAATTGTCCAAGATTCCATGGTAGCCATAATGGGAGCATTTTTGCCAAAGAGGAATATGAGGAGTCTGGTTCAGGTAACATGTCTGATGGAAAAATAAGTAGGGCCAAAAAAGACTTTTTGTATTTATCTAGTGAATCTAAGGGGTATCTAACATGGTGGTTCTTAGAGGTAGTTTACATACTGAGATGAGCATGTTCTCTATTGTGATGACCACTTGTAAAATATACACAAACCTCTTTTCATGAAGTTGTATCAAAAGGATTAGGTCCAGGTAAAAACATGAAGGTAACAAATGTAAGCTTAGGCTTGGGACGACCTTATTTCTTGAGGGATCCTTTTCTAGGTTATTTTGAACTGGATATTAAAATTAGTTATGCTCTCTTAAGGATTTATTCGGATAAAAGAAAAATGAGTTAGAAATAAGAAGGGATCTCTTGGATCATAAAATTATAGTATGAGGGGTGTACCTAGGTTAGCCTAAGCCTTAATGCTTTTGCCTTCTAAGGAGAGATACCATTGTAGTACTTTGCCTTGAAAATATCGAGCAAGAAGCCTCACCATTATATCTTTAAAGGGAATGTTATAAATGGTTGCCAAAGCAACATATTGGTAATGCTCATAAACTATTTTCCCACTACCATTATAGAAGGGTAAAACCTTTAATACAACCTGGGGAATCACATGAAGATCCAAAAGGTTAAAATATCCAACACTATTCCAAGTCGAACAAATTTGTCCAACCATGGATTTGGTAAGATACACTATATTATTCGTAGATTCATCATTTAGATTGGCATGTAGTAGGTTATATTGGCTTCTAGTCCTATTATTATGAACTTGTAAGCTCTTATACCTAGGGTTATGCATAAGGGGTTGGACTCAAAATGTACTTGTAAAAAAATGGTGAATCTTAATCAAAATCAAGGTGAATCAAGGCGAATCCTAAGCAAATCAAATAAATCATCTTCACACCAAAATTTGGGGCAAAGTAAGGTCATATTTGGGGCCAATTTTGACCTATTAAATCACCTTATAACTTCATAAAAACACCACCATTATATCAAGCTTGAAAAGAGCTTTCCAATGAGTACAAATATACCTATGTTTGGATATATATTGTGGTGAATTGACCCTAAGAAAAAATTGGTCTCAAAAATTTTAGGCGAATGGGCCGACGTTGAGGGTCCTCATATTCGCCAATTTTTAATTTTGGAAATCCTAATATTCATCCAATTTGTGAATATTCACCACTGTGCATAACCCTGCAGTTATACCAATGGAGTCGCTAGTTTCTTTTGTTCTTGGATCAACCAAGTCATCAGGTGAACATGTATTCTCTGATTGTAAGCTCAAGACTATTCACTAGAATCTTGAGTCCTCCAGGTAAATGAGATGAGATTTATGAAATTCAGTCCCATTGTTAGCATGGTGGGTATTTACTTCGACTATCTCAATATTCATTTTTACAAGTGGGACGAATCAATCCCACCAAGCATGCCAAAAAATCTTTGTCTAAAATTGGCTATGTAGATGAGATGTGCCCTTGAGTCTTGGCAAATATTGGAAGACCCATAATTGCTTCTGATTCAACCTCTAGAGAAGGTTGGTTCCTTGTATAGCTTACTAAATTAAAACGAGGTTTAAGACTAAAGAGAAAAATGAGAAGGGTAAGAAGAGTGTAGGGGTAAGAAATTCTAATAAATTTGATCGAGATTTAGCAACTAGAAATAAGCTTCAACTGTATAAGAGTCTTACACACACAATAAAACCAATACCTAACATATCGAATATCATACAACTATCACAAAATAATGTCGAATTTAATTCACATATCTTATACATTTCAAAGACCTCTTAAACGATAATTCAAATAACAATCCAAACTCAATTATAATTGCTTTACTAAAATACACCATTCAAGAAACATAAACATAAATGCATAAAATATAATTCACATATTATATTCTATAATACCAGAGATAGAGGTCAACCAACATTGAATTCTATTGATAGGCAACAATTATCATATAACATACAAATATTGCAAATTCGAAAGATCCAACCCTCTTATTGAGGTCCATTGAGCTATTTCTAGATCTATGTTACATTATGTTAGCTCTCATTATCATACAAAAGTGTTTGAAGGCCTATCAGAGGTGAGTGTAGGGGGTGGGCATCACATCCTAGCTTAACTAAACCTAGATAGTTTGATTATGGTTTGTTGATGCATTTGGTCTAGGTTTCTCCCATGAAGTTAACATCCATGTGCTTCCAACAGATCTTAGTGTACTCTAATAGCTTCCCATTTAACCACAATGCTTTGTTGCCAACTCATCACTCATTTTGATAGCCTTAATTTGGGTGGATGGTAGATGCACAAATCTGATCAATAAGGAAAAGTCTGGAATCTCTCCATTAAATGATAGGGATAGGGAGTGTTGTTGGACTTTTTATTGATTTATCATTAGTGTCAGGTCAATATGGTCTTCCATGCTATATCCTATGCCTTAGAAAATTTTAAGTTTGACATTGTATCTTAACGTCAAACTTTCTTAGACCTTAAGATGACTTCTACTTCCTCAATAGTTTGGTCATCTTTCTAAACTTAGCCAAATTTATAATTTAACATGGTGCAGTATTGGATACTAAATATCAAGCCTTTCATCTCATTGATGTGATATTAGTGTCTCTAAAAATCTGATCATCTACACTTAGTCATTTATTGAGTTCGATAAGCAAGTTAATGCGCTAAAAATTAGATAATCTTTGCTCCTATGATGACATCAACATCTTTGTAAGTTTGGTCATCTACTATGCTAGGCTTTCTACCTTGGTCTATTTTATGTGTTTGACCAAATGATGCAATGTTGGATGTTGGAGTTTGGACTTTTCTTGTGCCTATGCTTATGTTAGTGTGCCAAAATTCTAACCTTCTGCATTGATAAAACTTTTTGCCCGACATGCAACAAAAATATTAAGCTCTTTGCCTTAGCCAAATTTTTGGTTTGGAAAGGTATCCCCGAGCTTCTAGTTTGTCATGCACTAACTTGTATAAAAAAACTTGTTCTATCAACTTTCTTATGCCAAAATGATGATTCTAGTCAAGCTCCTATGCTATTGCCTTAGAAAATTCTAAGCGAAATCATAATCCAACTTTATTTGTATGGATTCGTATATGTGGGTGATCACATTGATCCAAAAGTCATATGAATTATTCTTTATAAGAGTCTTATCTTGTGGAGTGGATATTGGAGTGATTCCTTCCTTAAAGAGTAATATTTGGTGTTTACTTACCTCAAAGGTATTATCTATCTTGATTTTATTATGTAAATTGTTATTGTGAAATCTGTTTATGGATGCATGTTTGATATTTTTGCATATTGGTGAATGTTTTATTGCTAATGAGAATAGAGGATCATAACAAAGTCATCTATAATTAATGGATCTGATCACCAAGATCTGATTTACACCCTCAATAGAAATCCTAAGCATAATTAATGGCATCTTGATTCCATTTCAAAACTTTACCCTCTCAAATCTTATCAAATTTAGTACAATTCTTCCCCCAAGGAGCTATGGATTCCTATAAAGCCAACACTTAGGATATCCCAAACCATGGTATTTTTAAAGCAACAAAAATCTACCAAAAGAAATCTAGATTTGTAGAAAATCATCTTCATGCATTACAAGGTTATGCCAAAATATTACCATAATTTGTTGAAGGTATCATTCAATCATGAAGTATCCATGCTCTCTTTCAAGCATTCAAGCTCTCCTCCAAGCACATAAAATCTTCAAGCATTCAAGATCAAGCTCTTAAGTGCCTTCACACAACAAGTAAGCTTCCAATAAGCTTCTACAACAAGGGGAAAATAATAGCACCTTAGAGTAAAAATTATGCATAGGGTTGCACTCTTTCCCCTCATTTACTTTGGAATTTTCATTGTGCTCGTAGGTTTAATATCTAATCATATTGTATGCTCATTTTATTTGAATGGATGATTTGTATTTACCTCAACATATCATCTTCTATCATTATTAGTTTACACTTTAAGCGATTAATCTCTCTAACTTTCTATCAGTTATTAGGGTCTTTGTACCTATTGGTTAGAGACCATCATATCAATAATTAGATAACTTAATTTTGCATTTAATCTTAGTTTACAATGCTTTAAAGCAAAATCATTGTCGAATTGTAGGTATGGTGGTGCTATCACTTTTAGGTTTTACATATTCATAGAGGGAAAAAGCTTTGATAACACTATCACTGACCCAATGGTTCTTTTGACATTGATCATTAAATATATACATATATCATTATATCATTTTCAATTCTCATTTGAACAAGGATTTGATGCTAACCAAGGGAGTCTAACATTCTCCTCTATCTCAGGTAGACCCCTTTGTTGCTAATCCCTTTTTTATCTCTCTATTTTGCAAGAAGGCTAAAGTGTCATCAACATGTAAAAGCATTGAAAATGCTTCTATGAGACCTACAACACTTCTTTCTTTTTGAAAAAATCATATTTTTCTACTTCATATTCATTTTCATTTCAATATCTACATCTTTAATTGTTTCTATTATTTACTAAATTAGTTTATGTTTTTAGTTTATTTATCAAAATAAGAAAAAGGAACGAGGGAACTAATTTAAGCATCTTAAACAATTAGGGGATCAACTTAATCTTTGATATTTTATTATTGAAATAAAATTGCATATAGCTACATTTAGGACTTATTTGTTGCATATCTCTTGTACCCTTGCCTTTAAATGAAAATTACTTTTTTATTTCATCATCAAAATCAAAATAATTTTAGTTATAGATCTTGTTGCATTTGTATGTTGCATTCGGGTTAGATTAAGGTTAAGCATAGTCAAAGAATATTTTAGGAGAAATATAGGTGTTTTTTAATTAATCCATAAAACTCTAGAGTCTAATCTAGCAAACTGCCCATATCCTCAAAGTAAGGAGAAGAGCGTGAAACACTATGAAGAGGTACTTCATGACATCTTCCTTGTTCACATTCTTATAATTGAGTGAATCCAACATGAACACCATCATGGGTCCCAAGATTTTCTTAACCAACCTAAACATTAATCAAACTAAAAATTATCAAACTTCAATAAAGATCACTTATCTTGTTTGTTTAGATTATATCACATTAAATATAGATAACAAGAACATAACCAATTGCTAGTCCTACTAAGGGTCTTTACTATCCTTTGAGTACTTGTCATGAGCTACTAGGCTATATTGGGTATATAGTGAGCCCACACTGCAAACCATCCACATAGTGTCACACATACTTATGCCTAGTAAGGAGCATATTATAAGGGGATATACTATTACCCCTTATGTACTATCTTAGCCATGTATCCAAGTGGTCACTTCCATTTATCATTAGCAAACCACACATAGGCTTTCTTTCACATACTAATGGGTGTATAGAGAGGAGTCAGACATATATAGACCTTCATATTATAGGGAGGTCCTTGAGGTAAATGTGTCAGATTCAATATATTGAGGGAAGGGGATATAAGGTTGCTAAAATATCTTCTCTTTCTTATTTAATCAACTCTATAAACTTTAAAACTTAATTAATATTCCCCTTCCTTCCAAACTGTGGCCAAGAAATGCTACCTAATTTGTAGTGCTACTCTTGAGTTGGCCAATTATCTTAACCCTTATATGGAAGGTCATGATGACCAATCCACCTTTTACAACCCAACACTTGAGAAAGAAGATGAGGTTTATACACCTTAAAGTTCTTTAATCCCTATCCATGATGGGGATGAAATATTAGTCTTCCAATGTATAACTCAAATGGTTTACTTTTTGCAAAATAATAGGGAGGTTGTAGAGACATTTCCTAGGGAAGGTTGTGATACCCTAGGTGTTTCTACAGGGGAGGGTTCACTCATGGCATGTCCCAAAGGTCAAGTTGTAATACAAGACCTAAAAGTTCTAGTTTTTCTCAATGGCTATAATTCTCAATCTTCATATAATTAAAATCTTCAAAAATTTTAGAACAACTACTCACAGAAATATCTTAAAGTACCATGGAATAGGGTGGTTCTAGTTATCATGGACTACTTCACTCTACATAGCAATAGGAACATCCTTCAAAGCTCCCACTTTGCTTTCCTGAACTAGATCTCCCATTCTGATGAGGACCCTCCTTTTTCACCTCATGGAAACTCTACCAACTCTCAGACCCCTATTTTTTTGAAGGTGATCCCAGGTGATAGGGCAAAAAAAATGGTTTAGACTAAAGGTAGTGTATCTCCAAGTGGTTTTGGTGGTATTGATCATAAGAATCGACATTCAAAATATCTATCTTCTAAAGTGGTTAAAGTGGACAAGAGTCCCTTGTTTGTTGGAGATTCTAATTTGGATGACTCTGATACTCATAAAAAAGAAAATAATTTTTTTGAGTAGGACTATGTTAAGGAAGATGCCCAAACCTCAAGAGACTCCAAACTCACATAAGGCTAGTGAAGATATGAAAAAAAAACTTCCGATGACCCATATTAGTACCCTTAAAGTGACCATATCTTGCACTGAAGAGTTGAAGTCTATGATGGACTGAGTTCATCGAGATCTGAATGATACCAAAATTCAAAAGGACCCAGGGGGGAGCTAGATTTTTTTGGTTGCCCCTATCTTTTGGATTTTTTGGTCCTGGAGGCTTTAGGCTCATCCTTTTTGCTTTCAATGGTGGCCACCCACTTGTGTTGGTAGGTTTGGATCTCCTTTTGGTTTCCTAGTTCTAGCAATAGGTTCTTTGGGTTCTCGAGACCTCCTTGTTTTGCTCTCTCTCCTATTACTCTATGGTTAGTTGGCTGGTTGTGGTCCCCTCTATGGGTACCTTTGGAATTTTTTTGCTTGGATTGCTCTTGAGAATCTATGTTTCCCTTTTGTAAAAGGTTCAGGGATCCTTTCAAAACCCCTTCATATATCTAATAATAAAAATTAATCTTAGAAATTTTAAAATTCGTTGCCAAATCATAATCAAAATCAAAACATAATGAATAACATCACTACAAGAATATTGTACCTTTAAATCAAAGGTTGGTTGGAGTGTTTCATTATTCTATCTCTCATATTTGTGTTGAAACCAGATAGCAACATAGGAATCCATCATCTAATCAACCTTCCTGACCTCCTTTGGTCCACCATGCAAAAAGATTTTTCTTCCCCCAAGGACCTCCATTAATAATCTAATCAGGGGCTAAGGCTAAGGGAAATTTTGATTTTCTTTGTCAACTTGAGACTACCTTGTCTAGAATTTATCTTCTTAAACCTATTAGGACTTCTATGGCTCATAGAGACATCTTGCTTAAAATTTTGAGTGAATAGGTCATTCCTCAAGACCTCAACCTAAGTAATATTATTTTCATACTAGAATCCATTGGGGCTAACCATGCAAATATATCATTCCATGAGGATGATATCCCTTAATATTCTATGGTCAAAGACCTACCATTATACATCATAGACCATATCAATGATAATTTCATCAAGCAAATCTTAGTAGATAATGTTTTTGGTCTCAATTTCTATAGCCTAAGATTCATTATTCATTTTGGGCTAACCCAATACGATTTAAAGAAATCCGATCTTATTATTAGGGCCTTCAATAATGGGAAGTGTGATGCTAGTGGCACTATAGATTTACCCCTCAAAATTAGACCTTACGCTCTCAACACTCTCTACTATGTCATGCCATATGACTTGACCTACAAAATTCTTCTTAGAAGGCCATGGATCCATAAGATGTATGCTCTACCTTCATATTTTCATAAATGCCTTAAATATGAATATAGTGATAAGAATTATCATATTTCATTTGACCTTAATCTCTTTTCCTACTACCAAGTGATCAAGGTTGATAACGCTAAAGTTTGTCTTATTCCTTCTCCCAACTCATCTCTTGAACCATCATATTCTTCTTCTCTATCAAGACCATCCTTGGTGGTGCTGATTATTCAAGTGGGGCTCAGTTTTGTAAATGTTGTTTAATGCTAGGTTTGTGGATTAATGGATATATGTTTTTGATATTATGTGCATGTTTGTGTAAGGATATGGTACTGCTGATGCTCTGCTTGGTTGTAGTAGCAGGTACTCTCATGGGTGGACAAGTGATTTGGCCACAAAGAATGAGAGGTCAAATGCAAAGGAGGAGAAGTGATGAGGATGAGTTGGTCATAAAACAATTTAGGGTAACATGAACTAATACACTTTTCATATAAATGCATTATAGTTTATGCATGCTTTTATTTTGTACCATCGAAAAAGGAAAGTTGCATGCAATGAGTCTCCTTAACATGGGTTGGTGATAGCCTAGGTCTATCTTAAATAAGGATCCACTCATTCAAGGATAAAACGGTGGTATGAAACATTGAGAGAATTTTTATGTCTGAATCTCCTTCTTTTGTGCTTCTGGATGAATGATCTTGTTTTAATTTATCTAATGTTAGATACTAAATTAATCCAATGAATGATTAATTGTTTTGATTTATAAAATGTTAGAATGATTAATTGTTTTGTTTTATAAAATGATAGATATTTAATTAATAAATAATAATGATTAATTTTTTAGATTTTAAATTAATTAATTAAATCTATCTAATGTTAAACATTAAAATTAATCAATTGAAAGATTAATTGGTTTCTAATGCTAGAAATTGAATTAATCATTGGAATTATTCAATGTAGTGATTAATTAACCTACTTTTATTAATCCAACGTAAGATTAGTGGCATGTCTTTACTCTTGGATCATGCTTAGAGGTGCCATCGACGTCTTAGAGCAACCTTGCTTTATTACTACGAGTGGCTTTAAGCAACCCTTAGAGCCTTTAGGTTGACCAAGCAATTTTTAGAAATCCTTGGTGCATTTTTGGGATGACCGAGTGGCTTTAAGAAACCCTCAGAGCCTTTGGGTTGACCAAGTAATTTTTAGAAATCCTTGGTGCCTTTTTGGGATGACCGAGTGGCTTTAAGCAACCCTTAGAGCCTTTGGGTTGACCAAGCAATTTCTAAAAATCCTTGGAGCCTTTTGACTGACCAAAGGGCTAACAGATGCCTTTGGAACTTTTTTTGACATGACCAAATCACTCAAATGAGAGCTTGGAGTCTTTTGGGATGACCGAGTAGTTATAAGAACTCTCAGAGCCTTTGGGTTGACCAAGTGATTTTTAGAAATCCTTGGCACCTTTTTGACTGACCAAAGGGCTTATAGATGCCTTTGGAGCTTTTTCTAACATGACCAAATCACTCGAATGAGAGCTTGGAGCATTTTGGGATGACCGAGTAGTTATAGGAACTCTTAGAGCCTTTGGGTTGACCAAGCAATTTTTAGAAATCCTTGGTGCCTTTTTGACTGACCAAAGGGCTTACAGATGCCTTTGGAGATTTTTTTGTTATGTTCTCTAAGCATAGAATGCCTTAATATGGATGATGTTGAGAGGTTTAGGATCTTCAACACCCTCTAGCGATGTCAAGCGATAGGTATCTGGACCAATATTTTTAGATATGATATAGGGTCCTAGCTAATTAGCCACAAATTTATCTCCCATATCGGGCAAAAAATTTGAGTTCTATTGGTTTTATTTTAGCATAAGATCCCCAACTTCAAAATCTCTTTGGTGGACTTTGATATTGTAAGCTCGTTTGAGTCGCTCCTGATAAACATGGAGATGCTCAAGGGCATTCACGCGATGTTCATTGAGCAGTGTCAGTTGATCTAGGTGAGCTTGTCGCGTGGTGTCGTCATCGATGAACTCCTTCAATACGATGCGCAGTGTTGGAATTTCCAACTCTAAGGGTATAATGGCCTTAGTGCCATATACTAGTGAAAATGGAGTTACCCTAGTGGGATTTCGAATGCTAGTTCTATAAGCCCATAGTGCAAGGGGTAGCTGTATATGCCAATCCTTGTGGTGTTCCTGCACTGTTCTTTTCAAGATGGCTACCACATTCTTCTTTGAGGCCTTAGCTTGCCCATTTGCCTACGGATAGCATGGAGTTTTAAAACTATGTTTGATGCGGTACTTAGAGGTTAAAGCTCGCACAATTTTGTTAATAAAAGTTCCATTATTCAAAACTATTTTGGATGGTACCCCTAAATAACTTATGATATGCTCCATTATGAACTCTGCTATGCGAGCTCCCATGGCCATTGTTAAGGGAATGTCTTCCACCCACTTTGTAAAATATTCAGTAGTCATAATGATGAATGTATGTCTTCCTGATGACAGAGGAGAGATCTTGCCAATTAGATCAAACCCCCATTGAGCAAATGGCCAAGCCTCTTAGATGGGCTATAAGGCCTATGATGGCAGGTGCGTAAGATTAGCATGGTGCTGATATTTGATGCATTTCCTAACATACACATTGCAATCCTTCTCCATAGTGGGCCAATAATAACCCATTCGAAGGATGCGCTTGACGATGGCCATGCCACTAAAATGGCCACTGCATGTACCATCATGAGCTTCTAAAATTGCCCAAGATGACTCTTGGGGCTCAAGACAACGAAGGAGAACTCCATCATAACTTCAACGATACAAAATGTCTCTTATCAAGATAAATTTAGTCACTTTCTGTTTAAATGTGCATCTTGCGACATGCAATAGTCCCTCCGATACAAAACCAAGTCTTATGAAGTCTTGAATCTGTGACATCCAATTCTGATGAGCCATAGATTCAACCACTAAGACAACCTGTGCCCCCTACATATTTACTTTTGCAAATGCATACTGTGACACAACCTTGTGGTGAATGGTGGTGCCACTCCCTGTAGGACTCTGGGAGGTTAAAGACCCCTAGGGTGCTTTCTTGAGAAAGTATTCAGCTTTACAGAACCAATCAGATTTTGGTTCCACACTAATCACATTGACTGATTATTTTTTATCAAAGGATGCATGCTCTGCTCCAAGATGTGAGAGCGTCTTGACATGGATGGTAGTGAAGTCGGTAGATGGATTTTGAGGTATTAAGGATCCTAAAGAAGCCATGGTGTCTGTGAATCTATTTGATGAATGAGGGATTGCCTTGATGTCGTACCA
Source organism: Wollemia nobilis (assembly GCA_028583015.1). Taxonomy (NCBI): domain Eukaryota; kingdom Viridiplantae; phylum Streptophyta; class Pinopsida; order Araucariales; family Araucariaceae; genus Wollemia; species Wollemia nobilis. The sequence goes on from JAQPPZ010015522.1 coordinate 2,412,737, forward strand.
TTTCAGTTTAGCCAGATATGTGGCAATAAGATCTGTATAGGCTTTTAGTACCAAAAATCGACACTGAAATAGTCCCTTCACTTGGTTAATTATGAGCAGGGAATCACCAAAGATGTTTAATCTCTTGATATTCATGGCGACGGTTGTATGAAGGCCCAAAAGTAGGGCTTCATATTTAGCATTATTGTTGGTGCACGAGAAGTATAGTTTGAACGACAAGGGTATTGGAGCTCCTTGCGACGTGAAAAACACTATCCCTATGCCATATCCTTGCTCGCACTTTGAAACATCAAAGGACAGAGTCATATCAGCATTGTTCTCTAGTTATTCGGTTTTGGGAGCTTTGGATACTATAAAAACTGCATCATCCAAAAGCTCGATTATCAGAGGCCTACTGTTGGACAGTGGCACCTCAGCTAACTGATATGCTATGACTTGTCCCTTAATGGAATTCTAGCTTATGAATTCTATATTGAATTATGTCAATAGCATGATCCACTTTGCAGTACATGTATTATGATATGTCTTGCTCATCATATACTACAAAGGATTTTGTTTTGATATCACATATGTTGTGTGACTTAACATGTAGTGCCACAATTTCTTGGTAGTTAACACTACTGCTAAACATAGCTTTTCCACATATGCATATCCTAGCTCGTAACTCACCAAGGTTCGACTAATGTAATATATGGCTTTCTCTTTGCCTTGTACATTATTTTGGGCCAACATGGTCCCTAATGCAAAGTTTGTTGCTGATATATATAGCAAAAAAGGCTCTTTTGGCCTTGGTGGAGCTAACATTAGTGACCTTGCTAGGTATTAATTTATCTCAATGATGGCTACCTTACAGTCCTTGTCCCAGTTGAATGGGACACCCTTATGTAGCAGTTGATTCATGGGTCGATATTTATCTGATAGCTGGGCGATAAATCACTTTATCAAAGCTACCTTGCCTTGAAGGCTCCTTAATTCCTTAATATTTTTGGGAGGACGCATTTAAAAAATGGCCTTGACCTTCATTGGGTCTACTTCAATGCCTCTCTTAGAGACAATGAACCCTAATAATTTTCTAGAAGTTATGCCAAATACACACTTCTTAGGATTTATCCTGACATTGTGCTCTATCAGGTGATCAAAGACTTTTCTCAAGACGTCCACGTGCTCTTCTTGTAATAATGACTTGGCTAGAAAATCATCGATATAATATTCCAAAATTTTGTGCATATAGTCATGAAAAATGTATGTCATGGCCTGTTGGTATGTAGCACCAGTGTTTTTGAGAGCAAACGGTATAACTTTGTAACAAAATGTTCCCCATGGCGTTATAAATGCAGTTTTGTGCTGGTCTTCGGGCTTAATTCGAATTTGATTGTAACAAAAAAAATCATCCATTAAGGAGAGGATTTCATGACCTGTAGTAGAGTCTACTAGAGCATTGATATTGGGCAATGAAAATGAATCTTTGGGTGTTGCCTTGTTGAGATATCTAAAATCTGTACAAATACGGATCCTTCCATATGGTTTTCCTATAGGCACCATATTAGATACCCATTCTGGATAGTCTATGGAAATGAAAAATTCTACATCTAACAATTTTTGCAATTCATATTTCACCATTAAGGCTACTATTGGATGCATCTTTCTGAGCTTCTACTTGACGAGCTTATTGGACGGGTCTAGCGAAAGGTTATGAGTAACCAACTTTGGATCTAGACCGGGCATATCTTTGTATGTTTTAGCAAAAAGGTTAGGTCTCTCTTTTAGTAGAGGGATGATGCTAGCACGCTCATTTGGAGTGAAACTCATTCTAAATTTAACCTTCTTTGGATTTGTGGGGTCGTTACCAATATCCACTTCGAAGGTTTCCTCTACTGACATATGGGATCCCTCCTCAAGCTAATGAGGCGTAGGTATCAAATGGATGTCATCAGCTGGATTTATTTGTTCTTCATTGGAATAATTTTCAATGCGATAGACATCATAAGCACAACCTGGTCCAAAATGAAATGTTTGCAACATCTGTTCATTTGGGAAGAAATCTTCAGGCTCTACTGGCGAATCAACGCGATCCCAATCGATATCACCTATGTTTAGATGCAATGGCTTGAATGAATCTACTAGATTATAGAGTAGAGTGGTCAAATAAATGGAGACCATGTTGATGGAATGGAATTGATCTCCAGGACTACACAGACTGAACTCTACATCATCTATGTAGCTTCCATGCCCAAGATCTGGCTCGAATGGCATGGAGATGAAAGGATCCTCCCTATGGGATGCCTGAAAAACTTGATCCTCTCTATGTACTAACTGCAAAATGGGATATTTCAACTCAAGTAGCTTGAAATAAGTAGGCAGATGGGGAAAGATCCTTTGATATTCCTCTTCTAGATTTATTCTTTCCCTGAGACGGCACTGGAGATTAATCTCTCGACCTAAACTGTAGCTGTAAAAGGTGGTGGACCCTGAGGTGGATTCTGATTACATAGGTGATGAGGCCCCAAATAGGCCATCTCCAACAAATCCTCATCATCACTGTAAAGATATAATCTTTCACTTCCCCCCATATGCAAGGGGTACTTTTCCAGATGTGGCCCCATGTATTTGATTCTACAGTCGCTATCATCACTATCCGGATAGACTGGATAAAATGATCATATATACAACACCGATGCAAAAACTAGCTCTACTTCCTCGTCAGAGTGATCTGCATTAAGAGGCATCTTTTCTATAACATACTCTGACTCAGCAAAAAATATATGTAGTGGATATACTAGCCTCAGATCGGTCATCTCAACCTCATCGCTATGATTGCTACTATGAGCAAGCTACTCTATCGTGTCCATGAATATTGGGAGATTATATGGATGAGGCCTTAAGTAGGCCTGCTCTGTCTCATCTTCATAATCACTATCGACCATGAAATGCTCTTGTATCTCATCTAATTGCTCTCTAGGCAACAAATGGTATAGAAATGCCGGAACCACAAAGGCTCGGTCAATTTCCTCTTTAGATTGATCATCATTTGAGGGATCACCATCTGCATCATAACTCAGTCTGCTCATTTCAGAGGTGGACTCCTCTACGTATTCACTACAAATATCTCCTAAATCGATATCGCCTAGAATGATGGGGTTGTACCCCTGCATACCGATATCGTCGGTTGATACGATTTTGATGACCCAGGCTACCTCTAGGGTTCTTCTTCGATAACTCTTCATGTTTAATCTTCGATATCTCAATGGTGATGATTGACACCATTGGTTTGTTGCCCCTAAGGCTATACATGTTAGGATGATATGGGTTAAAATCCACGTCATCCCATAGACCTAGGTACAAATGATCCAATGATATAGCGAGTAAATCATCATGTCCCTAAATCTGCAATCCCAATTCAAACCTATCAATTTCCAACTGATAACGTGGTTCAAGAGGGGTTCTTCATCCTTGTTAAAAAATACCAAGGTCGTATCCATGCCAATGATAGATCTCAAAAATGCGTATGGCATACTCGAGGTTGGACAAGTACCGAATGTTCATCATGAACTGTTCGTCATCATCCACCTCCATGGGTGCTCGCATTGGAACTTGATCCAAACTGGCATAAATAAAGTTTGTTTGGTTGGGTGGCTTGCCCAATGGTACTATGGATCTAACTGGGTATCGATAAGCTATCGACCAGCCCATGTCTCATGCAGTCTCTAAAATAGGACCGAAGGTCACATTTTGCACAAGATATTCACCCAGACCTGTGCTAGCTAGGTGAATAGTCACATGAGGTGCAGATGACCCTATTGATGATGCAGACAAAGTAGGCTAAGGTGCCTCCTTGATTTGATCATGGGCTTCCTCCACATCCATGGGAGTGGTAGCCTCAGTGGTGACTGGTTCGAGCGCGTTCTTTGCTTCTTTCTTGCCCAATTTCACCTTTAATTTCTTGTCATTCTAATGCATTATCGATGCACTCGATCTCAAAGAAGTTGCAGTGGTATGTTCAGATATGTTTGATACAGATATCGATGGTTGAACATGCATCACCTATTTACCTCTTGGAACCCTCATCGATGACGTGGGCCGTATGTCCAAGTGCGTTGATGGGATCACAAAACCCCCTAGTAAATCTTCGAAGTTCACAAACATGAATGGTTCTTCATCTAATGATACCATGTGAACTTGTCCCTCATGTATATACTTGACACACTGATGCAATATTGAGGGAACACAAAGCATTTTGTGAATCCAAGGCCTCCCCAACAGGATGTTATACTGCAAGGTGTCCTCTATCATGTGACACATTATGGGAATGGTCTTTAGTCCCACCTAAATAGGTAGGACAATCGTGCCAACCGTAGAGCATAGTGCATCGTTAACACTCTCAATGTAAAGGTGCTTGGTATGACAAGTGATTTAGGAAATTTCAAATGGTGCAGTGCCTTAGTCATGATTATATTGATTGACGAACTAGTGTCAATCAAGACCCTTTTGAACGACACATGGTTAGCACATGCAATGATATGTAGTGGCGGGTCAGCCATGCTTGCAAAAACCATTTTCACTTTGTGATCGTAGAATTGGATCATTGGTTCTTGGAACTATTGTACGTGCCCCACAAAGTTTGTGAACACCTATGCATCCTGGGATTGTACCTCAATGGAACTTAGAATATCCATAAGAGTCTCCCTATGCCTAGGGGACTGTTGTATAAGCTCATATATCGACAACTTCGTAGGAGTCATCTGCATGTTTTGAACCAACCTGCTCCTAATGGTCACCACAGGTCTCGTTGGTGGGCCTGGAATATTTTGTGCCTGCTGCTACTGGGGCATGGCTTGTATTTGAATGGGATCATGAGGTTGATTCGGTTGTTCATACCTCCCATGTCTGGTAACAACATTGACCATGCTGACGAACCCCTAGGTAGGTCGTTCGACTTACACTTGATTGACGTAGCCAGCGTGGGTACGGGGCACCTCATGGTTTGGTAATGAATTTTTAAAAATACCCATGTTTTGGTTATCTGGCACTTGGGGATTACCTAGTACTACAAGCTCTCCCTTTTCTATAATATTTTGCACAGTGTATTTTAAGGACCAACACACCTCGATGCCATGGCCTTTTGCTCTATGAAATATGCAAAAAAACTCTTCCTGATAGTCTTTGGGCTTGGGCTGATTTGGATCAACCATATTGACTTTAGGTAATCTTATTGTCTTGGCCTCGCAGAGCTGACGAAAGATCAATGTCATTGATTCCGTCAATGGCATAAATATGTGAGGTGGGTGTTGCTCTTTGTTCTTGCCCTTGTAGTTATTTTTGTAATGGTCGTATTGCACAAGAGGAAGATGTGCTTGATAATTTTGTTTCTTTTGCCCCTTATCCTCATTTTGGAGATTCAGTACCACCTGATTCACATGGGCCTACTTGCCCTATTGCTTTGAGGTACTCTTATTATATCCCTCTTTCCTAGTTTTTAGCTTCAAGTTGCCTTCCTACAACTTGATATCCTCAATTACCTTGGCTTGCGCCCAAGCTTCTTTGAATGTGGTGTACTATTGTAGCTGCAACAATAGCGATATGTGCTTGGCACAACTCTTTGTAAAAATTTAGGTTAATTCTATGGTAGGAATCGAGAATGGCAACTTTTCCATTAATCTCCTCCACCTCTTCCCGTACTATTCTATTGGCTCATTGTCACACTGAGCTAGCACAACCAAATAAAAATGGTGGCCTGTTTCTTGACGCTGAAGGAATAGCGTTCAAGAAAGGCATTAGGTAATTGCTCAAAATTTGTTATGCTATGTTTCTTTAGCTAATTAAACCACTCACGAGCTGACCTAGAAAGTGTCATGACAAACGTATGCAACAACAGTGCATTGTTGTTCTCTATCTGAAAGCAAACATCCAGAAAGCTCGTGACATGTTCTTGCACCTCTTCATTATCCTTGAATTTGTCCAACCTAGACATCTCAGAATGCTCTGGGTATGGGGGCATAGGTAGTGAGGTATCTAAAGGTTCATTGTGAATTTTCCTTAGTGTTAGCTTTTGGACAACCATGCCTTGTCTCTTAACCTTGACCTTCTCACCCAAAGCTTTGTAAGCCTCCGAAGATAGAAAGTCCTCCTCCCTAAGTCAGTGTTGAGTCAGTCTGGGAGGTACATTCCTCTTCTATCAAGGTGGAGGGCATTGCTCGTCCTCCTTATCAGCTCAAGAACTCTCAAGATATTCCTGGTTGCATCTGTTCCCCTCTTGTTCCTCATAATGTTACTTCTGATTATCAACCGAAGGTGGTCACTCTCTCTGATGGAAAGTGATATGGGTGTGAATGCTTGCATGCTCATGGTGCATGTCAGCTTACAAAAAAGCCTTCCTATGCACCTTCTCTCTACGCTTGTTTTGAGAGTATAGGCCAACCCTATCCAACCTATATTCTTGCTCTACATGCTCCTTTTGCATGAGGATGTGCTCCTCGTGCAAGTGCTACTCGTACAACCTTTGTCTAGTAAGCCTATGTGCTTGAAGATCTTCATATTCGATGCACTGCCTCTCTAGGTGAGCATCCTCCAATTGATCTTGGAGGAGTTGGCATTTTTTCTCAGAGGCCAATCGATATGATATTTTGACTTGGTCAGTCGTCGGAGGCCTTTGATATGCTTGCTCTGTATGAGTGACCTTGTGGGTTCTGTACCCATCGGACTGATGTGCTATGCTTTTACCTCTGTCTATAAAGATGACATTGAAATCATGTTGTGTCTTGTGCTGCATGCCACCATGCATGGATGATGGATACGATACATGAGGGTGCTTAGAATCCTCTCCATGCTCTTTAGTAGTTCTAATGGTGCTCCCACTATGCTCACTCAAAGCACGAGTGGGCAGAGCCGAAGGCTTGTAGCCCAGCTGCTCTAACACACTACCTAGACCGTCTAATTGTCTATACCTCCACTTCTCATGAGGTGGTGTTCCATTAACTCCCACATTCGACATATCGATGGTGGTCTTGCGTGCTATAGTACACGTGGGAGTATGGGTAGAATTGTACTCAGTAGGGAGCCCGTCTACTTGCCCCTAAATGGGTGAACCTCTATTACTTCTATACTTAGAAGGTGGGGTATAGTACACCCTGTAGACTTAGTGCAGATGGGTACCAATATGGTCCCTTGCATGACATACTCTTCGATCGATCCCGTGGATGCGCATGCACTGTGGTCTCAATAATGTTTTTCGAGTGGAGCACCCTTAGGCTGAGAAACCCCATGCTCTAATATATGTCTAATAGTATGCACTGATGCTAGTCTATCAGGGGTACACTCAATGGGATCCCCAAGTGTTGAGTTGTCTCCTCTAATGCACGTCGAACATCATTCAGTTTGCTCATGTGGTTGAGGACTAGACACATGTAATTGTGAATCGGTTGGGGCTTGGTCATTGGCCTCAAGATTGTGTCTTTGCCGACCATCCCGTGTATCCACCATAGTGTACCTAATGTCTAGATGCCTTTATTTGAGGGGAGAATGAGGATAAAATTATGGAATACGATTATTAGTGAAGTTAAGAATAAACTACCAGCTTTGAAAGGTAGATGGTTATCATTAGCAGGAAGAGTGCAGTTAATTAAGTTAGTCTTATAGGCCATTCCAATATATTATATGTCATTGTATACTATGCCAAAATTAGTTGAAAAAAGTTTAATCTATATTATGTGATCCTTTTTATGGTCAAGTTTACATGATAAAAGGAAATTTTCTTTGGTGAAATGGAGCAAGGTGTGTGATGATAAAACTAGGGGAGATATTGGTTTAAGATTTATTACATATGTAAACTTAGCTCTTAGGGGAAAAGTAATATGGAGATTGTATAAAATTTAAAGACAATGGACAAGAATTCTTCTAAGTATGTTGAGCCCAACGATCCAAGTTTAATATTTACTACATTATCTTTACTAAATGGTTTTTCTCTTTGGAATTGTTTGAAAAAATCTATTGATCTAATGATTAAAGATCTAATATGAGTGGTGGTAACTAGAGAAAAATTTCCTATTTGGATGGATACTTGGTGTGATAAAAAACCACTCAATTTAGATCCAATTTTGAAACCTTGGATGAGATTACTTCAAGACAAATATGGTGATAGGGTTTGATACATTTTGTACAAGGATTAGGAAGGAAGGTATAAATAGAAAGAAGATTTTTTTACAAGTATACAAGACATTTATTCTAAGAGGCAATTGGGGTAGAAAGATAACAACTATGATTATTTCAAGGGGATCCAAGGATAAATTGATTTGGGAGTTGAATAGCTCGGAAGAATACACAATAGGAAGTGGATATAATGTAAAGCACCAAAAAAATAGTAATAAGATATATTTGGGATATCCCAAGCATTCCTAAAGTCAAAATGTTTGTTTGGCTAGTAGGTCATAGAAGAATTTTATCCTAGGATAACCTTATGAAAAGGGGTTTTCATGGACCCTCTCAATGTGTTCTTTGTAAAAAGGAGGAGAGTATAGACCATATTTTGGGATATTGCTCAATAGTTTGGAAACTATGGCAATGGATTCTTAATATATTTGGTAAATACATGGTGATGAATAGCATAATTGAAGATTGGTTAAAGCAATGACAAATCACTTTAAAAATTTAGGCTTTATAGACAATCTGGGATATATCAAAAGATATAATACTTTGGATAGTATTGTGAGAAAGGAATAGAAAATTATTTGAAGGAAAGGAAAGCAGTTTAGAGGTAATAAAAAGGAAGATTTGTTTAGCCATAGAGGAGTCTAAACCAACTCTATCAAATCACCCAATCCCTAATATGGAAGCAGAGAGCATTGATAGATGGAGTAAACTGATTAAACTATCTCAATTTGGATGATTTGAAACTCATTTATGAAACAAAAACATCCAATGAGGCATGGGAAACACATTATACCATATACAAAGAGAATAAATAATCAATAATACTTCACCTTCAGTGTCAAATTCATACATTGAGAGTCTAATATGGAGAAAGTATTGAAGTTTTTATTTGTTAAGTTGTAGAGTTGAAAGTAAAATTAAATGCCATGTGAGAAATTATGGATGATTAGCTCTTGGATCTTGTCTTACTTAGAGCTCTTCAGATTCATTCCAAGTGTTTATCACTTTCTTACAAGTTTCAAATTGAGAGGTGTCCTTTGATGAGTTAGTGAACATGTTTCAATAGGAAGATAAAACCAACACGTCAAGGGTTTAATTGACAAATAATGCACTCATTTCCAATAAGTCTAGGAGAAAGAAGCCATAGAAGGATCCTTCCTAATCGTCATCATTATAGAGACAACCTCAAAAATAAAAGAGGTATTTCTACATATGTGAAAAAGAATAACATGATACAAAGAGTTATTGGAATAACCTTATGACTTCAGAAGATCAACTCTACAAACCTACTTAGAGAAGATACAGTACAAACCATATCCTCAACAAAAGCAATAAAAAGGCATGTCGTGCATGAAGAATTAGATTTAGAATTTGAATAGGAACATAAGGTGCTAATGTCGAAGGTGATGAAAATAATTAAGGATGAATTTTGATATATTTACTCAGGTACTAGCAAGCACATGACTGGGCTTAAAGCAAGGGTTGATTTATTACAAGCCAAAGCAAATGGAAAACCAATAACCATTAGTAAAAATAAAACTTAATAAGTCACAAGAGTAGGAGATGTTTCAATATTCTCAAAAGTACTTGATGATCCAAAAGGTGATATATGTACCTAGGTAAAAATTAATTTATTGTCAATACCACAACCAATGGATTAAAATATAGTGGTAGAATTCCATGTTGTTGATGACAACAATAAATGTTTTATCAAGAGACATGGGAAGATTATGGTAACTATTTTTTATAAGAATGATTTGTTTTCACTCAACTTCATATCATCTCCTAATATTGCACTTTCAATATGTAACCACCAAAGAGACCCCCACACGATCTAACTATTGCAATCAAAGAAAAATACACAAGTAGGCATGCATAATTTGATAACAAGAAATAACGTGAATACAAGGAATCCTTTATTAATTTCAATGAAGTCAAATTACAGATTCGTCCCTCTTAGGGATACCCATTTGATACATTACTTACAATAGTCTTTAATCCCTATCAAGGGTAGGTGTGATCAAAATATCCCTTAGGGTGACACGAACTACTCTAGGGTGTCGATGACCCTCTTATTCACAATGGGAAAGGGATTGGATGCTTTCTCTCCTTTGGAACTGTTCCCTATGGTCAAGAAATGACAAGAATGTCAAAAATATAGGCAACCTCTCGTGATGAGGCTGTTTTAGGTAAAATGCATAATAACACCATTAACATGCATAATCAAGAAAGCATAAAGAAAGTTGCTAAACTATGCAAAGTGAATCAAGATTCATGTAATAACATAAAGTAAAATAGCATCTACACTATGCATGGATCAAATGTAGAAAATGAAACATAAACATGCATAAAGAAAGCATTTTAGCCCTAATTGAAACATAAGCATAAAATATGAATCTAGCCTAGTTCTATGGTCAAAAGTCTTCTAAAATGCTATTAAATCAATAGAATAACTAATCTAACCTAACTAGTAAGACAAAAAAGAAAAGAGTAAGGTGATATGTCACCTGTTGCAAACCACAACTTTGGTGAGCAGCCTGCACTGTGAATCGTGGCTGACAGCCATGGTTTGACCTTTGATAAGTTTACCCTCAAAATCAGGGGAAGTGGGCTCAATATTCTTGTTCAAATTGATGTTCAAGGGTTGCCTTCAGTGTCCTCAGACTGATTTTGCAGTCAATTCGATGTGAAGGGCCTTCGTTTTCCTAGATTTGAATTTCTTGATCCTCCTAAGCACCTAGGGCATCCATAATGCAATTCATCATGAATGGTGACAAAAGGGTTAGGGATTAAGTGCAATAGCTCTATCTCTTAGTACACTGAGTTTGAGTGTACAATTTGTCAGGGCTTCGCTGCTCAAATATCCAATTCTTGCTCTCCTTTTCTCCCCATTTGGAGGGGATATTTACAGCATGCCCCTAGGGCTAGGTGTGGATTCATGGAGAAGCCAAGACCAAGAAGATTGGTTAGGACAGTTGGGATGAAAGCCTCTGGAATATTCCATCCTTCAACTGCCTCCTTATAGACATTTTGGTCGTTCCAACCGATTTGGCTAAGATGAAAGGCCTAACTGAAATTCAGTTAAGACCGTAGGTCATATTTATGGTCCAAAATACAGACCGTAGGTGTCAACCATGGTTTAGACTGGAGACCGCAGGTCTGGGCTGTGATTTAGACTGCTCAGGCCAAAATGCCTAAATTGAGTTGTTAGAACCACTACTCTATCTTGGAGTCTATCCAAGATCCTCCATATGGTCTTGTAGAATGTCCATATGAGTAGTCACCCTAGACATGACGCGTTTTAGGTGTCTACATAATAACAACAATATATGCTACCTCCATTTGGCATAAAAGATATGGTCATATGAGTTTGGGATACTTACTCTAATTGAGTAAATATTAAATGGTGTTAAGTCTACCTAGCCTTTCACCAACACTACTAGTATGCTCATGATTCTTGGTAGGGAAGCAAAAATGAGTACCTTTTTAGTTGAGCACTCACAAAGCAAAATGATAGATGGTTATGATTCACACAAATATGTGTAGACTCATGCCTATCGATTTTGGTGGTTGTGAGCACTTTCAATTATTTTTGGATGATTAGTCATGGAAGATGTGGGTGTATTTTTTGCATTAAAATTCATATTTGTTCAAGTATTTCTAGTGCTTCAAGAAGTATATAGATATAGAAATTAGGCATTATATTCAAGTTATCTACTCAAATCAATGGGGCATATATATCTAATGGATTTTCAAAGTTTCTTGAGAAAAATAGGATTAAGCAATAACTCACTATGGCATAAAAATTGTCGATCTTACAAAAGAAAAGAATCCCATAGGCTACAAATGGATTATCATAATTAAATACAAGGTGTATGGATTCATCAATAGGTATAAGCCATGACTCATTTCAAAGGGTTATGCACATAAATAAGTAATTGATTATGAAGATAAATTTATCCCTATAGCAAATATTAAGACCATATATGTAATCTATGCATAGGAAGCATAGTTTGGTTGGATACTTTAGTAGATCAATTTCAAGAGTACCTTCCTTAATGGTAATCTCAATGAAGAGGTGTACATAACACAACCTAAAGGCTTTGTTATTGATGGACAAAGTTAAAAGATCTACAAATTGGTGAAGTCATTTTATGGATTGAAGCAGGCTCCCATATTTTGGTACATAAAAATTAATAATCGTCCATTATAGTATGGTTTTATCAGAATCCCATTTGACATAAATGTCTATCTTATTAAAGTTAGATCTGAGATAGTGACACTTGTGTTGTATTTTTATGATATGGTCATCACTGGTAGTTTTGATGATTTGGTCAATGGTGTGAAGAATGTCTTAAACAAGACATTTGACATGACAAATTTGGGACTTCTACACTATTATATTGGATTGGAGGTATGGTAAGAAAAAATCACATTTGGTCTCATAGAAAAAGTATGTCAAGACATTACTTGAAAAATATCGAATGGTAAACTATAGATCAAAGACAACACCAATGAACTGAGGTTTATAACTATCCTGATATGATAAGTCACCACAAATATCCAGTAATATTTATCATCAGTTGATTGGTATTATCATATACTTGATAAATACAAGGCCTTATATAAGCTTTGTTGTGAGTTATCTTTCAATATCTATGCAGGAAACCAAGGATAATCATTGAAAGGCAACAAAGAGGACTTTCCATTATGTTTGTGGTACAACAAAATACATCCTAGAGTATAAGAAGAATGGTAAAGTTGTATTACAAGGATATGCAGAGTTAGATTATACCAAATCTATAAATGATGGGAGGTCAAAATATAGATATGTGTTTCACCTATGATCTAGACTTGTCTAATCACATAGCAAGAAAATATAGATAATGACATATTATCCACAAAGGCAAAGTATTATGCTACATGAGGAGCTATGTGTGAAGTGATATGGTTATGTCACATATTGTAAAATATGGGTGTTCCTAATATCGACTGACGATATTGAATTATGACAATCAAGATATTCTTAAGTTGGTCAAGAATCTAGTTTTTCATGAAAGAATAAAGTACATTGAAGTTCAATGCCATTTTATTTAAGAACAAGTTAAAAATAACTAGATTTAGCTCTAGTACATTCCTACCAAAGAACAACTTATACATATTTTTACAAAGGCACTTTCATGTGTCAAAATTGAATTCTTTTGTAGTTCTCTTTGTATACCAAATAATGTAATAAGGAAGAAATGTTAAGAATTTTATTTCATTACTATTTATCTTATTATCTACAAGTTGAAGTGGGTAGGAAGTTAGCATATTTGTTATAAGTAGTATTCATGTTTATAATATATATAACCTTTATTTATATATGGTTATAACCATATGATACAATTATAACCTATTTGCTTGTATTTAAATATAATCTGTTTAATCAATAATATTTAGTTTTAATTCTTTCCATCAAATGTCATGAGCTTAACTAGTTAATTTCTTAGTTTTTAAGGATGAGACCTAGGTTCAAATCTTGTTATGTGATATATGCATAATTATCAAGTTTTTGTAATACCACTATATGGTCACCATGTAATACGAGTGGGACCCATTTATATAAAAAATAAATATAAATTTTCCCTTTAAATACAAAGATGAATTGCTCCCTCTACTTTAGGGTTGAAAAGTGAAAAATAATACTTGATTTTTTAAAGAAGGATGATTCTTATTTTACACATTTTTAATGATAAAATGACATTAAAATATTATCAATGTTATAATATGTTTTTTAATTGGTTGAAAGAGGGGGTTTTGAAAGGATACTCAAACCTTTTACAAAAAAGCACAACAAAAGAAACTATCTCTAGGAGACAAACAAGGAACAAAAAATAATAGGATACAATATCCATAGGACCATATATTAGAGTATATTACATTATTTGGTACATGCCAATGTACCACCTTCGGTACATTACTAGAGTAGGAGTTACTTTAGAGTAAGGTTTGAGTAGTTACTTAAAGCAAGTAATAAATGCACAAGTGTTAGAATATGCAGTGATGTAAATGTGCATGTAGTCCACATGTACATGAGTCATAGGATAGGTAGATGAAGAGTCATGGGTAGAGTAAAGGCCAAGGCACGTATCTTCCTATATTTAGGCCTTTAAGATATGGAGTGATAGTGAGAGAGACAATGTTACTATAGAGAGTAAGATTATAGTAGTGAGTAGGTAAAGCCATTATCATATAGTTATCATAGCTTACTTATTTCACATCTTGTGGTTGCACTTCCTTCAATATATATCCTCAAAATCTAATAGTGGTATCAAAGAAAGGTGGGTAGATTGATAGGAAATAGGGAGAGCCACAAGAGAAATTAAGAGGAGTTCAAAAATATTATTTTTTAAACTTATAAAAATTTCATTTAGCTAGTCTTTCCACAAGGTTGCAGAAAAACTCATGAAGACTAGGACTCAACATTAATTCCACTAGATTGACAAACCAACTAGTTAAGATTGATTTTATGTAGATTTAGAGTTTCTTCCATTACAGTCCTAATACTTTGTTGTAGGAAAATGAGATTCAAATAAAGTTGAAAAGCTTCCTACAAAGATCTAGGAAGAATATCTTCTTTGGAATCAATCCAGTAGTTGAAGCAACAAATAAAAGATCAAATATTTGGATACCTAAGGAAAATATTCCATTACAAGATTGTAGACCTATAGATTGTAGAAGAGCGAAAAAGGCCAGAGGAGCCTTATTAAATATTAATGGAAGAAGAGACTCCAGAGAAGAGTCTAGGAGAATATTAAAGGTTGTTGATATCCATTGAAGATTTAAAACTATAGATTGCAAAAGGAGAAAACAACACTAGAATCTGAAGAGACATACAAGAGATCCCATTGAAGAACTTCCAATTTTGAAAGATTGAGATAGAGAAGGACTAGCAAAAATCATGTTCCATATTCCAGTAGCAGTAGATTTCAAATATCCAAGGAGGAGATCTCATTGCAAAGCTTCCATAGTAGAATATTGAAGACAATGTCTCATTGAGAAGGCTAAAAAGCTATGAAATTGAAGGTCCAAGAGGAGAGGTCTCAAGGAAGAAAGGAGAAAGAAGGATAAGGCTAGGAAAGCCTCACTACAGATTTCAAAGAAGGTCATTGAGGGAGTTCCTAGGAGAACACATTGGAGAAATTTACTAGTTTGAGAAGAATTTCCTAATATAATAGATTTTGTGATAATTACCGCCATCCAACAACAAGCCCAAAAGGAGAAGAATTTGGCAAGGAGTTTGCCAAATTTTGAAGGAGAATAGTGAAGACCTCAAGATAGCAAGAATATTAAGAAGAAGGCCACTAGATAGGTCAAAGTGGAAGTCACAATTTGACAAGGAGGTTGAAGGATAAAGAAGTTAGAAGAAGCCACCAAATTTGAGAGATTTAGGGATTTCCATTGAAGGCTTGAAGGTTATTTTGGAGAAAGGAGTTTGATGATTTTATAGCAGATAATTGAAGGTCTCTAGGAGATAAATATTAATTGCAATTTGGAGGATTTTCCTACCAAATTTGAGAGATTCAAGGACAAAATTTTGAAGGTGAAATTAACTATGAAAGGGTAGCAATAAGGGCAATATTACTAGTTTCCAAGTCTCAATTTCTAGAGAACATTGTGAATGAGAATTAAATCCACCAAACTACACTTTTGAGTAGCAAGTTTGAAGAATTTTAAATCTGCAAATAGGTGATCTAAAGAGATGTTTTGGACATCAAGGAAGAGCTACGATTTCATCCATTACAAGGCAACAATTAGGTGATTCAAATCACCAAGACATCCATCATCTACAAAGGTCATTAAGATAAGACACTTTGGTGTAAAAGGTTCATTATTTGAACTTCAGATTTTTGGTTCATTATTAACTTTCATTAAGCACCATATTATAGGTTAAAAGTTGCAAAGAAGAAGGTTGCATATTAAAGTCTTCAAGGGAGTGTAGAATATAGTTTCTACAAGGGTTATAACCTATACACAAAAAGGAGTTAGATATATTTTGAAAGAAAGGAAAATATCACCATCCTACCTTCTAGTTAAAGCAAAGAAGACATTATACTTAAGTGAAAGTTGTATAAATTATAGTGCATATTTCAAGTTACTTTTAAGAGCTCATTTATAGGAACAATAATGAGAAATTGCTATTGCATCATACTAGTTATCAAAGGTGCGTTAATTATTTAAGTGAAGATTAAAAATTAGTGCAAAGTTAAGCCATTCAAAAGGGCATATTAATTGCATGATTAAGAGCTTGGATTCATTATTGGTAAGTTAACCAAGCAAAGGATATATTTGCCTAGCAAGGAAGACAACATCAAATTACTATTTTCCACGAAGGAGTAGTGCAAAGAAGCTACCTCATCAAGGAAGAGAGAAAGCTTGCAAAAGGAGATTTAAAGACTTCAAAAATTTAGTGCAAATTAACGTATTCTATTCTAACTATTGCAAAGCTATTTGCATTAGATTATTGCACCATATTCCTCTTGTCCTAAGTAGAAAAAGAGGACAAATCTAGAGTGTCTCAAATATACTACAATAGATAGCAACGTACATCTACAAAGAGGTCATTTCATCAAAGTAAAGGAGCAAATTTCAAGCTAAGGAAGAGAGCAAACGAAGGGCTTAATAACCAAGTTGCAAGGTGTCTAAAGATACCAATTTTGCCACCAAATCGAGCATCTACAAACAAAAGTATCCTAAAATATCAAAATATACATAAGGTAACTTTACATTCATTGCAAGTCCAATGTAAAACAAGGAGAATAGCACAAAGGATAAAGAAGTGTAAGGTACAAGACTAAAGCATACGTAAGTTTTGTAAAAATCAGGGTGAAAACAAAGGTGTATTAACCAAGCAATAGACGAACCACCAACTAAGAAGAATCATCACCAAAGAGGGCAATGTTGGAGTGCCATAGAACCACCATAGCTAGACCTAACTTCATGGGAGAATAGCATCACCATTCACCTAAGAGAAAGCATTGAAGACAAGACCCATAGTGCATTCATTGGCAAGAAGTATTCAGGGAATAAAAGATGTTGAAGGTATCCTTACATGCAAGAGAAAGGAGTACCACTTGCAAACTTGAGCTAAGGTATTGTTGAGTGTATATTTTACCCAATTGCAAAATACCACCACATGCAGAGTATTGAACAAAAACTCTCTCTTGAAAAGAAACCAAATGACAAACATTCAACTTCTCCAAGGTTCTAGTAAAATATCTAAAGATTGTAATAGTGCCAGAAATAATTCAATAATGCATGTGACCATAAACAAGGGGCCTTTGCTGGTTCTAAACAATGCTTAATGATTGAAAGATCTAACTAAAAGCAAATGCAAAATAAAAGCAGTTCTTTTTAGGATTTTTTAAATTTATGCTACCCTGAATCTCTGTTAGTAAAGTATTTTATCTTCACTTAAAATGTTTCAAATGATAAAATGTGGATTTTTCCACCTCATTTTAATGTCCGTACCTTTAAGATGAAGTAAGTTCTAGATCGTTGGGTTCATTTTATCTTCCCTATGTTGATGCCACTACCCTAATAGTAGTTAGTAGAAGTTAGCATGTTAGCAAAATTAGCTTTCATTTCTTATCTTAATTTAATGTGAAATAGCAGGTTAGTATCCCTCCTAAACCATGTGTTTTATCTAAAAAATTAGATTAATGAATTTTGGAGGTGCGAAAATTCTGGAAAATGACTAGAATGGAAATAACTTGAAAGCTTAACAATTCTGGAAATGGACCAGAATAGAAATGAAACTGAAAGAAAATTAGCAAATTTTTTGGAAAAGGACCAGAATGGAAATAAAATAAAGTGAAATTCTAGATGGACCAAAATGAAATGATTGAATGCTTGAAATAAAATGAAATTAAAAAAAATAAATGAATAAACAATGCAGATTTGGTTAGCTGAAAAAGTCAAATTCTGAATTAGTTTAGCAAGCTCCTCCCTGCAAAATCCCAAGTTATGAGGTAATCATAAAACAACTTGAATTAATGGACCTGCAACATAAGCACAATACCATTAAATCAAGTGCAAGACTCAACCGAAATAATAGAGAAATTGCATCTTATTGACCTTCGCCTATTGCAACCCATTTCATGGCATAAGACAATGGCTAGAAGTCACTAAAATGCAGAGATGATAAGACACTAAAAACGCTAGTTTTATGATTAGAAACCCTCCTTTTGATTTTGCTCACAAAATTTTGCTACCCTCTCAAAATATGAAAAATGTTCTTTCTTATTGCTTTTCGGAATGTTACATCATTTCTAGCCCCCTCTTAAACAAGTAGGATAACAAGGTATAAATAATGCTTAAAAGTCCTTTCGCTTCAACTTCTTTCACAATTAAAATAATAAATGGATATAAGAAAATAATCCATCATCATTTTCTATGATTTAATACAATAAAATAACACTTCTAAACATTATTTTAAACAATAATAAAATCGAAAACATAATCTTACGTAACTCCTTATGTCTCCCATTTCTCTTATCACATAGGCATTTTACCCAAGAACACCCATTTGCACCCATAAAAATGAATAATAAAATTTTAACTATACCTTATAACCCCTACGATTTTAGGCCTCCTTTAAAACATTAAATACAATCAAACAACATTCACATTAAAATAAGGCAGGCCAATCTCCAATGAGATTTTCTCTATGCTGCTCAAAACCAAGGCCTGATGGTATCTCTTCGAAGCCATATCAAACGTACCCAAGTATTGGGATGACGTCCCCCATCTTGGTCACTTTGGTTTCCATATAACCCAGTGAGGCCATCATGCCATCGATGCAACCATGGTGCTGTCAACACCATGTCATGGTGCTATGATCGACACAGCCATGACGCTATCAAAACAACACCACCATTGTGTTACGTTCGATCATAGCCATGGTGCTGTCAACACCATGTCATGGGGATGCCATTGACATAGCCATGGCATTGTCAACCCTTCGCCATGGTGCTGCCATCGATCTCAGCCATGGCATTGTCAACACCATGTCAGGGGGCTACCATCGATGCAACCATGGCACTGTCAACCCTTCACCATGGCTATCGAGATCCCTGATCTCGCACTCATGCTACGAAATACCAACAAAAAAATTTCCATGCTCTCGAGGTAGACCTTTATCTCCATTGATTAGGGTTATGGGTTGCCCTAATAATGTTTCTTTGTTGGCTTGTTTGACGACATATCTCTGGTTTCAACTGTTTCACTATCAAATCCGACACCTTATGTGCTGTCCTCCTGGAACCCTAACACTATCTTTGGACCTCTTCCTCTTTTTCCAGCGTTATGTAGCCTCAAAATTTTTGGAATAGCCACCCTTGCCTTCGATCATTTTGAATAGCTGCCATCGCTTCCTCCTGCAATCAAACGTAACATGGTCAAACATATTATTATCACATCCTTTGTAAAGTATATTATAATAATATTATTATATACAATATAATAATATTATTATAATAATAACATTTTAGAATAAAATAATCATAATAATATTATTATAATAATATTTTAGAACATTATGATATAATCATAATAATATTATTATAATAACATTTTAGAACATCATAATAATATTACTATTATATACATAATATAATTAATGCAATTATATTAGGTAGATAATAGCATATTATTGTCTATCACAATTTCTTTGTACCTTTTGTATCCTATTCTTGTTTTAGGTAATGTTTTTGTCAGGCCTTGCTTTATTAAACACATTCCATCACCTTAGATAGTATGAAGAGCATTAAACTCTATTTATCAAAATGGATTTTAATTAATCTAAGCATTAATGCCTAGATTAATTAATCATTAAATATCAAATAACTAAAGCAATTAAAATCATTAACATAAACTGTCAAACAACACTATTCTTACAAGCCAAAGAAAACAAAAAACCTTTAATACCAAAACATGACAAGTGGGTCCCCAAGAAGCTTGGGGTGGTTGTGGAAACTCCACAACAAAATGGTGACTCTATTGGGAAATACTCCTAAAATTTTTGGTGAGAACCCAAAAAGAAAATTTGAAAAAACACTCCAAACCAGGAAGCAACAAGCATTAGCAAATGCATAAATAATGTCAATAGACTCATAAGAACAACAAAATATTAGAATCATGCAATATTAACTCTGTGTGTGAAGTACTCCACACCTTATTGTTTGTAACTTTTTTGCATTGCATCACCAATTTTACTTGACTAGAATTATCGCAATGAATATAGAGAGCTTTGAGGGTAAAATTTTTATAGCATGGGCAGCACATTCTATGGTGGCTTGGGCAAACACCTAAAAAATGTCTAACCATCGTAGGATCAAATGTGTGTGCAATGAATTCATTGACCAGATCTAGAACTTGGTTATGAGCCATCATCATCAAGGTTTAGTTTGTGCAAGTGGACCTTAGAGCTTTGGGGAATTGGATTCTCAACCAAGGTGTGATGAGAATATAACCCTATCCTTTACTGCTCTCATATTTGACCAAAAGAATTAATCCGGTTATGGATGAGGTCATCAGACTAATCTATCATCATGGTGGACATAAATCTCAACCTTGTGGGAGTCATGTCACCAGGCATGAGTGTACTCCACTACCAATCAAGCGTCTATAGCCCCGGTGGAGGTTAACCCCATAGTCCAATCTTCTTTTCTTGGATTTGCTCTATATTTTTTTCCTTAAAGAATTTTGGGGATGACTACCCATACTTATGAGGGACAAGTAGTACGATCCTTACAATTCAGTTTAGAGTTTTGGGGAATCGGATTCTCAACCAAGGTATGATGAGAATTTGACCCTATCCTTACTACTATGATTTGTAAATCATGCTAGTGGTGATAACCACTATTTTATGAGCATAAATATTGTAGTGGCAAAAACCACTATTCATGGACTATGTGCAGGGTGGGATAGACCAGAATTATCTTCTCACCTCACATACCCATCCAAGTATGGTTTCATATTATTGTACCCAAGATGTTGGACATGGAAAGAAATGTGATAGACCCACGACAACTTTGGCAACAGTTTCCAAACCTAAGATCTTCTTAGTGTTCTTTGTGCCTTTGATCCCAAGATAATTGGACTTCACTTTTAGTGTTTGGGTTTAGCATATGGAGGTGTATTGGTCATGATGTTTATGTGATAAGAATGTACCCTTGAGACATGGATGGATGATATGCAAAAATCAAAGACTTCATGCTTCATGAGCTGCAAAAAATATTCATATTTTCAAGACCTTTTGCCATATGATTCCAATGTTTCACATCCTTTTAGTCTTGGTTGACATTCGTATACACATAGACCGACCTCTTACTCTTACAATAAAATCCAAAACTGGACAACCTTGACACACTAAAAACTCTTGAAATCAAAGAAAACAAAATAAACAGGAAATAAAACTGACAAGACAAACAATCAAGGAAGCTGATTAGTGTACATATAATACAATGAATCTACCCTTAGTCCTGAAAATAATTCTTTAAATGAAGGCCATTGATGGGTAAGGCCAAATCCTTTCCATCCAAGGTTTTTAATATGAAACTATTTTCACCTAGGACTTCGGATATTAGATAAGGTCCCAGCCACAAGCAATCAAATTTTTCATGTTCTCCTCTTTTCTCATGCATTTTATCCCACAACAAAACTAAATCTGAAGCTTTGAAGACCTTAATTTTGGACCGTTTATCAAACCACCTTTTGATTGTCTTGATGTTTGCTAAAATGAAGCATGGCTTCCTCCCTCTTCTCATAAATATGCATTAATTGTGTTAATCTGGTTTCAAGTTTATTATCAGTCCCAATATAGTCTTTTATGAAATGTAAAGTTTGCAATTTCAGATTAGTGGGACAAATAAGATCTTGCCCATAGACTAAGTGATAAGGAGATATCCCAATTGACTCCTTGCTTCTGGTCCTAACTGCCCAAAGGGAAAATTTTAACTTACTATGCCAATCTGTAGGGTTCTTTTCAAGTAATTTTTTGATTATGCATAGTAAATTTTTATTTGATGATTCTGCCAAACCATTGCCTTGGGGGTAATAATTGGAAGAGAATTTTAGACTCACCTTATTGTCGTACACCCAATTTGTAAATTCTAAATAGGAAAAGGCAGAACCATTGTCACTTACTATGGAGTTAGGCATTCCAAAACGAGTGACTATGTTTTCCTCTAGAAATCTAATCACAACCTCGAAGGTGGCATTCTTAGTAGGTATAGCCTCTGTCCATCTTGTATAGTAATCAGTAGCGGTGAGGATGAACTTATGGGAATCGGAAGAGTTAGGATTTATCACCCCAACAAAGTCTAATCCCCATTGTGCTGATTTTAAACATAGTGCCCTGCGCTGAGTGGAATTCAAATGAGAAGGGCACTTACCATGCAACAAAAAATATACAATATCTACGTACCATTCCTCTATAGTTATATCATTAACCTCATAGTTTTGGCACATTACTGAAGGGTCAATTTATACGATGGCCTTGACCAAACCTTGTCCACACACTATCTTCATGGGCTTTATCTCTAAGTCAAATTCTTGAAGGGTAGAAAGCCATTTCCTCCTCCTTTCACCTAGCTCACTCTGTAAGAACATGGACGTTACTACAAGGTCAAGAACTATAGCAAAAACTTTACTATGCACAATGTAATGCCTAAAATTTTTTAAGGTTTTAAGCAAGGCATAAATTTTCTTGTCTAAGATAAAATACCTCAGCTTTGCGTCCTTCAAAGGAGAACTCATAAAGGCTATAGGATTTTCAATGTTGTCTTAACTTTTCTGAATTAACACACTTGCAAAAGAATGATTTGAAGCAAATGTATAAACATAAAATAGTTTAGCATAGTCTAGACTAATGAGAACAAGGGCTTTGGAAATAGCATCCTTTATGATTGTGAAGGCATCCCTTTTCTCATTGGTCCAATTTATCGGAACATCCTTTTTTAGCATATCATTTAGGGGCTTGGAAATCTCGGCAAAACCTGAAATGAATTTTCTCCATTAAAATTCCTAAATATTAATTACTAACTTTTGGTTATAAATTATGTTTTTATGCTTCAAGTGAACAATTGAATTATTTTCTTAAAACTACACAAACCACACCAGGACCAATCTTGTGTATTATACCTTTCATGTTGTAGTGAGTATATTATTGGATTTTCTATAAATTGCCAAAAATAGGATAAGATCATGAGAAAAATCACCAACCCAAGGGTGAGGAGAGATAAAAATTAGTAATGAGATGGTAAATATTGGAATTCCATATGAGGTTGGTGATGGCATTAATTAGAAACTCTCTCTCTCTCTCTCTCTCTCTCGCTCTCTCTCTCTCTCTCTAATGTTATTACCTAAGTAATGGATGATGATAGTAATGAATCTAGATAATTGGAGGCCTTTCTAATGAAAATAAGTATGGAAAGTAGGTAAGAATGTGAGGGTGCTATAAGGAATTTTACTTCTTGCTACTAAAATGGTATAGATGAAATGGACCACTTAAATATGAGAAAAGACACATCTTTGTTAATTTGCATGTACAAAAAGTGGTACAACTAAGTTCACATTATTTATACTAATTTATAGTATTATTGGAAGATGGTAACACTAAGTTCATATCTCTAACAATTAGTATGAAGATAGTATTGGTCAACTTATCACCGAGTGCCTTTGCTTGTGTTTATGTTGCATAAAAGAGGATATGGTTTTGTATATGCATGTTCAAGTAGTCACCCTTGATATGAAAAGAAATATTTATCCATTTGTTTTAGGATATATAGCTAAGAAATGATATTATGGAGCACAAACATAGGGAAATAAGAAATATGAATATAAACCATGGTGAAGGAAGATGTGTCACTAAATTGAAGATAGCAAATCCATGATCATAACAAAATGCGTCTTTCAAATGAGATGGTGGCATAATTTTTAAACTTTTGAATAGGAAATAAGGGATGTTAATTATTATAAAACCAAGAAAAATTTACCCTCCATGATAAAAACCTACTTTGAGATGATTTTTGGTTAAGAAATAGTAAAATTGATATGGAGTGTAGAAACTGTGGCATATCATTTTTAATATGAATTTACTTCTCACCAAGCTATAAAATTATTTAAATCATAGATGAGAATTAAAATTCCTTGACAACCACTTCCATAGTGACACAATATTTAGTTTTGAATAATGTGTTGAGAAGTATTTATTTTTTCATTATTGGTTATTTTTTACATAAATCAAACATCCAAAACAAGAACAATGATCATTCATATACCAATATTTTTTTATATACCATCATGGAGTGAAAAATATAAGGTCAAGGCTATTAAAAGGAAAATTCATATTTTGGGTCATCTAGAAAATGGAAGGGTTTTTGTCAAAGGTAATTCAACTAAAATTGGAGTGGATAACAACATTGTCAATGTTCAGATGTGAAAGATATAGGGAGAAGTTACAACAACAATGACATCAATACAGGATGTGAAGAGGTAAAGTGGAGTTCACACTAAAGAGAATAAACCTAAAAAGAGAGATTTTAGAAGAAATTTTTTTTAAAGGACGAGGGTGAAACTGTTAGAAATGAATGGTGACATTTTAAAGTATCATTTTTTCCATTTTATAAGGCCTTGATGAATTAATACTAGGAACATACATAGATATATAATTCATAATTAATTTCAAAATATATGAATTAGGTGTAATATATTTATAATCAATATATAGCTTTTACATTTAAACTAGTGATGACATGCATTTGAACATGTCGCTATTTTATATAATACAATGAGGTAATAGTCTTGTGGATGATTGATAGCTAGTAACTCCACATAAAAATACCAGAGTACAAAATCTAGATAAAAAACATGCTATAATTATTTAATGCTATAATAGAATGAGAAATATTGTAGATCTTAATGGATGTATTTTAGGACATCACTCAATTTAGACATTATTTGCTCTACTTATACCCAAAATATGACTCAATGGTATTGATTATTTTTTCCTATAATATAGGGATCAAATGATGATTTTTTTATCTAAAATTAATTTTTATAATTTCTTCTAATTTCATGGGACTCCCCATCTTGACGAGCATTTCACTCACAAGCCAAGTGAATCACTCAATTCTTCTTCATTTATTTTAGTTGTGGAGTATTATGCATGTATAAGTATCAATAGCCCTCTCAAATTTGGCATAATATCATTTTGAGGGATGATAGATGAGCACGATGGGAAGGGAGAAAAGGGTAATAAGTAAGATTGGAAAAAATAAAAAGGAAGTAATAGCCACATTTAAATGGTTCATATAATTTGTATAAACTTATTATTATGGTGAGGATCCTCATTATACCAAGTGGAGGTGTTGCCCATTCAGTAAGATAGGAAGCATTACCCCTTTCATAGAGGTGAGTCTATATGCATCTTTAATGATCTAGTAGGGTCCACTCCAGAAAGAATTGAACTTGTGTTGGGTACATGAATTTGTATGATCTTCATCCCATTGAAATATAGGTCTCATTCCTTGTATTCCACTTTTGTTGCTCCTTGTCAAACCATATATTGGTAGCCTTTCATCCTTGATTAATATTCTTGAAGGATTTTTCTCTCTCTTCCTCCAAGGCCAATAGTGCTTTCACCCTAGATTGTAAGATCTCAAGGTTAGTTTATTCTAGCTCAAGCTACTTGTTGGACATTTTGAGTCCCTAAGTCAAAGTTGTCATTGATGCCACCAGATAGAGTCATCATTAATACCAAGATTTCAGCAAAAAATAAATGCAACAAATATGGTCATTTGATATTCAGCAAGAAGGTAGAAGTTCAAGTGAAACAATGCAAAAGATAGAATTTAAAAAGGAGTGGTAATATTTATTTTATAAATTATTTAAATTCAAGATGAATTTAAATTTTATAAATAAATATTATAATGGTTAAAATTGCCATAGTGAAAACCCAAATAAAATAATTGTAATTTTTATTACAATATTTTATATTGCCAAAGTGGGTTTATAAAGTTTGAAAATATCTAAACCCAAAGGTTGGGTTTAAAGGTTTAAGACCAAAGATTAATTTAATAAATCCAAAGGTTGGATTTAGAGTTTTAAACAAGGCAAAGTTTATTTCCAAAGGGAAGCGTTGACGTCATAAAATCCAAAGGGGAAGCATCGACGTCATAAGCCAAAGGGAAGCGCCGACATCGTTTGATTTAATTGAAATGCATATTAATACCTTGCCAAAGTTGTTTATGAAATTATCCTTGCTCGATTTTGTAAATGTTGATATACGAATTAATGCAGATCTCATGAGATAAAGTTGAGGAAATCGTGTTTGATTTGACGGTGAAAGGGAAACAAATAAAAGGTATTAAAGTGATTAGTTGGAAGCCACCAAGGTGCTTTGGCCTAGTGGCAAGAGGGCTTACATTTTTTGTGTGCATGGTGGTTGGTGTTTGAAATTTGGCGTAAGCATTTCGTGGACGTGTTGAAGGTACCAAAACTTTAGGCGCATTCATTTTTGCAAGGCAAGAAAGGACAAGGGTGTTGAAGCACATGGTGCTTCTTTGTTTCCAACGAGCATGTAGCTTGTGTGGTGGTTTGCACCGTGGGCAAAGACATTTGTGTGGGCTGCATTGAGAGTTCAAAACTCTCCAAAGGCAAAGGTACATTTTGTGTTTTATTTTATTAATGCCTAAGTTGGAGGTATAAGGTATTTGGTGGTTACATTCTTTGCATTGTGATAAAGGTTGGTAGTTGAGAAATATTGTTAGGAGGTATAAGGAGAATTCTATTTTTATTTTCAAGTCTTAAATTTTGCTATTGTGGAATATTGGAAGGTTAAGACTTTGTGGGTGTATTTGAATAAAGGGTTTTTTATTATTGTGAGGATATTGCTTATTGTTAAGTTGGAGTGATAAGGTGTAATTGTGATATTATTTTTGTGATATAAAAATTATCCTCTAACCCTTATTGAGTTTGTCAAAGAAGTAATTGTGAGTGTGGCAGATTTTTAAGGACAACTACTCTTCAAGAAAAGGTATGGGTAAAATTCTTCTTTGTTGAGTTAGATGGTTGGCTTGATTGAAAATTAAGTTTGGAGTGAAAAAGGATTTGATTAGGGTTTCCTTTTTGAAAGTGGTTGAGTTAATGCTTCAAGGTTTTTTGGATTGTGAGTTGTGATTAAACCTTGTTTGATAAGCATTGTTGTTTAGACCATTGGTTGAGTGAAGTACTTTGAGTTTATGCTTCAAGGTTTTCTGAATTGAGAGTTGTGATTAAAACCTTGTCTTATTAGCATTGTTGTTGAATCCAATGGGTGATGCAAAGAACTTGAACTTGAGTTAGAAAAGAACATGAGTATCATTGTTATGTGAGATTTGTTGTTGAGCATTTTTGGAAACATTTTGAGTTGGTTGATACATGCTTGGACTAGGGTTTGTGAGAAAGGGTTGTTCCTTGAAGTGATTGGTTGAGTAGAGTTTATTAAGCCTAGTCAAGTGGATGCATGAAGTGGTTGTTCAAGTTCCATGAAACAAACTATTCTATATTCTGATTTGAGTTGAGATTGAGCTTTGAGAATAGAACATATTGAGTCTCTAAAAATTCTCTTTATGCTTCTATGAGATTGATTTGAGTTGAGATTGAGCTTTGAGAATAGACATATTGAGTCTACAATATCTTATGCTTCTATGAGATTGATTTGAGTTGAGATTGAGCTTTGAGAATAGAACATATTGAGTCTCTAACAATTCTCTTTATGCTTCTATGATATTGATTTGAGTTGAGATTGAGCTTTGAGAATAGAACATAATTGAGTCTCTAACAATTCTCTTTATGATTCTATGAGATTGGACAAGTTCTATGTGGACTTGTTAAGCTGATTTGAGACAAGTATTTGAGAAGGCTTGTGGACTGATTTTGTGTGAGCTTTTGTGGAAGCTTGCAATGCAGATTTGACCAAGTCCTAGAGAGGACTTATTGAGAAGATTTGGACAAGTTTTGAGTGAGCTTGTTGAGCATATTTGGACAAGTTTTGAGTGAGCTTGTTGAGTAGATTTGGACAAGTTCTAAGTGAGCTTGTTGAGCAGATTTGGAAAAGTTCTAAGTGAGCTTATTGAGAAGATTTGGACAAGTTTTGAGTGAGCTTTTTGAGAAATTGCAAGTTTTGAGGTTAGAGATTTGAAAGCTAAGTGAGATTGTTGAGCATATTTGAGTAGGTTCTGAGTGGACCTGTTGAGAAAATTTGAGTAGGTTCTGAGTGGACCTATTGAGTATATTTGGACAGGTTCTGTGTGGACCTATTGAGCATATTAGAACAAGTTCTTAGTGGACCTATTGAGTATATTTGAGAAGGTTCTGAGTGAACCTATTGAGCAGAGCTTTGGATATGACAGAGCAGAGAGGATAGAGTCTCCAGTGGATAGAGATCCATCAGCCAAGACATTGAGGATAGGTCTTCTGAGTGAGGACAAGAGTCTTCAAGTGGAGAGAGATCCATAGTCAATGTAGTGGAGGTAGTCTTCTAGAGGATCACCAACCAGAGCATAGGAGGAGTTCTCCCATGGATAGAGATCCACAAACCATATTTAGGGGATCAACATCTCCTTTGGATAGAGGTCCATAAACATTATAATTGGGAAGGATTCCCAAAATATTATTTGAGAAATATTTAGAAGAAATATTCTGTGGAGGTAGCCCACATTGGGTGAACCACATTAAAATTTGTGTCTCTATTGTGTATGGTGTTTTGTGCATTTCTTTGATTACTACTATTGATAATGCTATCTATACACTGCATAATATTGAATTGAAAAGAAAAGTAAAAAGTGGTCTTATATTATTCATCCTCCCTCTCAGTATAAGCTTGTGTTCTTCAATTGGTATCATATCGGGTTCCTTTAGAAGAGTTTGACAACTTGAAAGAAAAGTGGTCTAAGAACACAATGATAAAAAGGATCAAAAGGATGGGTCCTTCAATAATGCAGTACCAGTTTTTGATTTGACTTCTTGTAGTGGCGTGTTTTGATGAGATTTCACCTGATGGCACTTGGAAATGAAGTTTGGGATGTAGTGGAATTTGGATATGATTCAAAAACCAATCCTCCTACAAATAAATAAGGTAAGCTTCTAATGCATGCAAATTCAAGAGCTATGAATGTGATTATAAAAGGATTGCGTAGATCAGAATCTATGAAGATTATGGATTGTAAAATATCAAAAGATATGTGGGAACTATTGCATACCATATATGAAGGAGATAAAGGTGTCAAAAAATTTAAAATTAGAAATCTCAAAGGAGAGTTTGAAAATTTAAGAATGTGAGATGATGAAAATATTCGTGACTATCTCAGTAAGATTGATGAACTTGTACATGATATGAGAGGTCTTGGAATGAAGGTTGATGAGTTTTATGCTTGTGATAAGATCTTGAGAACTCTTCCAAAAAGGTATAGTGAAAAGGTTTCTACTATAGAAACATCAATTGATAGTGATTCTTTGACAAGGAATTCTTTGCTTGGCATGCTTACTACTTTTGAGATAAGAACAAAAGATCCTATTCCTCTGAAAAAAGCTGCATTCAAAGTGGAAAAAAAGAAAAAGGGTAAGAAGATAGAATCAAGCAATGAGTCTTCCAATGATGAAGAAGCAAATTATGGTAGAAGAGATAAAGGTTCCAAAAGACCCATATATCTAAGATCTATTAAGTGTTTTAACTATGGAAAGTATGGACATTATGCAACATAATGCAAAGATCCAAAGAGCAACAATGATGAAGAAAAATAGGATCACAGGTACAGGGAATCAGAAAAACATAGGTACTAGAAGAAAAGCAAGGATGGACAAAATAGACAAGGGAAGAAGTTATTCCAAAGGCAAAAGAGAAGCTACTATGCGGATAATGCAAGTAAGTACTCAAATGATAGTGATGCTAGTTTTTTAGACAATGATAGATATGAAGTCCTATTTATGGTTGAAGAGAAAGAACCAGTTAAGAGAAAGACTCCAATTATTCTCAAGTGTTTTAGATGTGGTATATTTGGACATCTTGAAGATGATTGCACAAGGGATGGTTATAGTTTCAGTGATGATGATTTTGGAGATGCACTTGATAGACCGAATGAAAATCTTCTAATGGCATTAGAAGATGAAGTGAGTGATCCTATAGAAGACAAGCCAAAAGAAAGGAATGATATGGACAAAGGCAAACAAATAGAGGATTATTCAATAGAGAATGGCTATGATCTCAAGGGAGAACTTATCTATGCCCTTGACATAGTAAAGAAGGTAAGAAAGCAACACTCTAAGCTTGAAAGTTAGTTTCAAGAATGTGATGAAGAAATATTATTTCTCATAGAGGATTTAGAAAAGTCAAAGGCTAAGGCAAGCAAGTTCAAAGATAAGTTAGAAGCAAATATCTTGGAATGTGAAAATTTAACACAAGAAGTGGCCCTACTAAAGGAATATTTAGAGGATTCCAAGAATAAGTTATACAAGTATGTAAACAGTGCAAAGAGTGTGGATAAAAGAGTCAAGATACAAAGAAGAGCAACAAACAAGATAGGTCTTGGTTCTAAGTAGGTTCAAAATAAAAGGGAAGAAGAGTCTACTTCAAGTATTGAAGAAGAAGAAATATGAGAAGAAGATAGTGTAAGTGGGAGTGAGACATCATAGGATGATTTGGACAACAAAGAGTTCAACAAATATAGGAATAATGCACAAAGAAGATACAGATGGAACAGAAATCAGAACAAGAGACCAATGAGGTTGAGACAATGAAGTTTCAATGGAAGATTTTTTTCATGTCACAGGTTTTGGCACATGGCTTCACAATGTAGGACACATGAAAGATAGGAATATGGAAAATGATAGCTTTTCCAAGGGTATTACTACTCATGTAATGAGTTTGGTTACAAGGCAATGAATTGCAAAATTCATGACAAAAGAGGATATGGATTCACTAGGAGAAGTCCTAAGACAATTGCACCTCCAAGAAATAATAACATGAAGTGTTATAAGTGTAATATTTATGGTCACACAACAAGATGGTGTAGATTAAATATTCCAAAATCAGGCATGAACAGGAACAAGAATATGAACAGGAACATGGGCATGAACAGGAACAAGAACATGGATGAGAATAGGAATAGAAACATGGATGAGAACAAGAATAGGAATAGGATAGGAATAGGAACATAAGTTATTACAAGAATAGGGATGATGACTTGGGAAAGAGGATTTAGAAAACTCAGAAAAGAACAGAGAAAGATAAAGGTAAAGAACAGTGCTTTTGGGGAGTAGAAATACTCCCACCCCAGAATTAACCATCTCATGTGGAGGTGGGGGAGGGGCTAAGCTAAAAGGATCATTCATAGACCCAAGCCCCAAAGGTGACCCTTTTCCATTGATATCAAAGTGGGAGAGATTTGTGTATTGGGGAGAGATTTGATATTTGAGGGAGCATTGAACTAGGGGGAGCAAAAGAAAAAGAAAGATAAGATTTCAATAAAAGGATATGGGTTGCCATCAATGACAAAGGGGGAGATTGTTGGACATTTTGAGTCCTGTTGAGTGGTATTTTCACCCAGTTGTGAAAGTACAACTCTCCTTTAGGATTTGGGTTCCAAATCCCCTCTTGCAAAGAAGTTAAACAAACAACTTCTCCAAGGTCTCCACTGTATTAGCATTTGCATATGTGTATTAGTAATCTCAAATAAAGATATTCAATTTAAATGCTTGGAACACCTTAGTGATTGCAAGTAATTGTAAACAAGGGGCAATGTTGGTTTATTTCACCATGAAAATTTAGTGATTGTTCATTGTTCTTTTTTTGGATTTTGAATTTTTAATGCCTGAAAATAAGTTAAAATTTTTGGGAAAAATGAAATGCAAAAAATGAAAATGAGATGTAGAAACTAAAAATAAAACACATTCAGTATGATGCTATCCTGTTCCGAAAAAACCAAAGATGTGAGGTATCCATGCATGCAACCTAACATATTGGACTTGCAAAACAAGCACAATCCCCATAGACTAAGTGTCGGTTCCTAGGGTACGAAATAAAATTCAGATTTCAAATATTCGTCTAATGTAACCCAAAAAATGACATTTAACATTATCTATAAAGTCCAAATCTAAAATATGAAAGAATAAACATTAAATCCATAGCATGCAAAGAAAATCTCCTTCTTTCTTGCCCACAAGATACAAATTTCTGAACACTTCTGCATTAAAAATATGTCATTTTACAATAGCAAAATTTATGGTTTTTCCAAACCAGTCTGTAGAAGAAAAATAACTCAGACAGGTCCAGAATGGCCTTCTCGCCTTTAGCTTTGCAACTCTGCTTGCAACGGTTTTTGACCCCCTCTGGCCTCTTTGAATGACGTATTTAAACTTCTAAAAAAATTGCTTCTCCTTCCCTAACGGTTCGTTTTGTTTATCGACGACTGTTCATTTCACCTTCCCTGACTATTCGTTTCACCTTCCCTTGTATGCGTGTGCTTTGGTTTCCATTTTGTGGCCCTTCGCCACGAAAATATAACATGTCGTGATATCGTGACACTTTTTCCCTTTGGACCGCGACCATGCAACATGTCGCGATATCACGACATTATTTCCCTTTGGACCGCGACCATGCTACATGTTGCGATATCGGGACACTTTTTCTTTCTTCCCTCTCTCTTTGCTTTGAATCGCAAAAACGCAACATGTCACAATATCACGACACTTTTTCTTGTACGACTGCGAAAACGCAACATGTCGCGATATCGCAACACTTTTCTTTTCTTGTTCTTTCTTGTCTTGTTTGGTCGTGAAAATGCAACATGTCATGATATCACAACACTTTTTCTTTCTTCCCTCTCTCTTTGCTTTGAATCGCGAAAACGCAACATGTCGCGATATCGCGACACTTTTTTTCTTGTTCTTTCTTTTCTCGTTTGGTCGTGAAAATGCAACATGTCGCGATATCGCGACACTTTTTCTTTCTAGCTCTTTCTCTTTGCTTTGAATCGCGAAAATGCAACATGTCGCGATATCGCGACACTTTTTCTATTTTGGCTGCGATGGTGCAACATGTCGCGATATCGTGACACCTTTTCTCCTTTGGTTGCGAAACTACAACATGTCGCGATATCGTGACACTTTTTCTATTTTGGCCGCGACGGTGCAACATGTCACGATATCGTGACACCTTTTCTATTTTGGCCGTGATGGTGCAACATGTCGCGATATCGCGACACCTTTTCTATTTTGGCTACGACAGTGCAACATGTCACGATATCACGACACATTTTCTCCTTTGGCCTCGAAACTGCAACATGTCACGATATCGCGACACTTTTTCTATTTTGGCCGCAACGGTGCAACATGTCGCGATATCATGACACCTTTTCTATTTTGGCTGCGACGGTGCAACATGTCATGATATCGTGACACCTTTTCTATTTTGGCCGTGACAGTGCAACATGTCATGATATCATGACACCTTTTCTCCTTTGTGGTATTTTGCTTTTTTCCCTTGATCTTTAGCCTATGGGCCACTTCAGTCTTCTTGGAACACATGCAAAAAAGGTGGGTCACCAATTTTGGGGTACGTTGTGGAGTAGCCACAACAAGTCCCTAAGTCAAAGTGGTCATTGATGTCAACATTGATGCCACCAGACAGAGTCATCATTAATACCAAGATTTCAAAAGAAAATAAAGGTAACAAAGATCATTTGATATTCAACAAGAAGGCAAAAGTTCAAGTGAAATAGTGCAAAATCCAAAAGTTAGAAAGGAGTGGTAATATATATTTAATAAATTATATAAATTCAAGATGAATTTAAATTTTATAAATAAATATTATAATGGTTAGAAGTGCCATAGTGAAAACCCAGATAAAATAATTGTAATTTTTAGTACAATATTTTATATTGCCAAAGTGGGTTTATAAAGTCTAAAAATATCTAAACCCAAAGGTTGGGTTTAAAGTTTTAATACCAAAGTTTAATTTAATAAACCCAAAGGTTGCATTTAGAGTTTTAAACAAGGCAAAGTTTATTTCCAAAGGGAAGAATCAAAGTCATAAAAGCCAAAGGGGAAGCGTCGATGTCATAAGGCAAAGGGAAGCGCCAATGTCGTTTGATTTAATTGAAATGCATATTAATACCTTTCCAAAGTTATTTTCAAAATTATCCTTACTCATTTTGATAAATTTTGATATACGAACTAATGCAGAGCTCGTGAGATAAAGTTGCAGAAATAGTGTTTGATTTGACGTCAAAATGGAAACAAACAAAAGTTATTAAAGTGATTATTTGGAATCCACCAAGGTGCTTTGGCCTAGTGGCAAGAGGGTTTATGTTTTTGGTGTGCATGGTGGTTGGTTTTCAAACTTTGGCAGAAGCATTTTGTGGACATGTTGAAGGCACCAAAACTTTAGGCGCATCCATTTTTACAAGGCAAGAAAGCACAAGGGTGTTGAAGCACATGGTGCTTCTTTGTTTCCAATGAGCATGTAGCTTATGTGGTGGTTTGTGCCATGGGCAAAGACATTTGTGTGGGTTGTGTTGAGAGTTCAAAACTCTCCAAAGGCAAAGGTACATTTTGTGTTTTATTTTATTAATGCCTAAGTTGGAGGTATAAGGTATTTGGTGATTAAAGTCTTTGCATTGTGATATAGGTTGGTAGTTGATAAATATTGTTAGGAGGTATAAGGAGAATTCTGTTTTTTTTCAAGTCTTAAATTTTTCTATTGTGGGATATTGGAAGGTTAAGAATTTGTGGGTGTATTTGAATAAAGGGTTTTTGATTATTGTGAGGATATTGCTTATTGTTAAGTTGGAGTGATAAGGAGTAATTGTGATATTATTTTTGTGATATAAAAATTATCATCTAACCCTTATTGAGTTTGACAAAGAAGTAATTGTGAGTGTGGCAGATTTGTAAGGACAACTACTCTTCAAGAAAAGGTATGGGTAAAATTATTCTTTGTTGAGTTAGATGGTTGGATTTATTGAAAATTAAGTTTGGAGTGAAAAGGATTTGATTAGGGTTTTCTTTTCAAAAGTAGTTGAGTTAATGCTTCAAGGTTTTCTAGATTGTGAGTTGTGATTAAACATTGTTTGATAAGCATTGTTGTTTAGACCATTGGTTGAGTGAAGTACTTTGAGTTTATGATTCAAGGTTTTCTGAATTGAGATTTGCGAATAAAACATTATATTATTAGCATTGTTGTTGAATCCAATGGGTGATGCAAATAACTTGAACTTGAGTTAGAAAAGAACATGAGTATCATTGTAATGTGAGATTTGTTTTTGAGCATTATTGGAAATATTTTGAGTTGGTTGATACATTCTTGGACTAGGGTTTGTGAGAAAGGGTTGTTCCTTGGGCTGATTGGTTGAGTAGAGTTGATTAAGCCTATTCAAGTGGATGCATGAAGTGGTTGTTCAATTTCCATGAAACAAACTATTCTATATTCTGATTTGAGTTGATATTGAGCTTTGAGAATAGAACATATTGAGTCTCTAACAATTCTCTTTATGCTTCTATGAGATTGATTTGAGTTGAGATTGAGTTTTGAGAATAGAACATATTGAGTCTCTAAAAATTCTCTTTATGCTTCTATGAGATTGATTTGAGTTGAGATTGAGCTTTGAGAATAAAACATATTGAGTCTCTAACAATTCTCTTTATGCAGGTCTGAGGTGTATACCAATTGGTTCATCCAAACCCCATAAGGGGGGTGAAGGTCCAAGGTTCAAATCTTGGGCCTCGCCAAACTGAACGCTTGTCCCTTTTCTGGTGATTTCAACTGCATAAAAGGTTTAAAATGATTGTGGCATTATGGTTATAGGGGTAGACTACGTGAAGATCTATGTGGCGGTTTTTGGGGTGGATAGTGCAAAATACTATGGTGGCCATAAAACCTGGACAACCTACTCGGATTCATGGCGGCTACCGATTCCACCATGTAAATACAAAAAAAAAAACAATTCTCTTTATGCTTCTATGAGATTGATTTAAGTTGAGATTGAGCTTTGAGAATAGAACATAATTGAGTCTCTAACAATTATCTTTATGATTCTATGAGATTGTACAAGTTCTGTGTGGACTTGTTAAGCTGATTTGAGACAAGTCTTTGAGAAGGCTTGTGGACTGATTTTGTGTGAGCTTTTGTGGAAGCTTGCAATGCAGATTTTACCAAGTCCTAGAGAGGATTTATTGAGAAGATTTAGAAAAGTTATGAGTGAGCTTGTTGAGCATATTTGGACAAGTTTTGAGTGAGCTTGTTGAGCATATTTGGAAAAGTTCTAAGTGATCTTGTTGAGTAGATTTGGATAAGTTTTGAGTGAGCTTGTTGAGAATATTTGAACAAGTTTTGAGTGAGATTGTTGAGCATATTTGGACAATTTATGAGTGAGGTTGTTGAGCATATTTGAGCAGGTTTTGAGTGGACCTGTTGAGCAGATTTGAGTAGGTTCTGAGTGGACATGTTGAGCAGATTTGGACAGGTTTTGTGTGGAATTGTTGAGCAGATTAGAATAGGTTTTGAGTGGACCTGTTGAGTATATTTGAGAAGGTTTTGAGTGAAATTATTGAGTAGAGCTTTGGAGGTGACAAATCAGAGAGGACATATTCTCCAGTGTATAGAGATCCATAAGCCAAGACATTGAGGACAGGTCTTCTAAGTGAGGATAAGAGTCTTCAACTAGAGAAATATCCACAGACAGTGCAGTAGAGGTAGTCTTCTAGAGGATCACCAACCGGAGCATAAGAGAAGGATTTCTCTTGTGGATAGAGATCCATAATCCAGATTTAGGGTATCAACATCTCCTTTGGACAGAGGTCCATAAATATTGTAATTGGGAAGGATTCCCAAAATATTATTTGAAAAATATTTAGAAGAAATATTTTCTCTGTGGATGTAGCCCACATTGGGTGAACCACGTTAAAATATGTGTCTCCATTTTGTATGGTGTTTTGTGCATTGCCTTGATTACTACTATTGATACTTCTATCTAGACACTGCATAATATTGAATTAAAAAGAAAAGTAAAAAGTGGTCTTATATTGTTCACCCCCCCTCTCAGTATAAGCTTGTGTTCTTCAATACTATGACATTTGGAGGGAATAAAGCTTGAGATTAATTAAAAACATAGCCTCTTTATTATATACCAGCTTATAATGGGGTTATCCTATAGATATTTTTGGAGTTACCCTATCTTCCTATAATATGTTATGCAAATTTGCATGCCAATATCTCTATGACTCTGAAATTGTCTTTTCCAAGATTCTTATGATATTCTTGTTAGTCAACTTAGCCAATTTGTTCTCCTAGGGCATTAATTATATGTTGTTTTGAGTAGTGATCCATGTCCAAGGATAAACTTCATAATTTTTATCCCATTAAAATAGGTAGCATGATCTATTAATATGGTGGTAGGTGTTTCAAACTAGGTGATGATATCTTTAACTAGATGCACCACGATATCTTGATTTTCTAGTTTGGCTAGTACTAATTCAACCCATTTGGTGAAGTAATTAGTGGTAGTTAAGATCCTTCCATATCCATGTTAAGAATTATTATCATCATAGTTTAGTGGTATATGAATTAGAGTGGATACAACTACCACTCACATGATCTAGGTGTTCATGTTAGTTAAGGTCAACTAATGTCCTTATATGGAAACTTCACTCACAAGGTCCATAGGTCAAGTTTAGTTATGTTGTTGTTATATTCACAAGTACTATGAGTCAAAGTTAGTTGTTCTCCTCATATGAATAATGGTTATGACATATATGGTAGTGTATTATATTTAAATATCAATTACTCATAAAAAAAATCATCAAAGTAGTTATTATCAGTGATATCAGAGTAGGTTGAAGGTAGATTCAACTCTCCTTCCAACAAAAACTTCCCTTGCTTCAATATGGAGAGGCTACAAAGGTACTTTGTTATCAATTTGGAAATTGTATTAGCATATCCTCATAGGTCAAAGGAATACCTATGGTCCAAGCTCTCCATAAGCCTCTGAAATTAAGTACATATAATTTCATCTACATATAGAGAAAAAGTTGAACCATCTTAGGCACACAATAACCATAAGCCAAGCTTGTTAGTTCAATTAAAATTTGTTCATAGAAAATTAAAAGAATGGTTTGTAAGACAACTAAAGTAGCTATCAAAATCAAACCAATGAGTAAAATTACATGCATAATGTGAATGTAATTGCTTTAGCAAAGTTATCCAAGAGTCTTTCAATTCAACAATAACTTCAATACAAAAAAAGAAATGTAAAAATCCAATAACAAACTATTTTATTTCACTATCAAGGATCTACTCTGCACCCCTATTACTAATCAGGATACAACTCATCAAAAGAGATCTATCACATACACATTATCTCTAAAGTCATTCTCAATGATAGAACTCTCTCATTCAATTGCTAGTCTCATTATATCCACAAAATATTTGTAGGTGATAAAAATTATTGTACATCATTAAGGAAATATTGAAGTTCAATCAAATGTGCATTCATTTCATTGAATAACCTTCATGAGATCATAACATAGGAAGAGATTGCAAACATTCATTGTTGGTTAAACTCAAAATCGGGAAATCACCTACACTCATGAACTTGACTACATACATTCATTATTGGATGAAATTAGAATTGGGGTACCAACTACATTCATAAATTTGGAAGAATTACAAAGTTAAACAAAATGACATAAGTCATTTGAATATTTCCTTTCAATTTTTTTTGAAAATGCAAAAATAAAATTATGAAGCCATAATGTGTGGTTATATAAATGATGTTAAGGCAAATCCTCAATATCAATGATAGTTTCTAATAATCAACAACAAATGAGAACATCCATAAAAATATGGTTTTGGGTAAAGTCCACCAAAATAGATCATAGACCATGTGTTTTTTTAGCGATATACTCAACTAATAAGATACTAACACATGGAGCAATTTTCAATCAACATGAAAAATCCCACATCAATAGCGATAAGGCCAATACCACCTATAATTTATTACTTTATTGTTTTATTTAATATAGGTGGAGGAAAGGCTCACATAATATTTTAAAACATAGGAATATTCCCTATAAGATTTAGGTAGGAGAAAGAAAATGCCACCTATATTTTTGTCCGTCGAGACACTAATTCTCTCTTAATTCAAGGCATCAAATAAATTAGAAGTTTAGGCTTTTTTATACATGTCAAAAAGTATTTTTAAAGAACAATCTAATGGAATTGAAATTTTCCACTTTTTTAAAGGTCTACTATGGCTAGTGGTGCACGAAAAATCTTGTTTCCTGATTCTCAACTATTATGACGAGACAACTATTATACTTGGAAGACCAAACTCAAAATTCAATTAGAGTTGAAATTTTTTTGGGATTTCATGAACAGGTCCACCATTTGTTCTGAAGAAGGTGAAGAAGAGCAAAAAAAAATTGACAAGGCATATAGAAAGGCCAAGTTGATCATCATGTTTGGTGTTGCAGATAAAGTCCATATATACATTCATGATTCAAATACAATTAAAGAGGTATGATAAAATATTCAAATAGTATTTAAAGCAAATAACAAGAATCTGATCTTGTTCCTTTAGAGCGAAATCCATTGCTTGAATATGAAGAGTGGAGAAAAATTCAAACCATTTTTTAGGTGAGTTGCTAAGTTATGAGCATCACTACAAGCCTTGGTACAAAACATAGTAGATGATACATTAGTCCCTATTATTTTGAGATCTCTCACTTCACATTACAATGTTTTTGTGACAAAATTGAATGTCATATAACAAACACCAACATTTGAGAAGTTGGTGAATCTGCTCCAAAAATTAGAGATATCACAACTAGCTCAATATGAAGAGCAAGTTCTTATTTCAAATAAAAAAGGGAAACAACCATTTAGGATAGGAACAAGACCTTACTTTCAACAATGAAGGAACAATCCTTGTGCACAAAGGATGTGTGAAATTTATGGCAAAAATGGCCACATAGTGAAGGAATGATTGGGTATTCTTCTTAAGAGAAATCATAGTAGAAGAAGCTATCAATGAGTTCATATTGGAAAGCAATGCATCAACAACATAAAAATGTTGCAAAAGATAATAATTCTTGATATGAAGAAAAAGATCACTCTAGAGAAAAGGGGCATATATTTATTGCTCGACTAAGTCAATCCAATGATGATTGAACAAGTATTCAACATTATGTTTATAATTATTATTCTTCAAAGGAAAAATAATACAAAAGAGTCTATTATCTAAGTCCTCAATGACATAGTGAATACTCAACTATAGATAATAGAGGTAAGGTTTGACCAACTCTTGTAGATGATGATAAAAAAATATTAATACCATTATCAAATCAACATCAGTTAATTATCGTAAGTCTCTAGAGAACCAAAAAAATGAGTAAACTTAATTGGATCAACTCAAAGTCAAAGAGGTGCATTCTAAATATGATTTCTCTTTATATATAGTTTTCAATCTAAATGATCTAGAAATGGAGGCCATCAAAAATGACTAGGAGTCCCCACATATACCTCTCGAAATTCATTCATTCATGGCACATCGCACCACAAATCGAAGAAAGCATAAATACATCACATATCTTAAGCAAAGTCTTAGCCAAATAAACAAGGCCAAGATTTAGAAGAGAAAGTAATAGGTGATTGATCTCACCACAAAAATAGTAAAGTAAAAAATTAGTGACTATTCAATTCAATAGTTGACACAGGATGCATGGTAGCACATGATTAAAATGCTCTACATGAATACATTATAGGAGGTATGTATTTCATGAATTGATTCAAGAATTCATCCTTTGTGAATAGTTGTGGTCCCTATTCACAAAGGAATAATTAGTATGGCTATAATATAAACTATATTTTATGAATAATAAATTATGTAATAAGAGTGCATTATTGGTGGTACACAACACTCCTTAATATCATGCAAGTACAAACTTCACATTGAGGGGGCAAGTAAATATTATTTCTTCCCAATGTTTGTTGCTACACTTAATAATCAAGTTTTGTAGATCGTATTTAGTAAGCACCAGGTGATCAAAGATTCTAAGAAAAATGAAGGTTTGATGTAGAATCAATAATTGTAGAAAAATGACAAAAAAATGGTAAAATCATAATTTGTTTCCAAGTCAAATCAGATCGAATCACCAAGTCGATGATTTTTTGTCTACTTTTTGTCGATTTTTTCAAAAAATCACCAAAAAATTAGTCGTAGCCACACGAGTAATGGTTGTAGTAGATTAAGTGAAAAAGCAAACATTTTCACTTATTTCTTCCATGTAACCTCTTCTAAACAAAAAAAGAGTTTGCCTACTTGTTACCACCCCAACCCAAACATGCTAGGGCATCCTAAGAACAAGCAAATTATGGGTTCAAGGAATATAGCAGTCAGTAACATGAACCAATTAAAATGTTATACATTATTAACTGATGAAATTATCCATAAAAATATGTTGACCTATCAATCCAAACTTATCGCTCAATATGTTTGTACATAGGAGTAATATTTAAAACCACAAATGATTTTCTTGTATGCTTGCTTATTAAAAAATTTAAGTTTATATAGTGAAGGGATTAATGGTATTTTTGTTGAGGGTCATTGCCCCTCAACCCTGCAAGGGGCTCTACCCCTTGATCCTACAAGGGGTCTCCTTCCCCCTTGATCCCTAACATAAGTGGTGATCGACGTTAGTAACCAAGGCACAAAAAGAGGTAGGGACACAATGATAAAGCAAGATTAGAACATTTTCTAGGGTTAAGGGGGAAAGCATTTAAACATTAAAATTTCTTTATTTAAGATGTGTTTTGTCACTTTCATGTGTAGTTTAAGGCTTTAAGTTTGTATCACTTGCCACTTTCATGTGTAGTTTAAGCTTATATTCTTACATCATTAATATTTGATTTAAATAATGTTAATTTATTGTAATTAGCATGAAAAAATGTTTTTTTAATGAAAATTGTGTTTTCATTCATTTAATTTTTGGTCAATTTTTTCCCGATATTTTCTAGAATCTTGATTTTTTTAAAGTCAATCATTTGCTAATTCTAAGCCTATTCCAAGTTTCTCTACTATGGAATCAATATATTGGATTTCATAAGCAATGATCTACTTTATTGCACTTAGTAATTATAGTGGTTGGTTATCAATGTAATTTGATAGCATGAGGAGCCATAAGGACACTCACAATAGAAGTAAATAAATCCAATAATTCAAAGTTTACAATATTGCAAATGTCTATGCCCCACTAAAGGTGAATGGTTATGTTTATTACCATTCACAAGAAGATAAAAATCAATAAGGACCAATCCTACTGATAATCTATGATTGATTGTGTCCCAATCATAAGTGCTAGACATAGTAATGTATAATCATGGATAGA
Organism: Wollemia nobilis; assembly: GCA_028583015.1. NCBI lineage: Eukaryota > Viridiplantae > Streptophyta > Pinopsida > Araucariales > Araucariaceae > Wollemia > Wollemia nobilis. Next base: position 2,455,343 of record JAQPPZ010015522.1, read on the forward strand.
AGAAATCATATCTATACTTGGATAAACAAAGTGAGGTCAATCCCTCTATTTATAAAGTATTTTTTATCCATATTTGTATTTGGATCATGATGAATAAGGTAAGAATTTACCTCTACTTCAAACACAATATCCAAGGCCAAAATCCAAAGCCAAGTGCCAAATAAAATATCAAAGCTCTATCTAGAGCTAAGACCTAAAGCCAAGATTCAAGAGCTAGAGCCAAGAGAGTCAAATACATGATCCATAAATCAAATTTTTATCCTACTCAAGAACAACATAGTTTGAGGCATTACAAAACTTCCTCTTTGAGAAATTATAGACTATGATGTAATAACAGGGGAAGGTTAAGAATTATTATCATTATAGTTTAGTCGCTTATGAATTAGAGTGGATACAATTACCACTCACATAATCTAGGTGTTCATAATTAAGGTCATCTAATATCCTTACATAGAAATGGCCACTCATAGGGTCCATAGTTCAATTTTAATTAGGTGTTGTTATCTTCACAAGGACCATGATTTCAAGTTGGTTGCTGTTGAAGAACACAAGCTTATACTAAGAGGGGGGTTGAAAAGTATAAGATCACTTTTTACTTTTCTTTCCAAAAAAGTAATATCCAATATTATCAATGGCAATATCAACAAAAGTAACCAAAGCAATGCATAAATAATCACACACAATAGAGACACAAATTTAACATGGTTCACCCAATGTGGGCTACTCCATTGAGAAAATATTTCACTAATATTTTCTCAATAAATCTCTTTGGAATCCTTTCCCTATTACAATATTTATGGACCTCTATCCAAAGGATATACCAATCCCCTAATCAAGTTTGTGGATCTCTATCCATAGGAGTACTCCTTTCTCCTCTACTCTAGCTAGTGATCTTCTATAAGAACTGTTGCCTCCATTGCACTCACTAATGGATCTCTATCTATTGAAGACTCTTATCCTCACTTAGAAGACCTATCCTCACTGCCCTGACTAATGGATCTCTATCCACTAGATACTATCATCCTTTATACTCTATCACCTCAAAAGCTCACTCTTAGCTCTGTCTCAAATCTGTACTAAATGTAGTCCTTCAATATAGCACAAATATGCTCAATATCTATCTCTATTATGGCACAAAACTATCCTTAAATTTGTACCAAAATTTGTCCTTAAATCTACACTATACATAGTACTTCGGTCTAGCATAAATCTATCCTTATCTCTGTCTCTGGTCTGGCATAAACTTGTCCTCAAATTTGTATCAAACTCTATCCTCAAATATACACTAAACATAGTCCTTTGGTTTAGCACAAATCTATCCTCAAGCCTTAACACAAATCTTGACTCAACCACAAATCAACTTTGCTAGATCTGACCCAAACCTTAACTCAAGGTTTGAACAAATCAATCAATCAACTCTACTCTTAAGTCTTCTAAAAGACTTATCTAAAATCTACCTTGTAAGCTTCCATAAAATCTCACACCAATATGTCCATAAGTCCTCTTTAGAACTTGTCCAATCTGATCAACAATTGTTGTCCTCAAATTTATATTGCAAGCTTCCACAAAAGCTCACATCAGTTTGTCCACAAGTATTCTCAAAGACTTACCTTAAATCTGCTCAACAAGTCCTCACTAGAACTTGTCTAATCTCACAGAAACATATAGAGAATTGTTAGAGACTCAATATGCTTCACACTCACCATAATGCTCAATCACTTTCAATCTCTCTTTTTACCATAGATAATTGTTAGAGACGCAATATGTTTCACACTCACCACAATGCTCAATTAATTTCAATCTCTCTTTTTACCATAGAAATGTATAGAGAATTGTTAGAGACTCAATATGTTTCACACTCAATCACTCTCAATATCTTTCTCAAATCAATTTAGAATATAAAATAATTTGTTTCACATAACTTGAATTATCACTTCAATACATCCACTTGACTAGGTTCAATCAACTCTACTCAACCAATCACTCAAAGAAATAATACTTGCTCAAAAACCCTAGGCCAAACTTATGAACACTCACTCAAATATTTCCAATAATTCTTATCAACCAATCTCACATAAAAATGATACTTATAATATTTTCAAATCCTAGTTCAAGTTCTTCACTCAATTAGTCACTTCAACAACAATGCTTATCAATCAATCTCACATAACAATGATACTCATGATCTTTGCAAACCCTAGTTCAAGTTATTTACTCAACCATTCACTTCAACAACAATTCTTATCAAATTATCCTCACATAACAATGATACTCATGATATTCCACAACTTCTCATAACAATGATACTCATGTTCTTTGCACAAATCCTAGTTCAAGTTTTTGCTTAACTACTTCAACAACAATTCTTATCAAAACAATCCTTTTCACTTCAACTTAGCATTCACAACATTCAACAATCACTCACTAGGAATATGTGTTCATACCTTTTTTTTGATGTAGAAGTGACCCCAAAACCTGTTTTAAACACAATTTTATTATTTGTCAATTTCAATGGTTAGATGACAAAAATATCTCACTAACTCTTTTCAAAAATATTTCTTAAACACAAAAATAATCAAACTCGATTACACCTTATTACTCCAAAAATATTACTCAAACATTCCAAAATTAACATAAAATATTTAATTTTAAAAACCCTTATATCTCCCTCAAATACCTTAGCCAATATTTATTTATTACAACCAAACACCTCTAAAATATCAAACCTTCCACAAACACCACGTCGCATACCACATACAACCTTAGCAAAAATTTTGGATCATACCTTACACTCAAAACATCATGGCGGGTTTCGAACGCATGACTATTCCTTCGCCAAGCGTCTTACGAAGGTGTTAGCTCACCATGTGGGCTACTAGCTCCCAGGTGAATGGGAAGGCAAAAGCCTTCCTCTTATTTCTTTCGTTCATCATGATGCCCAAAAACCTTTACACTCTACCTTGTAAAAAAATGAAGCCGATAATCTTCAAACCTTGCACCTCAAGCCTAGCAACCTCAGCACCTCCCACGAATGCCAGCTGTGCTACGTAGTGTTGTGCAATGAAAATGAAGCACTGCTCTCCTTTGTCCTTTCTTCTGCAGCCTATAACCTTGAAACGTGAAATATTACTTCTTCCTTGGATGATAGTCGAAGTCTTTAGCACTTTACACAAATTGCATTTGGATAACTTTTAGTCAATGTTTTACCCCCTTTTATATGCTTTAGGCCATGCTTTTATTGATGTCGATGGATGAATTCGATTTTTGAATTCGAATTCGAATAGACTTTATAACCCATCCTTAGGGTTAATAAATTAATTTTATTATATCCCAACCTTAGGATTAATAAATTAATTTTATTATATCCCAACCTTAGGATTAATAAATTAATTTTATTATAACCCAACCTTAGGGTTATAGATTAATTTAATAATTAAATTATAATTAATCTATAACTAACTTAATAACTTTCAAATTTACTTAAATTAATTAATAAATTAATTTATAATGAAATTATTTAAATTAATTTAAATCTTCCCTTTTAATATTCTAATATTATTTTGCTTGGGCCTCTTCATTACTCTCGAAACTCATTTTGACCACCTGGAAGCGAACTTGCCTTTTGCACCAATTTGCGAAACTACTTTTTCTTGCACTCTTCACTAAAATTGACTCTTGACATCAATGACCACTCAATTTGCTTGCGGAATCACTTCCTCTTGCACTGCTTCATTGAAACTGACTCTTGACATCAATGAAAACTCAACTACTCAAAATGTGCAATAGTTGTCCTCATATGGATAATGGTGATGCCATATATGGCAGTGCATTGTATTTAAATATCCATCATTTATAATGCAAAACCATCAAAGTAAATCTTATAAGGCCATAACTTGATTATAAATTGATCTTACCTATGAAATCTAAGCCCCATGGTTGAAATAGTTTAGTCACAACAACATGTTTCAATAATAGTGGGGCACTTATCTTCTTTTCCTAGAACATATGGTAATATTTATAATCCTTTACCTATTGATAGAAGTTGATAAATAGAGTGGACCAATAGTAACTAGCTTTTAGGATCTTATGATCTATGGTTGGTGTAGAGAATTATCCCCCTTCATCATGATACTATCTAATTAGAGTCTCTTATCTGTTTTCTTTAATGCATAAGAGAAGAATATTATTCTAGTATTTTTTTAATAATATACTATGTAGTCATTGAAATTTGATCATCTTTTATCTAGAACTAGTTCTTTCTTTGGTAGATAACTCCTTTGGTACCTTTCTTATAGCCATCTACTTGCATATATCACTCATACATTTAGTTCCCTAGTGATTATCTATTTCTTTGACTATTTATACCCTACCCTCACCATCCTTTTTCACAAATCCCTATCCTTGATTAGTTTAGTATACTTGATATCAATGTCAAATTCTTGCATTTTATTGATCCATCCTACCCACTTCTCAATTTTCCATGTAGTACAACAAATCAAACATCAAGGTGTATCATCAAGATAATGGTCTTTCTCTATGAGAGATAGTATTTGAACTTCTTTAGAGATTTCATTATGGTGAATACTTGTTTCTCAATTATGTTGTAACTCTCTTAATAACCATGAAGGGCTTGACTCGTGAAAGAGATGGGATTTTCTTCATCTTGATCATTCTTCTGTGTTAAGACAATTGCAATACTTTTTTTTCTATCCCAAACATATATAAGCTGAATTCTTTGGAGAAGTCTAGGTTGATCAAGTTATGGGATTTTGTAATAGTATATTTTACCTGTTGGGAATATTTCTTTCCTTCTTTAGTCCATTCTAAAGAGGTATATTTCTTAAGCATTTTGATTATTAGTTTGACTATCTATGCAAAGTTATGAATTTGACAATGAATTGAATTTGTCCTAAAAATGATCTAATCCTCTTGATCAACATAGGTAATGGTAAATATTGAATGATTTTGATCCTATCAGGATCTATAACTAGGTCTTCTTTTTATCCTATGTAACCTAGTAACTTCCCCTCCTGGAACATGAATATGGACTTATTTGGGTAGAAGGAGATACCCAATTCTCTAAACCTTTATAAATGGACTCTATATGATTGATATGATTTTGCATATCCTTAGAAAATACCATCAAGTCATCAAGGTAAGTTAGAATGATCTCATCCACAAGCCCTAAAAATACTATATCCATTGCTCTCTAGAAGGTTTCCATAGCATTTGATAGACCAAAAAGCATTCTTTGATAAGAAAAAACACCCCAATTGGTGGTGAAGTTTTTCTTGTGTTGGTCTTCATCCCTCACCCATATCTTATTGCACTTAGAGAAACCTTCAAAGAGTGATAACATTTTTAAACTAATCACCTATTGTTATTTCTAATCCATAGCAGACAATGGATATTGATCTTTAATAGATGCCCTATTTAAGTTTTTGAAATCAATGCATAACATGATATATCCATTCCTTTTACACATTACGATAATGTTGGAAACCAATGTGAAATACTTGTTTAGGAATAAATATAACCCTATAAAAATTTCAGTAACTCTTTCTTCATTAAAAATTCTATTTTAGGATTAACTAGTCCCTTATTCTAATAAAAAAAAAACTAGCATTTGGTTTTAGTTTGATGGTATGCTCTATTACATTACAATCATATATTTTTAGATCCTCATACGACCAAGTAATTATATACCTATACTTAGTGCTAAGATCTTTAAAATGATTTTTTTCTTCCTGAGTATAGTCTTTCCCAAGTAATAGACTCTTTATTTTTGCTATCTCAACAGGTTGATATGAAGAAGAATTTACTTTTAGGATTCTTTTTCTTATGTTATCATCAAGATTAGACAGAATTTCTAGTGTGATCAACCCCTTCAGCAATTGATTTGATTTAAGTTGTATGATCCCATATTTGATGTTATCTCCTTATTTATTCTTTTCTTCAGAATATTGTGCTTTTTACGATTAGGAATTCTATTATCTCTTCATAATTATTGAAGACATGCTAATAATCATAATTATCAGGAACCAATGATAAAAAATGATGAATAGTTATTTTGGATTACCCCACATCATTTGTAGGGTTGAAGAGTGTTGACATGCTTGCTAACTCATCTACTTTCATATTCAATTGTTGGGGTATTATTTTAATTTCATAGGAATTGAAAATTTTAAACATATCCTAGACATGATGTTTGTAGGATTTGAACTACTTATTCTTGGTAGCGCACTAGGAATTGACCTGATTCACTATTAATTCAAATTTATCATATATCATCAGATATTTGATCCCCATCCTTTCTACTTTCTTCAAGCTAGTATATAGGTCTTCATATTTTTCCATATTATTTGTGCAATTAAATAATATCCTACATGCATGATTGATCTATGCTGCTTGGGGATCACTGAATTATACTCTAGTGTCTACTTCATTATTATTTATAACCCCATAAAAGTACATTGTCCATGTCTTTTTAACCCCATAGATGATAACGTGGGGATTCTAGGGGAGTTTCTATGATCATGTAGTTTCCAAATTATATTTATTCAAATTTCCATTTGGGATTCTTGTCATCTTGAAGCACACCAATTATGATATCCACCTCCAAATCATATTCTTGATTTCCATCGTCATCTATGTATTCAGGAAGTTCATTCCAATTGATTTTATCATTTTTTTCTAGCTTGTGTAAGAGGTAGTTGCAATATGGTTTATTTTACCATACTATGCACCTTCATTTGTGTATAATCCATTGCTAGGTAGCCATTTTCTAAAATATTTTTTGTCCATTCTCTGGATAATAACATACTAAAGTATGGAGGTAAGTCTAAAATGATCACCTATTGAACTACCACAAATTTTGGATACTTGGCTATGGTTATGACTATATCTTTGAGGATGCCTATTGCATTGAATCTTTTCCCATCCATTTATATTGGATGTTTGGTTGTCTTGGTATAAGTGAAACCCATTTTCTTATACATGGAATTGGTAGAACAAGAACTATTTGCACATCCAAAGGTTGCTAATATATAGTAGGATTTGTTGTAGGAATAAACTAACCAATGACAATGCCTTGTGAATGTAGTATTGTTGAGTGTATTGCATAGTTTGGGAATGCTTGATGGTGCTCATACATTTAGAAAGATCATACCTATTATTGCAAGGAAGACACCACATGATTTTTATTTTAGCATTTGTACTGAAAATATGGTTATGTAGTTAATTTATATCTTGATCAATGCCCTATTGAGGAACTTGATCTTTTTTCAAATATGGCATCTTTCTTAAAATGACAATTCTAGGGTTGTTATCAGTATTGTTTTACAAAATTATTCTAATTTACTATAATCTTAATTACTTCTAGCATTTCGTTCATACCAAAGTTGTTATTTGACTCGCCACTTGGATTATAAGGACCATAGAGAGTTAGAAGCAAAGGCTAAAAGGTTATTATAGATGATTTATTTTGACCAAGGTGAGTAATAATGTATAGCAATTGGGAATGATGAACAAAGTTTCCTAATGGAGATGTTGGAATAGGGGAGAAGTTATACATAGCATTGGAAAGTAGAGAATTTTAAAAAATGTGAACCACATATTCCATTAGTGTATAAGGGGTATCTTCCCTACCTTAATGAGAATGTTTTCTCCCCTTGTTGTTTCTTCAAAATTTTTTATTAAGTGTGATGGTTAGAATTATAAATCACCAGTGCTAAATCAGATTACAAAAGTTTAATATAATATGGTAATTCATGTTTCTCATTTTACCTAATGTTATATAGTATCAAATTTAATGTTGGCAATAATCTAGTGTTGAAATCATGTATATTTTCTTGAGGGAGTCTTTGTATAGTGTTTAATTGGAATAGAGCCAAATATCCATTTCCCATACTCCCAAACCTATGCATGAAAGGTTCAAAGCTTTATCATGTACATAATATATTAGTAAGTGTACCATTATGTTCTCTTCCTAGATATAATGAGTTGACTTAAGTGTGTACTACTCACTTAGATGATCTAATACAATTTTATTTTGGTTCCCATTGAATGTTGGTATAGCTTTCATAGTAGTTGGGAGAACGGAAAAATAGACCAATAAGTTCAAAGGACTTTAATAAGTCCAATTAGGGAGTTTATTTGGGGGTCTAGAGGCATACCCAAGTTATTTTATAATGGAGGAGGTTTTTTGTATTCTTGATAAGGATGGTACTTTGCATATCTTGGGTGTTGGTATGGGTGGTAGGAAGGGTAGAGATATAGAGGATAGTAAGGTGGATATTGAGGCAGTGTATTTGGGTAAACCCATTGTTGGTTAGGGGAATTTGAATGTTATAATGAATATATTTTAGGCCTAACTACTAGAATTGTTTATTCTATGGAGGTAAATTTTGATGCATTTGATTGGTTGCAGGAAATGTTAAGTTTTGTTGTAGAGTATAAATCAAACATACTTGTTGGGCCTATTGATGCTAAGGAAGTTTTCCTTTCATGTTATTTTATGCTTTATTGTTTAGAGGTGGTGTTGATCCTTGAGTGTTTCCATGGGATACTCGTAATCCCATTTGTCCAACCATCACTTGTATATTTTATGCAAGGCTTATGTTTAAGCCTACCAATCTATTTTAGGTCATGGTTTGAACTAGAGGTATGATTGAAGTCCTAGATATTGGTGGACTTTGATATGGAAGAGTACTCATAGTTAGAATATGTTTTTGTTCAAAGTCCCATTGTAGCAATATTGTGTGAAGAGTGGCTTATTTATGATATTATTTGCATCTACTAGTACCTAATACAAAGGCATGGTGTGAGTTATACTATTAGACCAAGTCAAGTTGATTAAGATTGTAGAATGACTCATTTTTTAGTTTAGATAATTTTTTGAGGATGCACGAAGGAAAAATTGACTTTATCAGCTATTGGTCTCTTCCCTTTGGACAATATTAGATTAGTCACTAGTTCTTCAAACTCTTCTTCTTGATGCACCCAAGTGGTAGTTTGTTCTTTTCCATTTTCTTTTGTTTTTTTGCTACAAAATGTGACTGTTTCTATTCATTGGTGTTTAGTTCTAGGTTTCTAAGATTTGGATCATGTATTCATGTGCTTGCACCTATAAAAACCTAGTCTCAAGGTCAAAATCTAGAAAATGAGGGTTAAAATCTATAAAAAAATTAAAAAAAATCCTATTTTAAGATATTTCTCATAAAATGGAGCAATTCGCTTACAATTATAGATGATACATTTCTAGGATACAGTTTAGTGGATTATAAATCCAAATAATTTTCTTACAAATTAAAGCAATTTGCTTATCGATTTAAATGTTTCACTCACAGTATTTATGTTTTTGCTAAACTAAAAAATGAGCAACTCGCTCAAAAAGACAAGAAAATCACTTGATTTATGGATTGATTTGCTCTTCTCATGGGACTTAGAAAAAATTTATATATGAAGGAATCTATTCTAGTAGATTATTTAGAGTGAATCACATGCTATAAATTTTCTATTTGTTTTCACCCTCTATTGAGCAAATCATTTGCTAGATCCAGTGAATCACTTGTTGATTTAGAATTGAGAGTGGATTTGACTAAACAATCTACCTTAATTGGATTTACCCATGGTATTTACACATACAAGGCTAAATTTGATTTTGTTTTGATCATTTCTATATTCATCTTTGCAAAAAAAATAGTTTTCTAAGATTTTATTCAAAGTCACCATCTATAAAGTACTTGTAACATATAAGCACAAAATTTTTTAAAGGGATGAAATCTTGGATAAAATTAGATTTGGACCTACAAATTAGAAAAATCACTTGATTTTCAGCCCTTTTGTAAGTGTAGGTGAAAAAGAGTGTTTCACTCATTGAGTTGAGCAATTTGCTCTCTTTGTCAACCAAATTGCTTACTCCTGCAAAAATATGAACTTTGCTTAGAAATTAAGTGAATCGCTTTCTAAGTTTGACTTAGAGAAATTTTTTCTTGACTTTGAGCCATTCACTCCATCCATGATGGATGCATTTTTGGGAATAAAATTCAAGAATAAAAGATAAAGTAGTTTTTAACATCCACAAGGTCATAAGACATATGATTACCCTTGTTTTACCCAATATATGGTTATCCAACCATACTCTAATTACTAAATATATATAGAAAATGCATGAAAATGGGATTTTTCCCATTGGGAATGCCAAAACCCAAGTTTATTTGAAGAACTAAATTGACTTCTATTTTAGTTGTTGCACCCCCAAAATCCAAGTCATAGTAAGGTTGGAAAGGTTTGTCGTTGTTAGACTTAAGCTTAGAATTAATTGCATTATACAATGATAGGTAACTAAAGTACATAGGATGCCTTATTTAGGTATAAAAAAATTGCAAATAATTTTATCCTATACCACATGCTTGGATCTTGTGAAGGGTGGTTTAGAACACATGGACTATGATCGTAGTTTTACCTGTGTCCTATAGTAGACTATACAAACCATGTGTTGAGTAGTTATTCAAATTATATAAATACCTACTATTATGTAATATTTCCTAACATACTCCCACTTATTACATCATATTAAAACCTCTATTTTAAATCTATTGACTTGATGAAATTTTCAAAGGTGATGTAAGAATTTTAGAGAGAAATCCCCCCCCCCACCCTACTTAATTTAGAATTTCTACTTTCAATACTTAGGAGTGTTGGATTCTACTAATAATGCACTCCAAATACATTTATTATAAAGTACTTAATATTTGAAGTGTGTTTCTTTAATAGCTTCAAGGTTACATGCATCCAATGTCACTTGTTGAATTGATTGTTTGTTGATTTTTGTCTTGTATATGGTGGAATGAAAGTTGTGTATGGCTTCTTTTATTACTTTCTCTTTCTCTTCCTTTCATTGCGATAAAATCCTATATTATTTTCAAGTTATTTTATAATAATTTATGTGATATGATAAATAGGATGTATATTTCAAGTGTAATCTAGTAATTTTTTGCTCTTGTTTTAGTCCTTTAAATAATCCCATAACTGCCATAGTTTTTCCTTGAATTAGAATGTAGAAACCTTTTAATTGATATATAATCTTTATAATCTATCCATTTGACCCCAATAGTTATGGTTTTTTAACAAATTTATCTTTATCATGAACTATGTTGTCAATCTTGATGATATCATAATGCATCTTATCATTTAGTATCTTAATTGCTTGTAGTGTTGGTATACTCTTGATAATAGTCTTATGAGATCTTGGGTTTTGATGATAGTGTATGATCTCTTGTTTGAAACACAAATATAAATAATCTTCTTTCAAAAATATCTAGTTTATAGTCTATTCCATACCTTTTTAAATATTTCTTTATAACAGGCCTTTCATCCTATATATGTTTTTCTTTGTATTTGGTAAAGTGAGTAGAAAATGAATCAACTTTGAACTTACTTTATTGGTTTCATGATGTATTTAACCTCTTAATATTATATCCATACCACATCTTATGCTTTTAATGGTTTAATTTATATTTAGGCAGTTTTGCCTCTTATTGGTTTCTTGGATTGAAATTATCAATCGATGAAACTCTTCTTGTATGATGATTTTATTATTTTCAAGTTTCTCAAACTGTCATGCATTTGGGATTATACCAAATATTGTTATGTCGTTTCAAGTTTTTTTGAGCGGTAAAATCACTTCAATTTATTTATTCTTTTCTTCTTCATTTACTTAATTTTCTTCAGCCACATTACTTTGATGTGCCTTTCTCCAATTCTATTTGTTTGTTATAAAGATAATTTATTTTTTTGCTAGTTCATATCTCATGAAGGTGATACATTCTTGAATAGGATATGCTAACAATCCTTCATGGCGTGTCCATTTTCTCCATAATTATCAACTATAATTTGTGTTTTGAAAGTGCTCCTTTGAGAATTAATCCTTTGATTTTGAAATATTTGCAAATTGTTTCTTTGTTGGAAGTATTGTGGAGTGCTCATGTCTCTTTTGAATGGTTTCTTTCCTCTTTGACTTATAACTAGTAATTGTTCTTCTTCTTTTGTGGCATGCAATGCTTGTAATTTCTAAAGTGTGTTCACTAGCTTCTCAAAGCTTGGTGTTTGCTTAGTAACATTTAGTGTAGTCACAAAAATATTGTACTTTTATGGAAGTCATCTCAAAATAATAGGAACTAGCATTTCATCTGATACCTAAGTTCCTATTGCTTGCAATGATGGTCTCAATTCTATAATTTTTCCCATGAATTCTTATAGCTTTTCTCCATTTTTCATATTTATGCATTGGAGATAAATTTAGAGGAATATAATCTAATTTTTCTACTTGCTTTTAAATATTATCTTCAACTTCTCCCATGCATCTTTAGTTATGTTCGTATCTCTAATGTATGTTCAGACCTCATATGCTACTCTGAACATGATGATGAGTCTTGCATTTATGTGTGCCTTGTCAAAATTTTCTCAGTCTTCTCCTTCTTTAGTAGGATAGGTAATTATTCAATCTACAACTTGCAAAAATTCCTCAAACTCAAGTTGTATCATTATTTTGGTCTTCTAGATAGCATACTCATTTCTCCTCAACAATTGGAAATATGGTAACAAGAACTTTGGAAGTCCACTAGCCATAGTGAACCTTTACAAGTCTAATTTTTTTCTTTTAATAAGTCCTCCTTGAAAATATCTTTCCAATGAGTATATATATGCCTATACTCATATTTCAAATGATGCTTTAAAAATATGAGAGAATCGTATCTCACCAAGTAGAGGAAAAGTTTTCTTCCTCTTGGAATATTTATTTCTTTAAAAATACTATATTTTCCCTCTTTCAAAAATAGTTTTCTCTTAAAAATGAATAGTCTATTATTTTTGTAATATGCACCTTGTACCTTAGTTTTTTCCCTTTCTTTTTCCACTCTAGATGAAAATTTTATCAACTTAAAGTTTTTTCTATCCTTTCGATAAAATGCATTGGCCAAAGCCTTTTTTATCATTTTTTGAAACTATGGTCTCATTTTAATATTAAATCACTTAATATATCAACATTTGTTAATGAAAAGTTGAATTGTTCTCTTCTATTTTTGAATGAAAATGTCACTTGTTCAAAGATATAGTAATCTAATCAAGTAGAGGAAACTATATAGTGATGTTGAGCTACGAAGGGTGAGGCCTCTAGAAATTGCCATCCAAGGTGTACTTTCAAGATGGAATTCCATGTCTAGAGTGTTTTTAAACTTCCCAAGAACATTTCTTGTTGTTTAAGTATTTGTACTTTACATTTGGGTTCAATATTCTTGCATTTTTGTCTAATAAGGTGTTTGGATTTATCTCTAGGTCTAATCTTCTTGCCTTTTTCTATGAACGAGCATTTAGTATTTATCTCCGAGTGTAATATTCTTTCATTTTTATCCAAGTGGATTTCAATCATTATATTTGAGTGCAATATTCTTAAATTTTATCTTAGCAAGTACCTTTTATTAATTGGCACACCTTTGTTATCTTCATGGGTGCTTTATGTTTCATGTTACAACTTCTCTTTTTTGTTTTTCTTCCTCTCTTTATATACTTTCACCACTTCTACTCTTCTCTATCTCAATTCACCGCTACTTCTCTTCTCTATTTCCTTTCACTACTTGTATTTTCTATCATCATTCTTCCTCTACTCTATTACTATTCTTTCTCTTATTTATCTTTTTACACTGCTTCTTCTCTACTATTTCTTTATCACCACTCTTTCTCTTCTCTATCACCCCTCTTTCAAAGCACTTGCTTTTTATCTTTCAATGAAGTTTAAATAACACAATATTTTCTTGTTATCAAGTTTATTTTCATGAGGTACTTATTTTATTTATGTAGGCTTCTCTAACATCAAACCATTGTTAATGAATTGGACTAGATGGGTGGTGCTAAATAATCCTTCATATGATTTGTTTATTTTCCAAATATGGCTTTGCTTGTTGTAATTCATGAGGTATCAAGCTTTGGGATATTCAACTAAAATGTGTTTTCCTAGATATTTTTGCTATGGTTTGTTAACCACAAAATTCACAACCTTCCTAGGCATTGCACTATTAATTTGAATTCTCATTCTTATTGTAATGTTTAATCTAATATTGGACATTCATTTTTTCTCTCTAAAGAATATTTTGAAAAATGTCCCTTTTTATTTATTTCCTTCTTGTTGATTTTGATTCTAAATACCGAACTGCCTTGGAATGATTAATGCAATCCTTTAAGAATTTTTTTCTTTAACACATTCTTTTGTAACATCTATACTATACAAATAGCTTCAATGGGCTATTTCAAAATTTCTTCAAATACATTTCAAAAATTGCCTTCAATGGGTTGTTTCAATTTTCTTTCAATGCCTTTCAAAAAAGGCTTCAATGGGGTCTATTTTGTAAGCCTTCTATATATTTTTTAGTCTTATTTTCAATGCCTTTTAACTGGATTATTTTGTAATATTTCAAAAGGAGTTTATATGGCTTCCTTGTCTTGTAACTTTTAAAGAGACTCAATTTCTTCGTTTCTTGCAATCTTAATGAGATTTTATGGCTTCCTTTTATTGCAACCTTTAAGGATATATTTCTTGCAATCTTAAGAATATTTTTAATGGATTCCTTTTCTTGCTTAAATTTTCCTTTGATGGAATTTTTCCATCCTAAAACCTTTCAATAATTTTAAATAAATTTCCTATGGAATTTTGCTTCACAGTCACAATCTCATACAAGGTAGTTTTGCCCTTGAAACTTCTTATCTCAAACAACACCTTGAATTTATATTTGTCAAAGTTAAAGGAGGATCTGAAGGAAAATTATTTCTTCCTTCTACCTACTCTAATACCACATGCTATAAATTAAGGTTCGAATGAATTACATTATACAATGATAGGTATTTAAAGCACATATGATGCCTTATTTAGGCATAACAACCTTGCAAGTACTTTTATCCTATACCATATACATGTACCTTGCAAAGGGTGGTTGAGATTACATGCCCTATCACATGGACTATGGTGGTGGTTATACCTTTGTCCTATAGTAGACCATACAAATCATGTGTTGAATGGTTACTCAACTTATATAAATACCTACTATGATGTAATAGTTCCTAACGAGTCATAGGCTTCATCCAACCTCTAGATTTAGAATAGCTTCCTTCTATAATTATTTTAGATCTAAATTAGACTAGCTATTTGCATAAAGAAAAAAATTAAATACGAAAGTGTAAAAATTAAATGTGTAAAGTATATACAGTAAATGCATGAACTTTAGAATGTGAGAGGTGAAAGCAAATACAATTGTTACATTATAGAAAGGATAGCATGTGATCAATCAACACATGAGATCTCAAATAACATCAATGTTCACTCATTGATTTGAATATAAAATCAATAAGTGAATGAAAATATGATCTAGAAGGGAAGTACCCAACCACCATACACTTAACAAACCACAAGGCAATGCCTCTAATGGGATGTAAAGGACATGTCAATTTATTACAACCTCATGAGTAAAAATCATAATGTGAATTTTATTGAGTGTAGCTCTAAATTCTCATGGCCAAAATATGTTTACAATGAGGGCCCTAGGCCACTATTTATGGTAAGATTTTATCCCTAAGTTACATAGGGTGAGAAACAATTACTCCTAATAAAAGTAAATATTTAGGTGTAACTTTAAAAAATGTTGTTCCTCCATATGTTACATGCCTCTAAATATACCTCTAATAGGCTTAAGAGGCTTTAAAAATATTTAGTGCACCATAAATAAAAATAAGTATCAATTTCTAGAATATTTTTATGGACTTTTACTTTTCCACCCAAAGTGAGAGATTTGTTGATTATGACATGTGTTGAGTGAATAGCTTCCATTAGTGAGTGGAGTGAATTTCTCTTTGAGTAGGTCAACACATTTATTGAGAAAATCACTCCCCTAGGCCAATAAATAGGTTCATTGAGCATATCATATCTCTTTTAAAATTTAGTAAAGTTTTGAGATTTTGAAGGATTTCTTGTTATTTAGTTCTCCTCTACTACTACTTGCTTCAAGAGTATACAAAATTTTGGGAAGGTAGTGCCAAGGTGTTATAGGATTTATTGTATGTGATAAATTGCCACTAAGGTTCATGATAATGTTCAAAAAATGAACCACCATTCTTTAGCACTACTCTCATCATTTTCAAAAAATTTAAGAAACCCATTAATCACTCACAAAAAAGTAACAATGTAAATATAAAATTAACTTCAACTAAGATTTTGTAAAAATTAGATCTAAATTTTTATTTTAGAAGTCTTCTTTACCATTCCAATCCTTTATAACAAATTTAAAAAATATAAAGTTTTTTTCTCTTCTAAAAACTAACAAATTCATGTCTTAAAATACCATATTTCAAGGTGATTTCTCTCTTTACAATTATTGACTATTTTGAAACTAGTGATTAATTATAAAAAAAGGTAGAAAAGAAGGTATACAAATCAATTAAATCTAACACTTCTACAAAGATATAAGCACTTTTGAGTATGAAATATATTCTATAATAATTTTGCTAGAAAACTTTGTATTATACAAAATTAAATTTTAGGTCACATCCTTTTGTCATTGCCTAGACTATTGTCTTTAATTACTTGTTTTAATGAAATAAAATTTTGAAAAATAAGAGCATAAGAATCAGCTACATCCAAATTTTTTGGTGAAGTGATATATCAAACTTCAAAATGAAAGGAACTTTTTGATCAAAAAATCCATCCAAAATCCTCTAATATGACAAACAATATCTCCACCATAAAAATATTGCTTATATACCACTTTTTATTAAAAAAACAATATATAACAAATAAATTTGCTCAATGTGTAGAGGGGTAAAACTGCCCTACCGCGTATGATTCTCAGTTGGATCCCCAAAAGAAAGCCAAGGTAACCATGGGGGTATGTTGTTCTCTACACCTTGGTGTAAAAAAGGGGAACAGTTCACCGGGAAAAACTTTAAGGACTCGTTCCAAGTTTAGGGGTTTTGGAGGATGTTTGATGTATTTAGTTCAAGATAATCACTTATTTTTGGGCTTTCTAGATCTAAGCTATGAAAGATAAAGGATAATGCAAAAATACAAAATGCAAAAATACAAGAGCTAACCCTAGAATGATTCTTTGTTTGAATGATTTCTAACCTAGGATTCCCAAGTAAAATCCTTTGAGCAATGATTCAAGGGAGGATACACAAACAGTTTTAAAACCCTAAGTGCACACTATATGTTTTTTTCCTTTCAATGCCTAAATGCTCAAATAAAATATTTATCCTTTTTAAATTAAATCTAGGGTTTATGATAGAAATAGAAATCACACAATAAACAACCTAAAGAATTATTAGAGTACTTATCTAATCTAGTGGTTGATCCAAGTTTTATCTTTTTGTCCAGCACTATCCAACAATTTCTATATCTACAAAATAACTTGGCAAATACTGGAAAAATATTATTAGCATTAGAGGGTTTGCTTAGTACATTGTATAGCAATTCTTGGAGGTGTAGCAGTTAAGCCACCTAGGTCATTTTACCTGACCTTTGAAAACAGAAGTGAAAGTTAAAATTTGGAAGATGAACAAGCATAATAGAATGCAACATAAACGAATTATAGAAAAAACTATAGAATGCACTAGTATATCTTAAATGCAACCTATAACACAAATCTAGGGTTTGGGGGTAACAATTTTCCCCCAATTGTATTCTATATGAAATTGTGCCCCATAAGGAGCGATCGTGATTTCGTAGATCAATGAAATCGCACCACAAAATGATCGGTACGATTTTGTAGAAGTGAGGTGAAAAAACCTAGAAAGATGTAGAAATATGTAATAAATAAAATTAAAATATAAATATCTTGAAAAAAACCTGGCAGATAACGCAAAAGTAGACAGAAGGGTTGAGACCTCCGAATAGTCGATCTCTCCTTTGGACTTCAACACTTGTTTGCCAAATATTTGTGACACATAATCTAATGTATAAGAAAATAGAGCTTCAAAAGACTATATTTCACACTTGTGAATTAGCTTGCTTGCAGAAAAGAAATTAGATCACTTAGAGAGCTCTTTAGAAATCAAATAACTTGCATGAGAAGAGAAACAAATGAGCTTTTACTTAATCACTTTTCTAGAGGATCACTTATATCACTTTTGGTGAAAAGAAGACTTCAAACCCTCCTTTTATAGTGGATTAAAAGGTGGAATGGGTGGGAAAACTAAAAAAATTAATACCTAAGGATGCCAACCTCGAAAATTAGGGTTTTCTAAAAAATAACCCTAATCTAGCGAAATCACACCCCATCAAGGCCAACCGTGATTTTACTTAGGCAAAATTGCACCCCGTCGAGGTTGACCATGATTTCACCGAAGAAGGAGAAAAATAAGGAAAAAGCGCAAAGGGAAGCCTAGTCTTGCTTTGGGAAAGCCTTAGGGGTCTCTTTAAGGGCCTCAGAAAAATGACTCACTCAAGTGGATTAATTTTTTGTGTCTACATTTTACCCCATATTTGATGCATGTATGGCTTAAAGAATGCATCAAAGAAATATGTAAACACCTATGAGTGAAAGACAACAAAAAAAAATAGAGTGGTTGGTTTAGAAGAAAGGGGTGGTGCAAAAATGGTGTCACTTTGAGCACTTTCTTGTTTTACATACAAATCAAGGCATTAGGCACATTAATACCTCTTAGGCCATGATGCCCCTTCAATTTTCACAAGGAATGATAAATTTCTAATGAAAATCAGAATGATAGATGCAGAAAAAGAAATAAAAAAATAAAATAAAACAAAACAGGTGAAAGAAAACAAAGCAAACGGGCATAAAAAAGAAAAGGGATAAAATCCTAATTCATTTTTATTGCACGAGAAGGAAGAAAATGAGATCTGGAGAAAAAATGGATATGGTGTTACTAGCGCATTGTTCAGTGATCAAGAGGAGCGAGGTCAGCACAAAAGCAGAGCAGACAAAGATAAGATCAAAAAACCAACTTGTTGAGTCAAATTTTTTCAATTTTCATCAATTTTTGTAGAGTTTTTTTGCCAAATCTAGTTGTTTTGATGCATAAGATCTGAGCATGATTTTATGGCCCGATCGTGATTTTTCCCTGGTTCACAGTGATGGGTGAAATCATGCCCGATAAAAATTGGGTGCAATTTTATGAAATCACGTCTTGTAGATATGGGGTGCAATTTCGCAAAAGGTGAAATCATGGCCATGGAAAACCAGGTGTGAATTTTTTGGAGAATGAAATAAAATTAGAAAAGAGAAAAAGAGAGAAGAAGAAGAGAGACAGGGAGAGATGCAAGCAAGTGATTACACAAATATTAATTAATTGACTCAATATTTTTATTATTTGATTTTGCAATGATATTGAAAAAAATTATTGTTCATGTGGATGCAGCTTCGTGTACTCAAGAGCTGCGAGTGGAGATTGGGCTCCTTGAAGGTGGATCTTCATAAAATTGGGTAGGCAGAGAGGTACACACTGGAGGTGGTGGGGTTAGACCACTTGGCTAGGATGCCTCAAGTAGAGGTGAATAAAGTGTTGTTGATAGTGCTAGTGGAGAGCTGGTATCCGGAGTTGTCGACCTTCTAATTACCAAAAGGGGAGATGACCACAAAATTTGAGGATGTGTGGCACATCTTACGCATCCCCATAATGTGGAGGGTAGTTTACAAAGCTTAAGGGTGGCAAATAACATTACAACTACTGTCAGGAGGTTGGACCCACCAGGTTTGAAGGAGCACCTTATTATTTGATGAGTTGGTGGGTTGATATGGAGCTAACCCATTGATGATCGTGCTATATAGGGTGGTGGTGGGATTGCTAATGTACCACACCAATAGGTGATATATACCATGAATGATGGTAGGTGTAGTGGTAAACATGCGAGACCAGAGAGTGCAATGCACATGGTGTCCATATGTGTTCGCCCTCTTGTACAAGATGTTGTACAACATCATGTACAAGTGGCATACATGGATGGTCTATACGACATTGCTCCAGGTATGGATATGGGAGCATATAGCGATGTGGATATCGAATGCACTACTAGGACTATTACCCAAACTAGAGCAACTAATTGCATATAGGTGATCTAGATCATTGGAGCAGGTCCAAAGGACCTATGCCAGGAACTTGCTACTAGCGAGGCGAGTGGTAGATGAGCTGAGGGAGGCTCGAATTATATGATGATCCTGGTATCTAAACCTATTATGGGTCGAGGATAGTGAGGAGCTGGATAGGATGAGGAGGATTAGATATCTGACCATTGAGAGAGGGGAGTTGGAGGTCTTTTGATTTGATAAAGTCCTATGGTAGTTTGGGATATTGTAGGGGATCCCAAACTTAGGAGACTATTGGTACAAGAGGGTGTACCAAGATCCAATGGGATTTAGAGGAGAGCTTGATCTAGCTATGTGGGTAGAGGACTTGGAAAATTCTCCTTACATGGATCCTAGGGTGGACGATGCATGATTAGCCTTAGGATATCAAAGGTGGTATAGAGGAGTCATGCCCTAGAGGGTCTCCCCTCTAATACCAATATAGAGATACTAGGTGATGGGCCTAGGTATGCAATGATATTTTTGAGAGGTTTATCACAAAGCCATAGAGAGGGAGTAGCAGATCCAAGCTACCTCAAGGTAAAGATAGGTATGAGTCCAGGTGGAGATAGTGATGGAGGCCATCACTACCATAGGGATCAGGGAGGCAGGTAAATCTGGAGTTTCTCCCATAGTTATCAGCGTACCATTGAGAAGAGGAGTGGGAGAGACATCCACATCAATAACAACCAACCTAGGCAAGGCCTCTTGTTAGGGATACCTGAGGAGGGAGGCAGAGGAACTACAATCACAGGTAGTGATCCTTCATAAGGAGATGGACCTGCTCCGAGAGGATAGGTCCAAGAGAATCGAGGGGCTATAGAGTACCTTGAGAATCGTAGATGTAGAGAGGGTTTCAACTCGAGTAGATACTGTCTATCTTCGAGGGGAGATGAGTCATCTAGATATAAAGTGTTAGAGGGCTCAGGTAGAGGGGATGGCTATTTTTAGGAGTAGCCAAGCTAAAGATAGGATCCACCTACTATAGGTGAAATTTCAAATAGTAAGTGAGAGGTTGGAGGTGGTCATCTAGAGGGCTACCTTTTAAGATATTATGTACTACTAGGTGGTACCATAGGGACAACAGGTGATACTCCCTCCATCCCTATAGTCAGCTGGTAAGACATAATCTCTATCACAAATAATCTCTCAGTCTGTGGGTATATATTTATTGAGGCCACTCCTAACGGGTGGGTCTAAGGAGACGGGCTCCCAGAGCTAGAGTTGGAGCTAGGGATCAAGAGGACTTGCCATTTTTTTATTGTGGTATGCATTCTTGGGGATTGGTCAAGTGTACCAGGGTTGGACTATGGTATACTGACCAAACATCTATGTATTTCTCTCTTATCGAGTAATACTAAGTTGCTTTTATTATGATTTGTTGATTTATGTGCGGTTTATATGTTTGCTTTATTTAAATTTTTGATGATCTTTATGATTATGATGTTGTATGCATGAAAATAAGGAATGCATGAACTATATGAGATAAACATGAGGTGGATGCAAGACAAAAGAAGAAACACAAGGAAGAAGAGGAGAGAAAAAGAAGAATGAGAAGAAGCAAAGGTCAACAATCAAGAATGAAAAGGGGTGCTTGAAATACGATGTTTAAATTAGTGTAGGTCATGGCAAACCAATGTGACCAAATATCATGAATCAAACACGAAGATGGAGTTGAACCCGCTATGGTTGTAGTGCTCGCTGAAGATGACGAAATACCAGAGCGTGACCCGCTATGGGTGGTTGCTCTCTAATGAATTCTATGGGGTGATTACCCGTAAGGATGTATGTTGTGATTATCCTATAATGGGTTGTTGAGCTTGTTGAGTCAAGAGGAGTGTAACCTAATAGGGAAACATGTCCAATGGATGAAAATTACTCACTAAGATATATACTATCCTATGTGGGCTGTAACATATGTAAATAGAAACAATGATCAAGCACTACCCCCAATAGGGGTGTGATATTTACAATATGTAAGAGCAATAGATCTAAAAAGGAGATTTTGGTGAGTGTGTGCAAGTGCTTAGAAGAAGTAGAGGACAAACGTAAGAAGGCAAGAAAATGTATATCCTTGTATAGATAACAAGACGAGAAAAAAAAGAGATCATGAAAAGTGACAAGGATATATTTGTAAAATAAAATTTGTCATCCTTGACCTAGGGAAAAAATATGAGTAGGAATAATACTTTCAAGGCCAAGGAAGATGATAAAAGGAATGTAGAAGAAGGAGAAGAAGGAAGAAAGGCCCTAGGGTGGGGTTTTGCTAGGCATTAGAATCCAAGTGAAAGTGCAAAGCATGTGAAATACGACCTAAATAGGTAACATCACATGCCATTATCACAAAAACCTCAAAAATATATTTGATCAAGCAGTCATGAACAATCAGCCATACAAAATATGTCAATCAAACATGCAGGTTGATTTAAATGTTAAGAAAATCATGCAGAATATGATAGGTAATAGTGAAACTATGAGAGGAGAGGGAAATCCTCCAAGAGAGAGGGAAATCCTCCAAGAGAGAGGGAAATCCTCCAAGGGAGGTACTCGGTTCGAATCTCCACCCTACCAAAAAGTTGAATTGGGTAACCAAAATCCAATCGATAATGTTGGTGCAGGTAGGGCCGGTGCAACTCCCAAGGTGACTTTGATGTGTAGAACCCCCTATTCATGGTCTCTCAGACCAAGGTGACCCCATAATGGTTTTTTGCTTAAAAATATATATATAGGTCCGAGGTGTAGACCAATTGGTTCATCCAAACCACATAAGGGGGCGGAGGTCC
Organism: Wollemia nobilis; assembly: GCA_028583015.1. Classification (NCBI taxonomy): domain Eukaryota; kingdom Viridiplantae; phylum Streptophyta; class Pinopsida; order Araucariales; family Araucariaceae; genus Wollemia; species Wollemia nobilis. Next base: position 2,478,246 of record JAQPPZ010015522.1, read on the forward strand.
AAGGTTCAAATCTCGGGCCTCGTCGGACTGAACACTTGTCCCTTTCCTGGTGCTTTTAGCGGCGTAAAATTTTTAAAATGATTGTGGCATGGTGGTTATAGGGGTGAACTGCATGAAGATCTATGTGGCGGCTTTCGGGGCGAACAATGCAAAATACTATGGTGGCCATAAAAGCTGGACAGTCTGCCCGGATTCATGGCGGCTACCGATTCCACCATGTAAATACAAAAAAAAATAGTGAAACTATGAACAAGTAGATGGATGCAATTGAATGAAAATTCATGTCTAATTTATGATTAATTTGGGTTGATTAATTTAAGAAAGCAAAGCAATAATCAACACATTCTAAATGTGTTTCCCATATTGAAAAAGAGAATAGGTGTACCATGAGTTATTTCATCAAAGAATATCTAGAAGGCAAGCCATCTCGATGATTAGAATCATGGAGAGGCTCCTTCATAGCTTTTTATTTGATAGTTATAGCATGATAATCAACGCATTCTCAAACGAAACCATTATTCTTAACATAAGGAAGATCAATCTCTAATTTTTTAAGATCCTTATAGGATAGTGAAGAAGGGTCTTTTCTAGAAGTAGAAAGCTTATTTCTCAAACACATAGAATCAATCATATTACAAAACAAGATCTTAGAAGAATAAGGGGGACCATCATCCTCATCACCCATTTTTGACTTTTGATGATCCAAATATTCAGCATAAGTCATAACATGATCATCATCATCAAATGGTAAAGGTTGGTTTTTGTTAGGTATGAAACCTATGCCACATATCCTAGGCCAGATTTCAACATCCAAGGGCTCTTGAATGCCTCTCTATTATGGTCCCAAACCTTTACCTACATATCCCATACTAGATAGAATCTTTTTAGGAAGTGGGTAATCATTGGAAAGGTAACAATGAGTGAAAGAATGCTTAATGGGATAGGGGTTTCTACCATGTATATTTTCTTCAAAGGGAAATCCTATGAATATAAAGATACACATGCCAATTTGTACAACATAACCTTTCTTATAGGGTAGCCCATAGTCCTTGGTGATGGTGGTAGCTTGGCTAGATCTAGAAGAGGCTCTTGAAAAAATTGATTATCTTGATCCTATGATGAAACATTAATTCGGGGTTCCTCACTAAATTTTTAATTTTCTAATTTCTTTGATGTTTGCGATGAGGATTGTGGAGAAACAATTGATGAAAAAGAATGAAAAAATTCAAAATTAGACTGAGATCGATCAACCATTGAACAATATTCAAATGGTCGAGGGTTGCCCAAAATGGTGATAACTTGTTCTTTAAATTCAAACTTTAGGCATTGATAAAGAGTAGAAGGGATGGCCTTCATTGCATGAATCCAAGGACATCCAAGAAGAAGATTAAAATATGTAGGGCAATGTACCACATAAAACAAAGTATCCAAGATCTTAGACCCAACCTTAAGGGTAAGTGATGTAACACCACAAGCTTCTTGGGATTCATTATTGAAATCTTTGATAATGATATCAGATTTAGTTAAGTCTTCCTATTTTTGACCAAAGTTTTGGAAATTTTGATAAGTGCACAAATTGAGGGAAGAACCATTATCAATCAAGATTTGTTTGATAAAAATATCCCCAATGAGAGTTGTGATGTAAAGAGAAGAATATTCTTGTATTTTTTAGGAAGTCTTATTGTCATATAAGAGGGAGATATGATGTATTCCAAGAGAACCTATAACATTAACTACAACACTAGAAGAAATATTTGGAGGAACATATTATTGCTTTAGAAATTCCAACAAAGCTTCTCGATGGGTAGGAGAAGTTTGTAAGAGTTCTAAGATAGAGATTTTAGTTGGAGTATCGACTAGCTGATGTTGGAGATAAAAGGAAGCCTTGGGTTGGGGTTTCAATATAAAAGGTGGTGTACCTATTTCTATATTCTTTCTATGATTATTCATCAAAACCAAAGTAGGTTGTGATGTAGAATTCTTTTCTTGTTGATAATGTTGAGTTGGCTAAACCTGAGCTTGTCTTTTTATAGTGACCTCAATCATACCAACCATGTTACTATTAGTAGGAGATTCATTATGGTAGGATATTTGACTAGATACTCATTGATCATGTTTTAGTAATGGATCCTTGAATATTCCCATATCTAGATTTGTTGTTGGTATTTGCTGATTATTTGATGACTAAGAATTCCCTATATCAATACAGCTTGCACCAATTAAATATTGAACCACATGTTTCAAATTTTTACAACTTATTACAAGAGTTTGTTCAGTATCCTTCTACTCTGTGATATATACAATGTTACCCTACCCTGTACCAAATAGTTGTAGTATCTGGTTGTCTTATGTGGTGAATCAATCATATTAGCTTCCAAAAGTTGTTCAAAACTACTTCCATAGACATGTTAAGCTTTATGAAATTCCTTTGTATAGGTATTTGAAGTATCATCTTTTGTATGTTGTTAATAATATTATTAACAAACATACCATCTACTGCACCATCACCTCCTGCATGTTTATTCTCATGTTGTGAATTGGTATATTTTTCTTCTTTCATATTGAGTTGGCCCCTTCTAATGAGAACCTATTCCACTTTTCTCGCTAACTCAATTGCTTTTTCAAAATATGTAATAGTTGTAGTCTCTAATGCATAAGATATATGTTATTGTAAGTTTCCAATAAATATTTCAAGCATATCTTGATGAGCCAAGTATATCTTAAGCGTCCAACCAAGCTTTTCCAATGAGATAGAAATTCTAAAACACTATATTTTTAATTTTGTTTTATATTTTAAACATCTTTCATGATCACATACTTTCAATGTAGGTACCAAATTTTTGATTAAATAACTCTGATATCTCTTTTAAATTCCTCAAGGAATAGTTAGGTAACCTATAGTACCATTCTAATGCAATGCCAGTAAGGCTTTTAGAAAATATTTTTAGTAACAACATATCATCGTATATGAGATCATAGCATGTTGTTCTAAATCTTCTTAAATTTTCTATTGGACCTTCCATTCCTTTACATATGGGAAAAAATAGTATATAAAAGTTCTTAGGATAAGGTCTAATAACAACAATGGGATCCAAGGGTTGATTGCACATATCTTTATAACTATAAGTAAAACTGGAATGTTGAATCATCACCACTTTTAAAACAAATTACTTCACCATATTTTTCAAGTTTTGAACATATGGATTATTATTATTTCCTCAAAGGAGGTCGATGAACAAGTTCTTGACTTATTTTAGGAGCATAGACATTAGTATTGCATGTGATACCCTGAGAGAGAGAACAACTAATATTAGATAGATCATAAGCAAGAATGTTGATATTAGCATATTGAGGAGGAAATTAAAGATAATTTTGAGTCACACTACTAGTTAGAGAATCTTCCAAAATTTTTCCAACATTGGTGGTTGTAGTAGTGGTATAAGTTGTTTGGTACCTCATATTACCACAATGTGAAGATTCAGGCAAAGGATTGTTTTAAAAAAGCATAGGGGAACTTATTGAAGGAGGAAGAGGAGGAGTCTCACCTCTTTCAAGATGAGCCTCCTGCTCCATACCCTTAAATATTTTGTTACTATTAGCTTTCATAAAGCTCCAGATATACTCAAATTATGTTAAAATAAACTCACCATCGGGTCCTTCATAGGGATAAAAATTTATCGTAGTTTCAACAATATCTTATTATTCTAGATCTATGTTAGGATCCTCTCTATCAATTTGATCATCTTCTAAAGGAACACAATCAGATTCTAGACGCTTTCGCTGACTTCCACGAAAAGGAGCCATTAGAAGGAGCGAAAGGATAGAGGAGAAAACTAACAAAAAATACACAAGAAAATCTTTTAAGATATTTTTAATGTTCTAAAAACCCAAATAAGTAAATTAATGGTCTTATTTGAAAAAATTCAAAAGAAAATGAGGTTTTCACGTCGGGTTCACCAAAATGTGTAGAAGGGGAAAAATTGCCCTACCGTGTACAATTCTCGGTTGGATTGGATCCACAAAATAAAGCTATGGTGACCAATGGGGTATGTTGTTCTTTACACCTCAATGTAAAAAGGAGGAATGGTTTAATAGGAATGGCTTTAAGAACTCGTTCCAAGTCTAGGGGTTTTGGAGGATGTTTGATGTATTCAATTCAAGAAAATCACCTGTGTTTGACCTTTATAGATCTAAGCTATGAAAGATGAAGGATAATGCAAAAATATAGAATGCAAAAATACAAGATCTAACCCTATAATGATTCTTTTTTTGAATGATTTCTAACCTAGGATTTCCAAGTAAAATCCTTTGAGCAATGATTCAAGGGAGGATACACAAACAATTTTAAAACCCTTTGAGCAAGGGTTCAATAGAGGATGCACAAATAGTTTTAAAATCCTAAGTGCACACTATATACTTTTGCCCTTTCAATGCCTAAATGCTCAAATAAAATATTTATAATTTTTATGTCAAATCTAGGGTTTATGATAGAAATAGAAATCACACAACAAACAACCTAAAGAATTATTAGGGCACTTATCTTATCCGATGGTTGATCCAAGCTTTATTTTTTGTCCAACACTATCCAACAATTCTCATTCTTGCAAAATAACTTGGAAAACACTTAAAAAATATGATTAGCATTAGGGGGTCTTCTTAGGACACTGTATAGCAATACTTGGAAGTGCAACAGTCAATCATCCTAGGTCATTTTGGTTGAGCTTTGAAAATAGAAGCGAAAGTTGACCTTCGAAATATGAACAAGCATAACAGAATGCAACCGAATAGAATGATAAAATAGAGTACATAATGCACTAGTATGTCTTAAATACAACCTATAACATAGATCTAGGGTTTTGGGGTATAAATTTACCCCCAAATGTGGTCTATGAAAAATCACACCCCACAAGGAGTGACCACAATTTCGTAGACTGACGAAATCACGCCCCAAAATGAAGCGAGGCAAAAAACCCTAGAAATATGCAAAAATATGCGATAAAGAAAATTAAAATCTAAATGAATCAAAAACACCTGGTAGATAGCGTAAAATTGGGCAGAAGGGTTGAGACCTCTGTATAGTCAATCTCTCCTTAGGGCTTCAACACTTGTTCACCAAAGATCTATGATACACAATCTAATGCATAAGAAAATAAAGCTTCAACAGACTATATTTTGTACTTGTGAATCAACTTGCTTGTAGAAAAGAAATCATATCACTTGGAGAGCACTTTAGAAATCAAATAACTTACATGAGAAGAGAAAAAATGAGCTTTTGCTTAATCACTTTCATGGGGGATCACTTATATCACTTATGGTGAAAATAAGACTTCAAACCTTCCCTTTATAGTGGATTTGAAAGTGGAATGGGTAGGAAAACTAAGAAAAATCGATGCCTAAGGATGCCAACCTTGAAAATTAGGGTTTTCTAAGAAATAATCATAATCTAGCGAAATCACACCCTGTCAAGTCCAATCGCGATTTTGATTAGGTGAAATCATGCCCTGTCAGGGCTGATCGCATTTTCATCGAAGGAGGAGGAAAAAAAGCAAATGAGCAAAGAGAAGCCTAGTCCTACTTTGGGTAAGCCTGAGGGGTATCTTTGAGGGCCAAGGAAAAATGAGTCGCTCAAGTGGGTCAATTTTCTGTGTCTACACTCAAAATATTAAACATTAAAGCAAATCACCATGCAATATATCCATACAAGATATGTATTTTATGAAATACGTTTAAGGTAATTCAACATTGTAGAGTATTCCTTGACAAAGTATCACTTTATATTTTCTAATATTAATATCCTATATTATTATGATACTCTAAAAATAGATAAATCATCTATGAGCTTGAGATCGAATAGTTGAAAGTGGTCGTCTTCCACAAAGTAGGTTTTTAGGTTTATGTTTCAATGGGCATAGGGTCCCTATGTGCATGAGGGGTAGGTGATTGACCTTTAAGTGAGTTATCTTGACCACACTATAAAAAAAATACATGGTCATCCATTTTTAAAAAAATATGTCATGGATACTTAATGCCCATATAATGATATCTATGTTCTATAAAATATATTAATTGATAATAATATGGGAAAGCCTTCATCTATTAATTACAATTTAATCATATGATATAATACATTAAACCCATGGATGTATCTATCCTATATATACACCCTAGGCATAGTATATATGATAATATCATGTCCTTTAGTATAAATTAAACACATCCATCATCTTTCAATTCTCCCCAACATTCTCATTATGTACTTTATGTTTTTTATTTTTTTTAGTTCAATGAACCATGATTAATTGAGGTAGGGCTTTAGAATGGAACAGAGTGGAAGACTTTTAACATCTATAAGACTAAAATTAACCTATAGGGAAACAATTTCATAAAGAACCATGGCTACTAACCACAAAATTTGGCTCAATCATTTTTCTTTTTGTAATATTGATCTTTTGCTACTAACTTTAATGAAAAATTCCCCTATTTTTTCTACTTTCTCCTCTTAAAACAAAACTTGTAGTGATTTCATTGCTAGAGTATCAGTATAACTAGCTTAGATATTAGTATTTGCCTTGTATTTAAAAATAAAATACTCCTATGGCTATCCTTGATGAACAAAAGGTATATATCCTATCCTTACATTCCTATTTTAGTCTCTCCTATCTACCCATTTTACATCTTAGTATGACCTAATCCTAAATTATGTCATTTGCTCTCTAATTGATGTTTGATCTTATATAGATATTTTGATAGTGATCATATGATAAAATAGAATGTCTACAAAATAATAACCTTGAAATAAATAAAGAATGCAATTATTAAGAACTTGTGAATCAAGCAATTTTTTAGACATGATCTTAAAATCCCCATTAAGTTATATGAATAATATCATTTTGTAGAAAAATAATCGATCCAAAAGTAAAATGTCTAAAATTATTATCTCTAGAGGTCGGAGGGTCCAACCCATGGGTCAAAGCACTTCCTTGTGAGGGTGGAGACCATGGTTCGAATCCCTCGAGCCTCGTAGAACTGAAGGTATATCACGCCAGCACAATCAACTACATTAAAAAGTTCACCTGGCACAACTAGAGGTTATAGTGGCAGCAAGGAGCAGGATTCGAACCCATGAAGAGGTGATGAAAAATGTAACAAGTTACTGATTCCTATAGTATACGCAAAAAAAAAATCCTTATCTCTAGACTTAAATATTCTTATTTTTTAAAATTAATTATATGCTTTAATATTGAGGTCCCTTGCTTGTCTCTATTCAATTTACTTTTTTTCCCAATCTTATATGGATAGATAGATATATAGATAGATAATGCTTTAAGATAACGTTGTAATTTCATATAAAATTAAACATGACAAAGTGATGAGTGGGATACTTGTAATGAATAGATCATGGATTTGAGCCCCCTCAATATTTGACAATGTCTCTCATGGTCTCACGCAATAGCAAACACACATAAAAAAAAAACACATTGGTATCCATGTAATTAGAAAGGTACGAGTAAAACTATTGTAGATTTTAACATCCATGAAGCTATCAAAGCATGACATGATCATTATGTCTTCGTAAGCCCTTCTCTCACTATAGTATTTTATGTTGATTCACAATCTTTATATGGTAATGGTAAGCTAGCACATACCACTCTACCACAATGGAATATACACAAGGATATCTTTTTGTAAACAATGATAACGACAATAACATAAGGATGACACAATGAAAATAGAAGTAACTTTATTACATTTACAATTTATAAGAGTACATAGGTGCACACCAAATTGCCCTAGTGAGCGAATGTCACCTTCCTATTGAGCCTGCACCTCTCATGGACTCACCTAATGGCTACACTCTTACTCAGTGTGTACAATGAAACATTCTTTCTTTAGCTAGCCTGCCTTGTTAGCTCTTACTCTCACACTAGACTCTCTCTTACTTGAGCTTATACTTGTTAAAATTGCTTTCTATAAGGGGCTATCCTCTATTTATAGACCCATGGAAATTAGATAATATATGAATGGAGAACATTAGATGAACTTGTCAACACTTTAGAGATCTCTTTTTTGGACTCTTTCTACAATATCAAACTATTCTATATATATCTCTTGGACTTTTCTTATGATAATTACAATTACATGAGATTGTCAATATATCACATGCTTGTAGAGAACTTACTTTTGAACATTTCCTATGATATTTCAATAATTTCATAATACATTTAAAAGTGCTTTAAGCTATCCTAAATTTCTAGAGATTCTACATGATATTATTTACAACATAGACTTTATAACCAAGATACTTGATAGTGACAATTTTCAATGACAATAAAACTTGTATTATTTACTCTTACATTTTATCTTGACATGTCCCAATCACAATATTTTTTTGTACTCTTACAAACATTCTATTTCTAATACCATTATTTCTTAACAATCGTTGCAAGATTCCTAGTAAAGCTACTACATCGTAAGTGTCCCAAACAAACTATTGAACTATAATCTTCTCTAACAAACCATCCAACTACATACCATAAATACTTTTTATACTAATATATTATAACAAACAAAAATTGTATCAACAAAACCATATACTATATAGAATGATTTGATTTTTCAAGTGTTTATTTACTCATACTTTAGTATAACGTATATCCTATTTCTTTCAAATTTAAATTTTACATCTTTTATTGTAAGTTTAAAAAACTTGAACCTATAAAAGAAGAGAAACATATTATCCTAATACAAAGGGAAAATCTGCTTTTTAAGTATATTTAGTGATCTTTATAGATACATGTAGTGATCTTATCCCTGAGAAAGAAAAAGAATGCCAATACATTCGACAACTCTACAAAGTTTAGAAGCTTTTTCTACGAACTGTAATTATGGACTTCATATAGAAGTTCACCAAATTTCTTTATATAAAAGCATGGGAGCAAAGGTTTTTAAAGGTAGATGCAAGCCTATCTACAATGCCATTAATTGATATTTTACATAAGGTACACTAATAGAATATTAAATATAAAATGATTTAATAACAAAAAGGTTTACGTTAATATTCTATTCATCCTGCATACTAATAAAACTTCAATCAAAATTATTATAAGCACATATCCTATATAAACTACTAAAAAAACACCATCTGAGATGACTTTTAATGTTTAGGTTTATTAAATAGACAAGTCGGTCGCGAATATGACCAACTTGATGCTTTATGATGTTCTCACAGTTTCGTTATCAGTGACATACAACCAAGTCGGTCATGAATATTAAAATGTTCTTTTTACCCAATGAACCATAATTCTAAGGTTAAAAAAATTGTTAATGCTTACCCGAAAGTTCCCTTCAAAATAAAAACACTAATGGAGAGAATAATTTCGAAGAATTCAAGTCTTGTAGATGTACTTAACATTAAAAATATGGACAGAGGTGGTAGACCTATCAGTTTTTGTTAAGTGTTTGTTAGTTTGAGGGGTGGTTCTAATTTCAAGTTTTTTAGAGGTTCTCTTCATTGGAGTAAAAGTTTACCGAGGTGTGACAAGATTTAGTGGTAGCTTTCTAGATTTGAAACCACACCCACGAGAATAAAATGACGAAGATGTAGCTCCAATTTGAGCCCCTTCATGTCCCCTCACTTAGAGAGTAAAAGTTTATCGAGGTGGGGCGAGATATAGCAGTAGCTTTCTGGATTTAAATTCACGTTTATGGAAATAAAATGATGAAGAAATTGCTCCAATCCCAAGCCCTTCGAGGTCCCTCTCACTTGGAGTAAAAGTTTACTGGAGTGGGGTGGGGTGGAGTGGTAGCTTTTTGGATTTGAAACTACGCCTACAAAGATAAAACGATGAAGAAGTTGCTCCAATCTCGAGCCCTTTTGGGGTGGTAGCTTTTTGGATTTGGAACCGTGCCCATGAGTATAAATGATGAAAATGTTGCTCCAATCCCGAACCCCTTTGGAACCCCTCACTTGAAGTAAAAGTTTCTTGAGGTGGGGTAAAGGTATAGTGGTAGCTTTTTGGATTTAAAACCCACCTACATAAATAAAATAAGAAATAAAATGAAGAAGGCGTCACCAATTCCTTACATAACTATACCACAAACCACAAAGACTACTCCCAACAAACCTATACCACCTCATTATTCTTAACCCGACATGAAGGGCATGAACGAACTCAATAGAATTATAAGATACTTGTTTGTGGGATTGAAACATAAATTTATGATATAAAACTCCTTATTCCTTATCACTTATCTCAAAGATAATAGATGCTTATGATCCATGTTAGATAAAATTATTTTAAAGGATGTAAATGCTCTATTTATCAATTCAATTCAATTCTCTCACTGACACGCATGCATGCACACTCCTTAAAAAAGTGTTATTTTAAGTTTTAAATTTTTATATGTTTTATATCATTTTAGTTGTACATCCTACAAATTTGTTAGTTTAAAAAAAATTAAATTTGTCTTACAATCATGATTTTCTTAGACACGTGAAATAAATTAAATTTTTTAAAATTATATGTATCATTTTAATTCAAAAATTTTATATTTTTTATTTGAATGTTATGTATATATTTTTATTATTATTATTTTGATACATTTAATTTTATTTTTTTAATAAATTGTATGTGGTTTTTATTGGAATCATTTTAATCAAAATATCAAAATATTATATTTTTGTTACATCAATTAAACCATATCTATCATGTTCTTTTATCACAAATATTTTTTTATTTTGTATTAAATGTATTTTTCAACTTCCTCAAAGTACCATGTCTCTATAATCAACTCCTTGTCATTGTTTTGATTTAGATATAAAATCTCAGTTTTCCTAGTTACCTTCTAGAATTTTAATTTCAGGAGGATGAAGATCAACACCACAAATGGTTAAATTATTAACTACCTAATTTCCTCTCGATCGGTATGCTCACATTTCCAAGATATTACCTTCAATAATAGATGATAAACATCAACCCTAATATTATTTTTTATCTAATTCTCACATCCATTTTTGTTGATAGCATTAATGATAATTTATGAATCTCCCTCAATTGAAATATATTTCCATCCTCTTTATATTACAATTTTAATCCCTATGCCCTAGCCTCTACATAGTTGTTAGTTGAAGTTCCACATGATTCTAAGTAAATGAGGAGAGTTTTGTCTTCATTACTTTGAAAAACACTACCATATTTATTTTAGAAGCACCATCAAAATTAATTTTGATAAACCCAAACTTTGGATATTCTAATTTACTCTAGATCAAAGTAGTTCCTTTGTTTTAATGTTATTATCACAAATGACTTTTACATATATATTCAAATCCTATAACCAAGTTGTTACCACCTCTTTTTCTACGCTTGAGGCTTCCCATGATAAGCATCATATTTGTAAACATTCTACAAGAGAGGCAATAATATGGTTCCAAATTTAGGTATGATTTTGTGTTTTTTTTTAAATTCTATTGTTTTTTCAAGACATAAATTTCAACAAATAATGGTAGGACCAATCCTTCACAAAATACATAATGCTTTAGCTTTAAAATAATTAATCCAATATTTCATCAACTCTTTCAATGTTGATGGAGCTACCTAATATATTTTCATATTTAAAAAAAAAAAACCCCAAACTGGTGTGAGCAAAGAGACAATGAAGAAGTAAATGATACAATGTTTCTAAATCCTTCTCACACAGTGCACATTTGAAAGGTCCATCGTCTTCTTTGTAGACTTTCTCTTGGAAGAATGTTACTTTGAGTTGTTAATCAAAGGAATGTTGAGGCCTTAAGGAGAGCCTATAGTGACCAAACATTATTCAAAGAAAAATCTTTAAATCCTAGTATCCCAACTTGATTGAATATCCACCACCTTTTGATAGATTCTAGGGCAAGTAATCCTTTCATCTAAAAATTGAAAAATAAAACTCTTGAAGCATCTTTTGAAGTCCATTCATAATTTGTTTAAGTTTCTCTCGTTCAACCAAGTTACTAATAGAAATCTATAATATAGACTTGTTGCTCATATCAATATAGTCTTTGACCTTTGGAACTTTACAAGCTAGGCATACCCAAGCCAATGGTTTCTATTTTGAGTCAGTGATAAGAGGATAATTCTTCAACAAAGCATCAAACCAAAGATTTGCATAATCCCCCTCTACTAACCATCTAATATGTTTCTTGATTAATTAACTGACCATCTAATATTATCTGATATTAAGTTCCATGTTGATGATCCTTTAGGTGGAAATTTTTTTCCTAATTAATTTCATTGCATCAAAAGAACCTATATATTTTTGAAATAATATTTTTTTCAAATTCTTTCATTGGTCTCTAAATAATATCCATCCAAGATTTTCCCTTAAGGTCAAACTCATAAATTTACAATTTTGTAAGCATGATCCTCCAATATTTTTCCTTTGCAAACCCTATCCCACTTACAAAGAGAAAAATCTAAATTTTTTCTCATATCCTTTTCAAAGAAATCCTCTTTGAATTTTGTCAAATTTTTATGCTATACCTATTTGCAATCTTAAAAGCGATATCATATAAATAGGTATGGATTACAATATCATCTTTATGAGTTGTAGCCTTCCTGCCATGGTTAAGAACTTACCTTTCCAACCTGCCAAACAAACTTTCCTTCTATTCAAACAAGCGACCCAATGCTCCTTTTTATTTTCCTTATGAGATAAAAGAATACCCAATCAAGTTGATGGAAAATTTTCAATTTTAAACTCTATAATATTTTTAATAATTCATTGTAAATCTAGGACATTGTTAATGAAAAAAATCATAGATTTTGTAGTTTTAACCAATGTTCCAATAGCCTTCTATAAAATAATAATAGTGATTTAAACTCCATGACCTCATTGACTAAGAGATGGCCTAAAAGAAAAGTATTATTCTTAAATTGAAGATGAGATTCAAAGGGACCATTTTTTGCAATCTAAATACCTTTATTTTTTTCCTCTCTCTTTTGCATTCGATAAAGCTCTCCCTAATGCCTCCACAAGAATAATGAATAGATAAGGAGATAGTGGATCATCTTGGCCAAGTCCACAAGATGACTTAAAGTAACCAGAAGAAGAAAAATTTATCAAAACAAAATATTTCATAGTGCCATAACAACTTTTAATTTATTTATACCATATACAATCCAAGACCAAATATTTTAATAATATCATGTAGAGAACTCTAGGAAACTCGATCATATGCTTTGTTCATATCTAGTTTCTTAAGCATACCTATTTTTTATGGAATAAAGAGAATGTATGGTCTTCTATGGAATGATTATACCATCAAGAATTTATTTACCATAAAAAAAACCATGTTGTTCCTTTGAAATAACACAATCAAGAAAGATTTTCAATATATTTGCCATAATTTTTAAAATGATATTATAGATCATATTACAAGGCTCATTGGATGAAAACTATCAAATACTTTATCTCACATTTCTTGGAAACCAATGTAATAAAATTAACATTGATATCACTTATTTTAGCCTTAATTTTGTGGGCCTCTCCAACCACAACTAACATATCACTCTTCATTAAATCCCAAAAACAATTTAAAAAAAAAAATACAGGAAATCCATCGAGGCCTAGTGCCTTGTTAGGATGGAAAGAGAAAACTACTTTGTGTATATCCTCCATAGATATCTTCTTCATCAAGTATTCATTTTGTTTCTATGTGATAATTGATGGAATATTTTATAAACACTTATCTTGTGCCTCATTATCTTGCCTAGTACCTAACAAAATATCTTTGAAATAATTAATTGCTTCCTTTATTATATCTTCTTCTTCCTCAATAATTCTTCCAACTATAATTAAATATTTTTGATGTGATGAAAAAAATTGTTTTTGCTTAACATGAAAAAAATTGTAATTCAATCTCCTTCCTTGAGCCTTTTCTCCCTAAATTTTTTGAACCAATATGACTCCTTTGTCAATGCACTATGATAAGTAAAAGGTACTTATTTTTATTTCATATAAGAATCATGATCTATTTCAATGATTTATACTACCTCTTGTAAATTTTTGATCTTAGATTAAATTTATTTCTTTAAAAATGCTACCAAAATATTTGGTATTCCAAGTCTTCATTTGCTCCTTTAAATATTTTATCTTTTGAACAAATATGTACATATATGATCCTTCAAAATTTGCTTCAACCCACCATAACATAACCATCTAGGAGAAATCGGGGTCTTGGATCCACATAGACTAGAAGCAAAAAGGTTTTCATGACCATTACAGGGTAAATTACAAGTCAAAATAATTGTAATTCAATATTTGTTCATAGTAAAATATTTGAAGAGATTATACACTCTATATTAAACCATCTATTGAATAATAAAAATGTATCCAATATTTCTACTATATGAGTTTTCCCAATGTGTCTATTATACCATGTACGTTAAAAACTTGAGGGACTAACATCCCAAAAATAATTTGTATTGACCAATGAAGCAAAATCTTGCATTGGTTTAGACCATCTTGGAGTACCACCCTTCTTTTCCAAAGGAGATAGAGGAGTGTTGAAATCATCCCCAAGAATCCATAGATCATAATTATGAATCATCATTGTGTTTAAAAAAATATGCTAATGTCCTTTCAATATATTTCATAAGGAGTAACTATTGTTGGTTCATACATTTATAGCCTCAACTTTGATGTTTTTCTCTTTCCTACAAAATAGTCTATCAACCCAATTAATTTTTTAATCTAAAAATAGTCCATGTAATTTACATTTGTCTCAAATTGTTGTAATACCATTTGAAGCTCCTATAGAAGAAGCTACTAGACAATCACTCATTTTCAAAATATTTTTGAAAGCATCCTTATATTCCTCACTACTTAATTTTGTTTCTTGTATTAAAATAAACTTAGGACTATAAAAACCTATTAATTACTTAATAAATCTTATTTTAAGGGTCTTATTCATACCCTTAATATTCCATGATATCATTTTTATCATCATCACTTTTTATTTTTATTATTGTGCTTAGCCTCACTTCTTGTTAACACATGATAATTTTATTTGTCTTCTCAAATTGATATTCCTTTGATTTTCTTTTTCTCTTTGTTTATGCTTTGATGGCCTTCCTTTTCTTCTTCCATTCCCATAAACAAACTCATCTTCATCAATATCTTTTATTTCCCATATTGTTCATAATGAGACTTATCTTCTAAGGATTTATTTTCCCTAAGAATTTGAAATGCGAGGAATGGCCTCATAAACACTTTATTCTTTAGGTTGCCATAAAAACTCTAATGTGCATGGATGATCCTCTATATTCATTACTTTTTATTATTATTATTTAGATAGAATGAAAGGGGTTTTGAAAGAGTCCCCAAACCTTTTACAAAGAAGCAACAAGGACTACCAGAAGAGTCCTCGCATGGACCAACAATTAGAACAAAAATATAAATAGGGCCTCGCCCACAAAAATCATAAAGAAGAGTTACAAAAGATGCAATAGAAATCTTCCCGAAAATAATAAAAAATAGCAGAGCTGCCTAGATCCTTTCCTCCTCAAAGCAGTCATGTTACACTGGCTGGCTCAATACCTTTAAATTCTTTTGCCAATGACTAAAGCACCCATATGGAATATCTACAATCTCAAGTAAGGTATAGAAGAAGGTAATTTAGACTAAAATAGGGTGAAATGAAATTTACCCTTAGAATAGAAATAACATCTTCTCCTAGAAGCTTCACCCTAAAGACATAGGTACCAAGCCTAATCCTTCTCCTTGATCTAAAATAATTTTTCCACCACAAAAAATTAAGGCAAGGACTAGTTGTCAAAACAATCGCTTAAGAAGCCACTACATACGCCACCTCCTTAGGAAAGCTTGAAGGAGAATAGAAAAAAAAATCCAATAGATAGAAAAACCATGAAAGAGGGTTTAATAAGTTTTAAAAATATTAAGCCACCAAAAGAAGAAAATACACCAAAGATGAAATACAACTTAAGCATTTTCATTGCAAAATACTAAATCCTTCCTGGCCAAATAATTCAGATCTTGAGGAAAGTTGTCCCTCCAAATGTACAGGCTTTCTTGTTGAACCCCAAGGTTGAAGAGAAAGTTAGTAGATTTGTTGCCCTCCCTAAAAATATGGATATAGTGGGCACTTTCAAAGGTTCCAAGCATTCTCCCCACTTCATCCATCAAATTTCCAATGTTCCAACTTAAATATTAATTTCCATTCAAGATATTGATTATATTTAATGAATCCCCCTCAATGATAACCTTTTCAAATTTTAGGGATTCAAGCATGACCAAACCTTGAAAAAGGGCCTTGGCCTCAACAAAGTGGTTGGTTTGGATTCCAAGATTCTTCGCATAGGCCAAGATAATTTCTCCTTTAGAGTCTCTAATAATTCCTCCAACCCTTGCCAATCCTAGATTTCCTTTTGATGCACCATAAAAATTTAATTTTAATAATCCCCTGGGAGGAGGAAGCCATTTAAATTAGAGTCTACTAGATTCAACCTGATTGGAACCCTGATCTATCTTGGGAAGGCCTAGCTTGCTAGTAAGTCTTGCTTCTTCACTATTTTCTTTGTTGGAAGAGAAAAAGGAATTAGCAATATCCTCAATGAGGGACTCAACAATCCTACTTCCAATGGACAAATAATCTCTAGAATAGTTCATAAAGGCCAATTTATTCCTCTCCTTCCAAAATCCCCATAGGAAGTGAGGAAGGCCCTAACATCTTGGGCTAAAAATGGATAATAAATCTACTACTCAAATAAATCCAACAAATT
This sequence comes from Wollemia nobilis, assembly GCA_028583015.1. Taxonomy (NCBI): domain Eukaryota; kingdom Viridiplantae; phylum Streptophyta; class Pinopsida; order Araucariales; family Araucariaceae; genus Wollemia; species Wollemia nobilis. The sequence goes on from JAQPPZ010015522.1 coordinate 2,495,024, forward strand.
TTGCAGGAGAACCCAACAAACTCCTAGAGCTCTCAAGAAAAAATTGAGAATTTCAAGGGAGAAGGAGCATTCCATGAAGAGGTGTTAGGAAGTCTCCTTATTCTGACCATAAAGGTAGCAATGGTTTGGGAGAATCATCCCTCTTTTATTAAGGTTTTCTATAGTAAGAATTTTATTTTGGAGGGCCAACCAAAAAAAGAAATTGATCTTGGGAATTAGCTATTTTTACCAAACTTGCTTAGTAGAGAACCACACACAATTTCATCAACCACCAGATGATACACATAATTTACAGAGAAGTTCCCTTTCTCCTCTTATCTCCACATTAAGGATTCCTCATAGGTTAAATTCCTTATCACCTAGTTTCTCAACTTGAGGGACAGGATATACAGATTTTCCTCTTCCCCCCAGAGCAACTTTAGTAGACTAAATATCCTTCCATATTTTCCTACCGTCAACTTCTATAATAAAATTTATCACTTTGGTGCTAAAGAGCTATGAAAATCTAGGCATCAAGAATATAAAAGATGTATTATTCAAAAGAGAAGTATCTTCTAGCCATGGATCTTCCAAAAATCATTCTTTTCTCCATTGTCCAATCTCCATTTAATTCCATTTTGGAATAATTTTTTTGCTTTTACAATGTTGTTCCAAATGGCAGAACCAAAAGGAGGACTTTGCTTTTCCAAGAAACTTTTTCTCCTATTTAAATATTTTGCATTAATAATTTGAGACCAACCATTGTTCTCTTGCTTGATAAGTTTCCAACATTGCTTAGCCAAGAGAGCCTTGTTCATCAAAATAATTTTTCTTATCCCTAGTCTTCCCCCAACTTTTTGGGCACACACTTGCTCCCAAGATACCAGATGAAATCTTTTCTTATCCTCAAATCCTGACAAAAAAAAAAATTGAAAGTGTTCCATCTTTTGAGCAATTCTTGCAAGAATTTTGAATAGAGATAGAAAGTAGACCGACATGCTTTGGAGGGTGGACTTTACGAGCTGAACTTTACTGACTTGACTAAGCAAAGCTCCTTTCCAATCTACCAATTTACTCTAAATCCATCAAGCACAGGGTTCTAGAGCTCATCCTTGACTCTTACTTTAAACAAAGGAAGACCTATATAGATAGAGAAAAATTTAGAAATAACACAACCAAGGGTCCAATCAATGGCTCTTTGCCTAGCAAGTTGGGTATTAAGGAAAAATATTTTGCTTTTTAGAAAGTTAATGTACTATCCTATAGCCTTCTCATAGGATAGGAGAATCTCCTTTATTTACTTAGCTTGAGGAATGGAGGAGAAAGTTGAGAGGAGAGTATCATCAATAAATTGTTGGTGGGATATGGGCTCCAAGGAGATGGTTGGTTTGATACCTTCAATACCTACAACAGCTTGAAGATATGTTCCTAGGGCCTCTGCTAGGATCATGAAGATGGAGGAGGAAATAGGGTCACCTTCCTCAATCCTTTAGTAATTTTAAAAAACTTGAAGACTTCTCCCTTAAAAATGACTAAGAAAAAGGAGTAGAGTAACATTCCTTAATGAGGGAGATCCACTTGTGATGAAACCCAAAATGATTCAACACTTTTTCCAAAAATTCCTAGGAAACCCTATCATAAGTCTTACTCATGGTAAGCTTGAGAAAAAATCCTGCTATTTTTATCTTATCCATAGAATGGATTATCTCATGAATTTTAATTATTCCATCTAAATTTTTTCTTCCTGGCATAAAATCACCCTGATTAGAGTCAATGATGAAAGGGAGAACTAACTTAAATCTGTTGCTCAAAACTTTAGAAGGAATTTTGTAAATAGTATTGCAAATTTTGATAGGTCTAAATTATTTGAAATCCTTGGCTCCTTCACTCTTAGGAATGAAAACAAGGAAGGTGGAATTCACATATCTTGAAATAAAACAATAATTTTGAACTTCAACAATTTATTCTGCTACATCACTTCCAATTATATGTCAGGACTTTTAGAATAATGCGGTAGTAAAACCATAAGGATCTAGCACTTTTTCTCCCACCATAGAAAAATATATTTCTTAATATCCTTCTCCTAAAATAGAGCAATTATCCTATAATTCGTCTCCTCTAAGATTAGCTTGGGAATATTGGCCAATAGTCTCCTTTCATATTGTAGACTTCTTGAATTATTGGGACCCAAGAGCTTTTCAAAATAACTAACAACTTCATCTATGATATCCTTGGGATCAACCAAAATAGAGTCATCATCCTTTTGAACCTCCTTAATTCTATTGATACTCCTATGTTTGAGGGTTATGACATGAAAGAATTGTGTTGCTATCTCCCTCCTTTAGCCATAGCACTCTAGACCTCTACCTCCAAAAAATTTCTTCTTTACCAAGGGTATTATAAAATTCTGCTAACACAGACTTCTCCTTTTCCCTAAGATCCTCTTGAATTGAACCTACCTCTAGAAGAGCCTCTATCTCATTCAATTGCTTCTTCAAAGCCTCTTTTTTTTTAAGAGGTGACCAAAAACTAATTTATTACAAACTTTCAAATTATACTTGACATATCAAAGTTTTTTTGTAATTTGGGCTATTAACTGGCCAAAAAATATTTTGGACCACCACTCCACAATACCAGACTCCAAATCCAAGTGCTAAAACCACATGGATTAAAATCTAAAAGGTCTTCTTATCCTTCTAGAATTAGAAAGGACTTCCAACAAAAGAGGGTTATGATCAAACCCAATATTGGGAAGAGAATTCAGAGAAGTGACTCCTAACAATCCAAAGCCATCCTTAGAAACTAGAAACCTCTCAAATATTATTTGAATTAAATAACTACCTATCCTCCTGTTACTCCAGGTAAACTTGCTTCCCCTCAAATCTAGGTCCATCAATTCAAACTAATTAAAATAATTGGAAAAATTCTCCATTTTTTTAGACAACAATGGATTACCTCATTTTTTATCTAAGGGGTAAAGAGGAGAATTAAAATCTCCCACAAGCAACCAACATTCATGCAAAAAAGGTTTCTCTCATCTGACCCAAGATTCTCTCATATTCATTACTTTCTTAGTTTCCCTAGAAACCTTAATTTTTCTTGTATACCCTCCATATGCTTTTCTTTATTATGTTGCTATTGAAACCCTAAGTGCAATGGATACACTCTATAATAATTTAATTTTTATTACAAGGAGAAGAATTATTGTACTTGATATCAATGAAGATGATTTACCTAGATTAACCTTGACCTCCTTCACCTCATTCAATTTAAAATTTATCTCTCCAACTTCCTTTGCTTCAAAATTTATCTTTCAATATTTCTTTGTACATTTTTTTTTAAGCGAAAAAACCTTTGCGAGGTCACCTTGGTCTGAGAGACCATGAACAGGGGGTTCTACACCGTCAAAGTCACCCGAGAGTCGCACCCGACCCTGCCCGCACCAACATTATCAATTGGATTTTGGATACCTAATTCAAATTTTTGGTAGGGTGGAGATTTGAACCCGAGACATCCCATAGAGGATTGCCCTCCCCTATCCAACTCACCTACAACACCTGGGTTCTTTCTTTGTACATTTAAATCCTATATTTGAACTTGCAAATTGTGCTTCCTCATCCCTTGTGTCATTTTTTCTTCTAATGGTTGATTTTAGTGAACTATAATGGCCTTTGTCATTTGATAATGCAAAAGGGATTTTCTTGCCACTTTATTAGGAGTGGAAAATCATTTATTTGACCCAACATCTCCTATGATATGATCTCCTTGTTTCATATTGAAGTGTGTCTCTTACCCAAAATTTTCCATCTCTTTATACATGATTTTCAATTTACAATTTCTTAACATATATCTGGTTTCATGACATCTATGACATTGAAAGCACAATATTTTCATAATCTACTTATTTGTCCCATTCTCTTGATTTATATTTAATCCTAATGGATTATAGTAAAGGTTTTGAAATATCCATGGCAACACATATGCATTCTTTAAAATTAGGTCCCTTATGGATGAATTCACCTATAGTAATGCATATATTCTTCAAAACCTTCTTATTAATGAGTTGATAAGAAATCCTGAAAAGCCTAATCCACACTGGAAGAATTTTAATAGTCCCTATCTCCATATACGAATTCCTACTCAATGGTCTTAAATATAATCCATATTTGTCCCAAAACCAAGGGCCTCGATCCATTATTTTATCTTTTATTTATAAACAAGAGAAGATAATGACAAAATATCCCTCTAGAATAAAATTCAGTGAGTAAATTGAATTCAATCCTCACTTCCACTTGTTCTAATTTTGAATCTCAAAGAAACATGACTAGTATTCATGGAACTTACATATTAAACCTCTTGTTTTAAGAACCATTATGTCATGCTCAATCATCTCATCCTTGATAATAATTTATAGTGTAGTGTCTACTACCTAGATAGGGTTTTCCATAGATCTACTTGTCCTCTTATTAGTAACTAAAGCATCCATACTTCTAAATGAGACATCCTTACTTCTAGTAAGGACTTTCAAAAAAGACTTTCTTGCCATTTTATCTAGATTTTATTCAAATGAATCTTTTAGTTATTGATTTTCCCCTAAGATCTGGGATAAGAAGTAATGTTCACTCCTTGTGTGCACTTTACTTCTTGTTTCTTGCTTACACTTCTTGTTTCTTGGTCACACCTTGACCTTACTCATGCCTATCCCTTAATGCTATCATTTATTATAGTAATTACTATCTTTTATATAATTTTATCATCACTATAAAAATATATAATATTTTTGTTTATATTTTAGAATTTCATACAAGGATTAAAATTATATCCATGATTATTTTAATCCTTGTATGAAATTATAATATATATATATAATATATATATATATATATATATATATATATATATATATATATATATATAGGATGGAGTTAAGAGGGAGGAGGGTTGGATCAAAATAACATTATTAGTTATGGAGGGAGGTAGGAGGCCTCCCGCTCTGGGTGGGATACCATCGTTCCAAATTTTTTGCTCCCTCCCTTACTCCAGTCTTGAGATGATCCCAAGCATATTTCTTGTCTGGCTTCCTTAGAGATGATCCCACGTAGATTTCCTCCATTCTATTTTTATTTGTTGGTGATGGTGGGTTTGGTGAGTGTGGTCCTCTTTGATGTGGATTAGTAGCACCTCTTTGGTGGTTTGTTTGTCTTTGATGTGTGAGGTGGTTCTATGGGATTTTTCTTTGTGACTCTAGTTGGTCTTTGAGGTGAGACCAGGCACCTCATGATGTAGAAGAAGGATTTTTGGATGGACTCTTAGTTAGGTAGTAGTGAAAAGGGGTTTGTGCCCTATGTAGTCTATGTGTGAGGCATTTTGACGATCCCTTTCTCTATGGTTGTTATTGTCTTGGGAGGGAGACCATGGGCTTCCACGTTTCTCGTAGAGAAGAGGTTCTGGAGATCACCTCTTGGTATAACAACCTTGGTCCTTTATCTCTATTGGGGGATATTTGATGAGTCTGTCTCTATAATTTTTTGTCTCGTCAGGAGAGATATCTTGTACTTTCATGATGGCCACTTTTGAGGGGTTTCAATGTTAGCTCCCTGGGCATGCCTTTGGGGTGTTGGGGGTTTCTGTTTCATCTGATGAGAAGTTTACTCCTTTGATCTCTTTTCTTTATAGGTTTGTGTGGTCTTGAAGGGGACCTAGTGCTTCCACGATGGCTAAAGATAAGCAGTTATAGGTTTGGATTCATGGTCAGGTGTTTGGAGGGACCCCACCGGGTGGTGGAGTTGTTACTAGTTTGCATATTTTTAGGTCATCCTTTGCAAGAAACCTTTTATTTCATTTGTTTCCCTTTACTTTAGCTTGCTGATGAATTCTTCCCTGAGTGGGAAACCTCTTTTCAATTGTTTGAGTTGCTAGCATTGTTTCTCTAGTTTAGCTAGCTGATGAGAATTTCCCTGGGTGGGAAACCTCTTTTCAAATGTGATGATGATGTTTTCCCTAGGCAGGAAACCTCTTTTAAAATTTGTTGGTGAAGGTTTCCCTTGGTAGGAACCTCTTTTTTAAATGTGTTGGTGATGGTTTTTTCCCTCTTTTCAAATTTGCTAGTGTTGGTTTCCCTAGGGAGGAAACCTCTTTTCAATTTTACTGGTAAAGGCTTCCCTGGGCAGGAAACCTCTTTTTAAATTTTGAACTGCAAGGGCAGTTTCTATTTTAGCTTGCTAGTTTTAGTTTCCTTGGGTGGAAACCTCTTTTAAAATGTGCTTGTCTTATGGATATTGTCTCCCTGCTTATATGGTGTTAGATTTTGAGGATATATATTGAAGGAAATGCAACCATAAGATGTGAAATAAGTAAGCTATGATAACTATATGATAATGGCACTATAATATGCAGGAAAATAATGAGATAAAATTTTGCAATAACTTAGTAATATGCCATTAATGAAAGCTCACAAAAATAGTACAATGCAATATAATGGAGGACTTGAAAACTATAATTTTGATGAAGAACTACATTGTACCTACTCACTACTATAATCTCACTCTCTATAGTAACATTGTCTCTCTCACTCTCACTCTATACCTTAAAGGTCTATATATAGGAAGATTTGTGCCTTGGCCTTTACTCTACCCATGACTCTTTATCTACATATCGTATGACTCATGTACATGCAAATTGCATGCACATTTACATAATTGCACATTCTAACACTTGTGCATTTATTACTTGCTTGAAGTAACTACTCAAAACTTACTATAAAGTAACTCCTACTCTAGTTATGTACCCAAGGTGATACATTGACATGTACCAAATAATGTAATATACTCTAACACCCCCCTATATTACATTATTTAGGTATTGAAGACTTTAGTCTTCAATATGGATCTTCATATTTTGGATATTCTTCAACTTGATCTGGTTCTTCTTCTTCTTTAGCTTTAGTATTAGAATCGATCTTTGTGCTTTCTTCATTATACTCTCTGTTTGTATCCATATGAGTATTTTTATCTTGTTCTCTTTTGAATTTCTTTCTATTCCTCCTTCTTCTTCATTTCTACATTGTTACTAGAGGAATATATGCTTCATGATCAGTTAGTCTATCATCACAATAATATTGACTAGGATTGCTAGTTTGTTTTATGTTTTGAATGAGTTCAAAAACAATTAATGATAGATATACCATCAAACATTCTTCTGATGTGAATATAACTATTTTTTGTGTATTCCACCAGGCTCTGAAAAATAACTTCATGAAGATAACCAATTAACGTTGCAAAATTTCCTTCTTTTGCTTCTTTGAGGAATAATGAGAATCTTTCCTTTTCACTAGTGGACAAATACTTGTATCCTTCAAAAGTATCTATTAAATTTTGAGAGTAAAATTCCACTTCATGGAATAGTTCCTCATTATTGAATGCATTCCTCACTATTTCATCCATGTTTCTTTTAAATTATTCTATGAGGTAGAATTCCTTAGAGCTCCTTAGAGTTTTAATAGACTATTGTCACTTGAAGACCTTATATCTCTCTATCTAAATTCTGGGCTGAAAAAATATTGTAGTGTATGATTAATCAATAGAATTATTTGAGAATATTTTTGATAGAACCTTTGAAGTAGTCTACCTTATGTCTCCTTAGTTGAGAGTATATGCTCAACCTTGCTAAGAACTTTTCAATTTTACAAGTTTTGTAAAATACTTTCTATCTAGCAAGTGTTTGAATGTACTATGAGCCTTGATAATATGTTTAGCTTTCCTAGATTGAGTTGAATTCCTTTTGTCTCCCTAATGTTCAAATTCACTTTCTTACCTTGTGTATCCCTAATAATTAGTAAGTAGGAAGCTAAAGATAAATGATGATGCACCTTCAATTTTTTATAAGGTTCTTTTCCTTCAAGACCTTTTAGTTGGATTAATGTAAAATATAATTTCCAACTTTCAAGCAATTATAGTTTTGTTTCTTTAATCCTTCAATTTTCTAAATTCCAAGAAACTAAAGTATGGTGTAGTATTCCTTATATCTCCCTAATTTGGAATTTTATAAAGTAATAATATTTGCAAACTAGTATTTCAATTTTTTCAATGTTGAAAACCTTATAACACCTAATTAATTATTTGCAAATATTTTAATGTTTGAATCTAGTGCAATTTAAAATATATTTTAAGATATACTCCCTTTGCTTAAATTGCATTTTAATTCACTAAGGTTGGTTCTTCAATGCAATAATAAACATCATAATTATATTTAGTACCTTATAACTCCTTAAGGAAAGCAAATATTTAATTATGTAAAGCTTTTACCTTCCTTGAAATGTGTGTGTTGATTGGCCTCTAGTTTGGCTCTTCTATCCATGTTTTTGACACTGTAATGCTAATCTCTTATGTATGAATGAGATAATTTATTGCTCATGGGAACCTTATGAAAATATTTCTCCTTATTTAATGCACTTTGACTCCATGCTTAATGCTTGACTATGTGCTTCCAAAATCTTTGTGCTTCTCTTCAACTTGGGTGCTTTAATAGGTCCTTTTGTCCCTTCTTGATGCTTTGGCCACATGGCACATACGTTACTCAGGTGGCAAGTGGTAGTTATGGTCTTGATGAGCATTATTTTAGGTGCCTTCAATGCTCATGTCTTCCTTGAATGATGTGCAATGATTAATATACCTTCTAACCTTTGAAATATACCTTCAATGCTTCAAGATAAGTGTTACTCCTATTTGGAGTGCTTCCTTCCTACGCATGCATTAGAAATAATGTGAGGCACCTTATTTTGTTGTGCCAAGTGGCATAAGATACCTATTGTAGAGTTTCCACAACCACCCCAAGATTCTTGGGGATCCACTTGTCATGTTTTGGTATTAAAGGTTTTTGGTTTTCTTTGGCTTGTAATAATAGTGATGTTTGATCGGTAATGTTAATGATTTTAATTGCTTTAGTTATTTGATATTTAATGATTAATTAATCTAGGCATTAATGATTAGATTAATTAAAATCCATTTTGATAAATAGAGTTTAATGTTCTTCATACTATCTAAGGTGATGGAATGTGTTTAATAAAGCAAGGCCTGACCAAAACATTACCTAAAACAAGAAGAGGATACAAAAGGTACAAAGAAATTGTGATAGAAAATAATATGCTATTATCTACCTAATATAATTACATTAATTATATTATGTATATAATAGTAATATTATTATGATGTTCTAAAATGTTATTATAATAATATTATTATTATATCATAATGTTCTAAAATATTATTATTATTTTATTCTAAAATGTTATTATTATAATAATATTATTATAATATACTTTACAAAGGATGTGATAATAATATGTTTGACCATGTTACGTTTGATTGTAGGGTAAAGCGATGGCGGCTATTCAAAATAATCGAAGGCAAGGGTGGCTATTCCAAAACATTCGAGGCTATGTAACGCTGGTAAAAGAGGAAGCGGTCCAAAGATAACATTAAGGTTTCAGGAGGACATCACATAAGGCGTTGAATTTGATAGTGAAACGGTTGAAACCAAAGGCATGTCGTCAACCAAGCCAAAAAAGAAACATTATTAGGGCAACCCGTAACCCTAATCGATGGAGATAAAGGTCTACCTTGAGAGCATGGAATTTTTTTTGTTAGTATTACGCAACATGAGTGTGAGAGAAAGGAGCTCGATAGCCATGGTGAAGGGTTGACAGTGCCATGGCTGCATCGATGGTAGCTCCCTGACATGGTGTTGAAAAAACCATGGCTACAATCGATGGCAACACCATGGTGAAGGGTTGATAGTGCCATGGTTGCATCGATGGTAGCCCCTAACATGGTGTTGACAGCGCCATGGCTATGATCGAATGTAGCACCATGGCGATGTTTTGATAGCACCATGGCTACGTTGATCGTAGCACCACGATGTGGTGTTGATGGTGCCATGGCTGTATCGATGGCAGGATGGCCTCACTGGGTTATATAGAAACCAAAGTGCCCAAGATGGGGAATGTCATCCCAATCCTTGGGCACGTTTGGTATGGCTTCGAAGAGATACCATCGGGCCTCTGTTTAGAGCAACACAATGAAAATCTCGCTGAATGATATTGGCCTACCTTATTTTAATGTGAATGTTGTTTGATTATATTCAATGTTTTAAAGGAGGCCTAAAATCGTAGGGGTTATAAGGTATAGTTAACATTTTTATTATTCATTTTGCTGGGTGCAAAGGGGTGTTCTTGGGTAAAATGCATATGTGATAAGAGAAAGGGGAGACATAAGGAGTTACATAAGATTATGTTTTTGGTTTTATTATTGTTTAAAATAATGTTTAAAAGTGTTATTTTATTGTATTAAATCACAGAAAATGATGATGGATTATTTTATTATATCCATTTATTATTTTAATTATGAAAGAAGTTGAAGCGAAAGGACTTCTAAGAATTATTTATACCTTGCTATCCTACATGTTTAATACGGGGCTGGAAATGATGTAACATTTCTAAAAGCAATAAGAAAGAAAATTTTTCATATTTTGAGTGTAGCAAACTTTTGTGAGCAAAATAAAAAGGAGGGTTTCTAATAATAAAACTAACATTTTTAGTGTCTTATCATCTCTGCATTTTACTGATTTCTAGCCATTGTCTTATGCCATGAAATGGGTTGCAATAGGCGAAGTTCAAGATGATTTAGTTTCTCTATTATTTCCTTTGAGTCTTGCACTTGATTTAATGGTATTGTGCTTATGTTGCAGGTCCATTAATTCAGGTTGTTTTATGATTACCTCATAACTTGGGATTTTGCAGGGAGGAGCTTGCTAAACTAATTCAGAATTTAACTTTTTCAGCTAACCAAATCTGCATTGTTTATTCATTCACTTTTGTTAAGTTTTTTTTATTTCAAGCATTCAATCATTTCATTCTGGTCCATCCAGAATTTCACTTTCTTTTATTTCCATTCTGGTCCTTTTCCATAATTTCTACTAATTTCTTTTCAGTTTCATTTCTATTGTGGTCCATTTCTAGAATTGTTACGCTTTCAAGTTATTTCCATTCTAGTCATTTTCCAGAATTTTTGCACCTCCAAAATTCATTAATCTAAGCTTTCAGATAAAACACATGGTTTAGGAGGGATATTAACCTGCTATTTCACATTAAATTAAGATAATAAATGAAAGCTAATTTTTCTAATGTTGCTAACACGCTAACTTCTACTAACTACTATTAGGGTAGTGGCATCAACATAAGGAAGATAAAATGAACCCAACTATCTAAAAATTACTTCATATTAAAGGCACGAACATTAAAATGAGGTGGAAAATTCCACATTTTATCATTTGAAACCTTTTTATTGAAGATAAAATACTTTACTAACCAGGATTCAGGGTAGAATCAATTTAAAGAACCCTAAAAAGAATTGTTTTTATTTTGCATTTGCTTTTAGTTAGATATTTCAATCATTAAGCATTATTTAGAACCAACAAAGGCCCCTTGTTTATGGTCACATGCATTATTGAATTATTTTTGGCACTATTACAATATTTAGATATTTTACCAGAACCTTGGAGAAGTTGAATGTTTGTCATTTGGTTTCTTTTCAAGAGAGAGTTTTCTATTCAATACTCTGCATGTCGTGGTATTTTGCAATTGGGAAAAATATATACTCAACATATTTGGTGCTAGAAGGAGGGCCTTATTTTATGCTTTGTGATTTAGTTTTTTTTTGCTAATGCTAACATGGTCAGTTTTGGTTCAACAATATTGTGTTTTTAGGTGCAACATGTTACTCTTGACTAGTTTGTGAGAAACCTTAGTAGAATAGATTTAAGTTTCTCAGGTTGGACCCACCTAGATGCATTGCTACTAGGTCTAAAACCACTGAGGAAACTATTTTTCAAAGTATTTCTCCCAAACCTAGGAAATCGAGATACAAAATCTAGGGGATCGAAATCCCATCTGAGCCTTCTGATACATTAGATTTAGAGACACTTTTCCAAGATTTGGAAAGGCTAGTTCTCAAACCTATGAATTTGAATACCTTTAGTGGCTGTGCACCCATTAGTTCCACCGCAAGAGCTACATCAAGTGTACCCATCTCCATCATCCCAAGTGTGTCAACTGCTTTAGTAGGGCCATTATCTTTGGTTAATATGGCCCAACAACAGCAGTAACAACAACTAGTTCCCTAGTTTGGTACCCAAAGTTCTCTGTTAAGTATACCTGGGGATGTCCATGACATACCTAGGCACCTTGAGAGGTCTATCCATAATTTTATCTATGATGGTCCCATTTCAGCTGAAGAGCATGTTCAAATTTTCAAGGACCATATGATTTGATAGGGAGTCAACCATGAAGACATTGCTTGTCGACTCTTCCCTAATATATTTGACCAAATGGCTCATGAATGGTATAGGAATATTCCTACAAGGTCCATTACATCTTGGGCCTAGTTGGAAGCTGTATTTGTTAATCAATTTAGGTCATTGCTAGATCCTACCATCATGTATAACCAATTCATGTCATGCAAGAGGTATCCTAATGAACCTATCAGAACATTTAATGCTAGATTCCAAAAGATTTACACAAATGTGACTCGTCATTTTGCAATAGATGCTACTGTGGCATTGCAATTATACCTCATAGCCTTAGAACCGATGAAAACCATGTTTACCAAGATAAATCCTCAAGTTACAACGCTGGCCTTAGCCTATACTGAAGCCATGACTATTGAGAAAAAAATGACACCGTAAGGTGGTACTATGCCTCAATTTCCCGTGTTAGGGAAATATGGCCCTTAAAATCAATTTTCCATGATGAATAAAGTTGTGACACCTCAGATGCCCATGATGAAGGCTTTGCCATATCATCAGTCATACCCATTCGCTCCTACGCTTCCATATTTTTTGACATACCCCAATGCTGCCATTCTAAAGGTAGACCTTTCCAATGGATTAAAACTTTCATGATATTGCGAGTACGAAGGTGATGAGAGTGGCGATCGAAGATAGCTTATGCCTTGACTAGAAGTACTCCATCATCGAAGAGTTTAGGGAGAGTGGTTTATGTCGTGATATGGGATCCAACTATGAGATTAAGGCAAGATACATGAAATACGGGGTGAAGTTTGGAAGAGGGAGGAAGCTCTAGTTTGTAAGCAATGGTCCCAATACGTTGGAGAACTTTATACGACCCGTAAAATTTGGGTGCTAACTTCTGAGAACCTTTTTGTTTAAGAGAGGATTGACGGTAAGGTTGGAGACGTAAGAAAACCATATCACCCTCGTGGAAACTACGTTTGCTTCTATGTTGATCGGCTTGCTGCTTCATGCGATTCTAGGTGGTGTGGAGGTTCTCTTTTAGGATTCGTAGTATGTCATCTCTATTAGCAAGTTCTGTTTCCATCGCATGGACTTTTGTAGTTCCTAGAATATAGGAAGTGAGGGATGGTGGTGTTTGACCATAGAGTGCTTCATAAAGAGTCATTTTTATGGACGTATGGTATGAAGTTTTATACCACCATTCCGCTAGTGAAATCCACTTTACCCAATGGAGTGGTTGAGTGGAAACAAAAAATTGAAGGTATGTTTCCAAACATTTATTTACAACTTCTGTTTGGCCATTGGTTTGAGGATGGTAAGCGGAGCTCATACAAAGTTGAGTACCTTGTAATTTGAACAATTCCTTCCAAAATGTGCTAGTGAAAGTTGGGTCACGGTCACTAACAATTGTGGAGGACATACCATGTAATTTAAATATGTTATCTAGGAAGAGGTGGGCTATAGTGCTAGCGGTATAAGGATGTTCCATGGAACAAAAATGGGCATATTTGGATAAATGATCAACGACTAAGAAAATGGTTGTTTTTCCTCCCGATTTTGGTAATCCTTCAATAAAGTCCATAGAAATATCTACCCATGTTTTGGTGGGTATAGGCAGAGGTTGAAGTAATCCTGGAATAGCGAGGGTCTCCCCTTTTTGTCTTTGGAAAACTTCACATTCTTTTACAAAGTTTTTGATGTAATTTTTCATTCCTACCCAATAGAAGGAGGTAGTGGCTCTTTTATAGGTTTTTAAGAACCCTGAGTGGCCTACAGTGGGTGAGGTATGTAACTCATGAAGAAGTTTTTCACGATAAGTTGAACTGGGGGTGAGGACCATCCTCCCTTTGTATCTTAATATATTGTCCTTCCAAGTGTATGGAGGTTTGCTACTAGGATTATGTTGAAGTTGTTGAATTAAGGCATGGATAGTAGGATCATTTATCCATTCTTCATGCACCTCATCTACCCATTTAGGAATAAGGGAGGAAAGAGCATGGACTTGAGGCATATCTTCAAATTTTCTAGAAAGTGCATCGAATGCCATGTTGTCCTTTCCCTTTTTATATGTAATTTCATAATCATAGCCAAAAATTTTAGTAACCCATTTTTGTTGTTCCGGGGTATTAGTCCTTTGTTCCAAAAAATACTTCAAGCTATGATGGTTAGTGCGTATAATGAAATGTTGGCCAATAAGGTAAGGCCTCCAATGTTGAATAGCATGGAAAATCACCAACATCTCTTTTTCATACGTAGAGCGAGCTAAATTCTTAAGAGAAAATGCTTTTCTTATAAAAGCTAGAGGCCTTTCATCCTGCATGAGTACGGCTCCCATTCCTATTCCTGAAGCGTCACTTTCAATGACGAACGGTTTAAAAAAGTTGGGCATGGCTAGAACATGGGTGGTACACATTATAGTTTTCAAGGTGATAAAGGCCTCATCCGCTTTAGATGACCATTTGAAAGCGTTTTTCTTAAGTAATGCTATTAGAGAAGCAACGATTTTACCATAATTTTGGACAAATTTTCCATAATATCCTGTTAGTCCAAGAAACCCACGTAGATATTTTAAGGTTTTTGGAATAGGCCAATTTTTCACCTCCTCGATTTTGGAAGGATCTACCATAACTCCTTCCTTTGAGACAATATGCCCTAAGTATTCAATTTCTTGTTTTCGAAAGGAACACTTTGATATTTTTGCATAAAGTTGATTTTCCTTCAAGATTTGGAACACTTGTCTAACATGGTCCAAATGTTCTTCCCATGTTTTGTTATAAATCAAAATTTCATCAAAGAAAACTAATATAAATTTACGAAGAAAAGGGTAAAACACCTTATTCATTAGACTTTGAAAGGTAGAAGGAGCGTTGGTCAAGCCAAATGGCATCACCAAGAATTCGTAGTGCCCTTCATGAGTGCGAAAGGCCATCTTAGGAATATCCTTTTCATTGAATCGTATTTGGTGGTAGCCTGACCGTAAGTCTAACTTGGAAAAATAAGCTGCCCCATGGAGTTCATCTAATAGATCGTCTATGACCGAAATAGAAAATTTATCTTTGATGGTTATTTTATTAAGCGCTTGAAAATCGACACATAAACACCACGAGCCATCCTTTTTTCTAACTAAAATAATTGGAGAGGAGTAAGGGCTTTTGCTAGGTCTAATGACTCCTGCCTTAAGAAGCTCTTGTACTAATTTCTCTATTTCGGTCTTTTGGAGGTATGGATAATGATAAGGTCTAATATTAGGAGGTTGATGCCCTAGAAATAGTGGAATAGTGTGATCATGACTTCGTTGTGGAGGTAGTCCTTTTGGTTCATTGAATACCACCTTATGGTGGTCTAAAATATTTTGTAACTCTGGTGTCTTGTCTTCTTTGTGACTAGGTTGAATTGAAAATAATTGGGTGACCATTCCTTTGTTTCCTTTTTAGATAATTTTCTCCATTCTATGCGAGCTGATGATTTGGGAAGGTCTTGATTTTAGGCCTTGGATAATATAGGTTTGGTTCTTTGCTATGAATTTCATCCATAGTTCAGAAAATTCCCATTGGACTACGCCCATGTTCATAACCATTGTATGTATAGTACAATGTCACACCCACCTAGGGGTAGGACGTACATGTCACCTTTCATGTTATAAACCCCCATAGTTAGTTTTATATTTCTGCATTTTCCTTTGCATGCAATTTTTTTGCCATTTCCAATCATCACTTTGAAGTTATTGCAAGGGTATATAAAATAATTTGCTTGTTTAGCCACCTTTGGATCGATAAAATTATGCATGCTACTAGAATATAGGAGCACGGTAAGGTTTTGTTTCTTAAAATACCCTTTAACTCGCATTGTTTGAGGGGCAAAAAATCCGGCAAGGGCGTTGAAGGAAACCTTTGGTGCATTTTCTTCTTCACTTTCAAGTGTGTTGGATAATACCTCTACTTCGAGTTTAGGTTCCTCTTCAGTAGAATTCCCTTCCTTTGTGGCATCTAGAATATATAATTTCCGTGAGGCACATTTATGATTTCTATCAAATTTCTCATCGCAATGGTAGAAAAGACCCTTAGCTTGTCTTTCCTTCATTTCCTCGAAACTCAAATGCTTAATTGGTAGCACGAGGTTAATTTTGGGGGCTGTGTAGGAGTTTTGGGTTCGTCCATTTTGCATTGGTTTGGGGTTGGTATAAGTGTTTGATGGTTTCCCCAAAGTTGGTTTTGTGAACCGATTTCGTGCCTTGATTTTGTCCTCCGCTAATTTCGCCAAGCCAATGGTCTCTAACATGTTTGTAGGATTATACATTTTCACCTCTATTAAAATTTATTCTTTTAATCTACTGACAAAACATTCTTGAAAGAAGGTAGCATCTAATTCGGATGTTCGATTAGCTAGCCTTTCAAATTCTGCTTGGTATTCGCTTACCGAAGTGGTTTGGCATAATTTAGTGAGGGCCCCTGTAAAGCTTTGAAACTTGCTAGGGCCGAATCACACTAATAGATTCTATGTAAAGGTTGACCACGTCAGAGTGTCGTTAGTTTTCTTTAAACATTGGTACCATTGGATGGCATCGTTTTGCAAGTGGAAGGAGGCGATATGCACATTTTGCATTTTTGGAATTTGATTTAGTGAGAAATATTGCTCTGCTCGATAGATCTAGTTTGTAGGGTCTCCTCATTCAAATTTTGGAAAGTCTAATTTGGTCATATGTGGTAGAATGGAAGTTTTTGGACCTCCTAACATCGCTCGATTTGATGACCCGTTGTTGGTTGAATTTGCATGTGGTGTTTCCTGATTTTGACTGATGGCATCAAGTTTAACATCCATTGCAAATATTTTCTCGAAGAGTTCTCTTATGTTACGGGTATTCTCCTCTATTTCCTGTTGAACTTCTTTAGTGAGCCTTTCATGTTTCTCATGAATGGAATCCAGTGATCATCGTCCTTCAGCCATTGCGGTTGGTGTAGGTAACGATCAATATGACTTGGTATAGGTGAGCAAAACATAAAAAATAAAAAATTTGGTGGGCAATGCCCTATAAAATTTTTGAATTTGGTGCTCTATGTTATTTAATAGGTATCTTGTAGAGGCATCACGGTCAAGAGTGCACGACGATCAGTAGGGCGACAGGCGAAAGGCCGATTGACAGGGCGACAAGTGGGAAGGCAGACTAGCAGGGCGGCAGCAGGTGAAAGGTCGAGCAATTTGGTTGTAAGACAACTGAATTCGTACCTTTAGGAGAAGGTTTAATTTTTTGTGAGGATTATGACATGGATTCGTGAAGAGTAAATGCTGTTTGCATCCTCACGAATGTGGACTAGCTGAAATGTGCGGTGGGAATTTTTTTATTTTAATGGTGAATTTTCTCCTTGATCTAGCTCTGATCCAGATGGTATGAAACTAAATAGTGCGGAAGGAGGAATCATTTTTATATTGAATCACTTTTTTATTGTAAAGTAGAAAAACCCACAATAGACTTAATTAATATATTTGTTCGATGATGGCTTATTATCATATTTGGATTGCATTTAAATACCTAGTCTAATAGTTGTAAAAGTGAAGGGTTGAGACCCTAACATATAATTAATAAATAATATAAGTATTAGGGTATGTTAGGAGGGTCCTAACATCATGCCTATTATCTGAATATAATGAAGAAACAAATGTCAATGAAAATACAAGCTCATGCTAGAGGGTTCACTGAGATGTTTAGGCAGATTAGGGTGATCCAAATTACTTCTTAGGAAATACAAATGTTGATACTAGAGAGAGAAGAAGACTTTGAAGTCATTCATCCTACCCTTGATTTTATAGGAGATAATTTTGAAGAGTTGCAGGGTCAAGAGATAATAACAAATAATGGTAGTAAAATCCATCTCAATTTTGAGTTCTTGAAAGCAACCCTGTTTGGGGTAAACCAGGAAAGGTGGATCAATGTTGTAACTAAAATGGATAATCTGATAGAAGATGCAACAGGTAAAATGGTAGATATTGGTCTATCCTTAGACCAATGCTTGGAAGCTCCCAGTGTAGAAGAGCTACTCAGGCATACAATAGAAAAATTTGAGTGTGAATCAGATGATGAGTCAGAAATGACTAGACAAACTACCTTTTTGGTGAATACTATGGAGATGTTGCTCTTCCAATATGAAAGAAATAGGTCCATCCTTGCCATACAGAAAAATAGAATTTTATAGGAGATGAACATGCTAAGGTTTGCTGCCACCTTTGACATAGAAGTTTGGAGATTAATAAGTGAGCAAATAAAGAGGCTGCAACAGGGCAAAAAAGGAAAAGAGGTTGAAACTTACGATCAACAACTGGAAGTGAGTTCAACACAACAAAGACCTATGCCAATAGAAAAAGTCTCCAAAGCAGTTAAAGAGTCAAGTGCTCAAAAGGAGACAGTTCAAGAGGAAGTAGTAGAAACAAATATAAAAGAAATAGTGGAAGAACAAATAGACTCTCCTAAAACCACCATCATTGGTTAAAATAAACTACTATTTGAAAAAGTCAAAGAGAAGGGTTCAGCCCAAGCAAAAAAATATAGTGGAAGCCAGTTGTACCAGTTTTGAAGATCAACTTAGAAGAGGACAAGTGTAAGGCCAGAAATAAATAAAAAATAACAGAATCAAGAACCAACAACTATAAAAAGAAGCAGACAAGTTTAGATTCTGCATCAAGCAATTAGAGAATAGCATTTTTTCTAAGAGGTATACTTGAGTGCCCTTTTGAGTTGTGTTGTTGTATCTCCCTTTTGTGTCTATTTTTCTCATCTCATTTCTTCTTTCTTCCCTTTACTGTGTAGGATTTTGATAGGAAAGTGTTCAAGAAGTGAAGATTATTTCCTGTCCTATTGAGCCTGAGATTTAGAGACTCTACTGTTACCATATTGGAACAAGGAGAGTAGGAGAGACCTATTACATTATTTGAACAGAGTCTTCTTCATTGTATTGATATATTTATTTGAGAAAAATAGAGTTAAAAGGCATCCTGCCCACTCTGCATGTAATATTTTATGAAATCAATACAATTCTGAGTTTCATTCCTGTTATATCTTTGTCTCAGTACTATGTGTCATTGTATAATGGATTACATTATTTGAATGCATTATATACATTTCTTTCATTGGTTAACTTCTAGTTTTATTACAATATTTGAATAAATCTAAGAGCACCAATTTTCTTTTCCCCATTCTCTCCATTCATGTCAAAATTGTTGTTAAATTGCTATAACAACCCAATGAATCTAGGCACCGGTCTACATAAGGCATAACAATTGGTTATTTTCTTGCTTGGTCATTTTAATACATATAGTGTTACATTAATCTGGAGCGTGTAATCAACGTTTTATCAAATAATTACCATTGGGGTTTCCTTACCCATTATGTAGTTTTCTTTTAGAAATATTCATGTTTATCAGAACAAAGAGGCAGGTTGACCAGAGCCTGTAATAGCTCATTGGTTTCAAATAGATTTTTGCAGTGTGACAATCGAATCCTATGGATGCAAGAATCGGTTCCAACAATTTTTTGGTGTCATTGTCGGGGAGGACTTGATAGAAAGATTTAATTCTTAAATTTTTTTCTCTGAATGACATTATTTTTAATCAATAGGTGGCCAGTTAGAATAAAGAACTTTCATTTTAAATTTTTACATTTTCTACGTTCTTTATTTTACCCATGGTTTTCAAATTTTGATTTTCTTTACGTTTCTTGATCTTCTTGAAAATTCCTACATTTCTTGATTTTCTTGAATTATCCCAAGAACCGACTCCCATGAGGATGAGTGATAATATCAAGCATTCTTGATAAAGCATACATTGTTCTTTCTACACCCCGATGCTGGCGACTCTGTCTGCAAACCCAGAAGATAAAAATAAAAAAGAGAGAGCATAACATGCTGGCGAACACCAGGAGAAGTGGTAAGGAGCTATTCCCTAGAACTCGAGAATCTAGAGGTATTTATACATACTCAGAAAACTCCACTTTTCAAGAGTATTGCTTACAATAGTAGATCAAATTCTAGTGATAAAAAGTACGTAAAGAAAAATCAAAATACTATTTATCACTGTAGATGAACATTTGAATTCTATTATAGAAGATATATGTGATTATTCTTATTGCCCAATAAATAGTAATATTGAGGTAGATAATCCATTAGATTATATTCAAGCTACCCAAAACCATATTCCTGTAGATATTGCTACTATGAATATGAATCCTACAGTAACAATGGCCCAGGATAATGTTCATTTATGGAGGACTAATAGATATAGGCCTTTTGTGTTACCCATCAATTTAAATGCCTTACCCAGTAAAGCTCACAAATACCTCCCTAAATTTTTAGGAAATAGTGCAATGACTGGAGAAGATCATATCAAAAGTTTCTTGTATGCAATGGATAGTCTGGAAGTTGAACATGAAGATGTAGTATTGAGACTATTTTTACAGACTTTAGAAAAATATGCTAGAGAGTGGTTCAATTCCCTTCCAAACAATGATATCCCAAACTTCACCAAAATGGAAACTATGTTTCTAAAGAAATATGGTGAAAGGAAAAATGAACAATCTCTGTTAACTGAGTTAGCCACTATGAAGAAAAAAGAGAATGAGGTTGTTAGTGACTTCAACATAAGATTTTCAAAGACTAGGAACAAAATCCCTACCAACCTTAGGCCTAGTGATATTCAGTCTATTTGTTTTTATAAGAATACCTTTCAAGGAGAGTTTAACTATGAGTTGAGGCAAGAACAAGCCACTACCATTGATGGTTGTATGGAAAAAGTACTGGATATAGAAAGAAATATGCTTGACAGTGGTAAGATGAAACCTTACTCTTTAGAAGTCAACTTACCTGAGAGAAAACCTAAAAGAGTGGCATTTGATATACAAAGAAGAACTAAAATTGATCCAATGGAAAAATTGACTAGTCAAATGACTGAGATGTTCAATAACATGAACAACAGGTTAGCAAGAATTGAAAGAAATGGAAATAATGGTGAATCTTCATAGATAGAGTGACCTCATGTTGACAATCATCCTCCCTTCAAGAAAAATTTCAATAGGAATTGGGGAAATAACAATGGTCTTGAGGAAGGAAATAGGAGTAGGAATAATGGGAATAATAACTAGAAAAATCAAGAATCTGATAGAGATCAAAATAGTGTTCCTAACCCCATACCATCTACTAATATAGCAGAAGGCTTTCCCTATTTTTGCTCTACTTGTGATGCACCTCATAACCTTGATGCATGTGGAATTCACCTAAGTGATCAACGTAATGTAGATTTACATGCTGAATCAGAAGAGGATATAAGAATCAATGCTTGTTGGTCTATGGAAGATGAGTCCAGGGAAAGGTTGTTTGAAGAAGATATGGATAAGTATGCTTCAAATCATCATCCTCAAATTTTAGTAGCTGAAGGAACTAAAATCTTGCAAAAATCACATGAGTCAAGATATGATAAGATGAAGCAAGGGAAATTAATCCCCACTGCTCAAGAAGTTGAAGAATTAGAAGCTACCCATGTTTTGAATTTAAGGAATAGAACAATCCCTGAAAGGACAGAGAAAGCCTCTACAAGTGAAACAAGAAAATAAACTTTCACCAATAAAAATATCAGTAAAGAGAAAACTGATAGAAGCCTAAAAAATATTACTCCTGAAGTAATAGAATTAGAGGAAGAGATTCCTAAAGAAGAAAGTAATAAACCACTAGATATAAAGAAGATAGAATTTGATGTTGGGTCAGAACTTAGTAAGCAAAAGGTTAATATCACATTTGGAGAACTTATGAAAGTTCAATAGTATAGAGAACAAGTCTACAGAGCATTTGGATTAGTGGAACAAAAAGAAGACCCAACTTGCCATGTTGCTAGACAAAATCAACATGATACAAGATCACCATCCTCTATCAGACCCTTTTATGTATCATTAAGGTACAACTCACATGAAGGGGAAAGATATGTCATCCATAATTGCATGTTAGACAGTGGAGCCTCACACAATATCATGCCCAAATTAATAGCTGATCAAATGGGATTAATCTGTACTAGAGATTCTGCCCCTATTTTTGTAATGGATAGTAGACAAATTCCTTGTGTAGGGGTGATAACTAGATTGTTAGTTTTCTTAGATCAACACCCCAAAAAGGGCATTGTCATGGATGTTGCAGTAGTTGATGTTGACCCATTCTTCTCACTATTACTCAGTAGACATTGGGTAGAACAACTAGGAGGTTCAATTCAATTGGACTGGTCCTATGCTACGATCCCAATATCAGATAAAGAGAATATAATTTTGAGAAGGGAACCATTCAACAAACACTCCATAGAGTTAATTCAAATAGATGAAACCATGATTAACTTAGTAAACTCTATGGAAGAAAAAGGGATGGGAGTTTATTCAATATGGCACAACCCATTCCTGGTGGAAGTACCAGAAGCAAAGAACATGGATCCAGAAGTTATGAAAATAGTAGATGCTGAATCAGATAGAGTTTTGACTCAAGAAATGTGGACCATGTCTTTTGATGGAGCTAAATCACAATCTGGAGCAGGTGCAAGTGTTAATTTGATTGATATTAAAGGAAATTACCTTGGTATTCCTTACAGACTGCAATTCCCTTGCACAAACAATGTAGCTGAGTATGAAGCTTTACTACTAGGGTTAAGGAAAGCAAAATAACTAGGTATTAACTACTTGACTGTAATAGGGGATGCAGAGCTTATTATACTGCAGATCAAAGGTAAATATCAGACTAAGCACCCTAGGCTTAAGCAATATAAAAATGTAGTATTGGAAGAAATTGATAAATTCTTAGCTTTCAATATCTCATATATTCCTAGAGAACAAAATCATGTTGCAGATCTTTTAGATGTAAATGCCTCAGGCCTAGATCACCCAGAGATAACTACAGAATATATGGACAGATTCCCAACTATCTTAGTCTATAAGCCTTCTATGCCAGATAACATAGTCTATCTACAGGTCTTTCAAGATGATATAGATATTAAGGATTTTATGACTCTACAAAATCAATATGCAGATGTGATCTATGATGAAAAGGATGAAGATAAACTAAGAGACCAAATAGGAGAGCCAGTAGAAGTAATCCAGTTGAAAACTAATAAAATACCCAAAGGATTGGTTTCTCTAGAGAGTCTATTTGATGATTTTGACAAAGCTTATAAGCCTTTAAGCAGAGAAGTAATATCTGAAGATATTAACATTGGTTCAATGAAAGAACCTAGAATAGTGAAAGTAGACATGGCCTTACCTACTAAAGAAAAAGTTGGATATATCAATTTATTGAAAAAGAACAAAGAACATTTTGCTTGGACTTATGAAGATCTGAAAACATTCAAAACAGATGTAATGACACACATAATACCCTTGAAAGAATATTCCAAACCATTTAGACAGAAACAAAGGAAGTACAACCCAACTCTGCACCCAATAATGCAAAAGGAAGTACAAAAATTGTTGGATTCCAAGATAATTAGAAAGGTAAGATTTTCTTCCTGGATATCCAATTTAGTACCAGTCAGAAAAAAGAATGGGGATATTAGACTCTATGTAGATTTTAGAAATTTAAACAAGAGTTCATTAAAAGACAATTACCCATTACCCAACATGGAACAATTATTGCAAGCAGTAGTTGGCTCAACTAGATTGTCTCTATTAGATGGATTTTTAGGGTACAATCAAATTCAGATAAATCTAGAAGATAGACATAAGACAACATTCACTACACCTTGGGGCACATTTGAATATTTAAGAATACCTTTTGGACTAATGAATGCAGGTGCTACTTTTCAAAGGGCAATGGATTTTACCTTTAAAGGATTGATGTTTAAAATTGTAGTTGTATACCTAGATGATATCACTATATTTTCTAAAAATCCAGAAGATCATCTAGAACATTTAACTGTAGTTTTTGCTCGGTGCAAGGAATTTGGAATTTCTTTAAATCCCAAGAAATGCATATTTGGGACTACACAAGGAAAGTTATTAGGACATATAGTTTCAGAAAAAGGAATAAGCATTGATCCAGAAATAATTGAAGCTATTTCCAAAATTCCCCCTCCTAGAAATTTAAAAGGTGTCAAGTCATTCTTTGGCAAGATAAATTTTATTAGAATATTTGTCCCAAATTTTGCAGAGATGACCAAACCTATAAATGATATGGTTAAGAAAACTGGAGAAATAAAATGGACAATTGAAAATATGGAAGCATTTAACAAGATCAAAGAAGCCATATCAACCACTCCAACCCTAAGCTGCCCTGATTATGCAAAATATTTTAATATCTATTCTTATGCATCTGAACATTCTATTGTTGCAGTTCTTTCACAGAAAGATGATGAAAATAATGAAAGGCCAATAGCCTTCATGAGTTCAAGTCTGAAAGGAGCACATCTTAAATACACCTTGCTAGAAAAACATGCTTATGCAGTCATCCAATATTTAGAACATTTCAAAGGTATATTTGGATCAAACAAAGTTTACTGTTGTATCCCTTTTATAGCAATAAAAGATATTTTTTCTCAATCAGAGCCATTAGGAAGACCAACAAGATGGATGGTAAAGCTCCTGCAATATGATGCTGAATTCAAAATAGTTAAAATTATCAAAGGGTAGGGTTTAGCTAAATTGTTGGCCAAAAAAGAAGAAGGATTTAAAAATATTCTCATAATAGATGAGGCATATGATGTCAGAAGAATCAATAATACTGAATGCAAATGGTATGAGGAAATATTGTCATACTTACAAAATCTATCATTCCCTAAAGATATGTCAACAAACAGAATGAGGTCAGTCAAGCTTCAAGCCCAAAAATATTATATGCAAGATGGTGTGCTATACTAGAAACACCCTGATGGAGTATTATTAGTCTATCTATATGAAAGTGAAGTCCCAAAAATAATCAATGAATTTCATGATGGTTTCTGTGGAGGACATTTTTCTCCAAGAGCTACAACTAATAAAATTATGAGAGTAGGATATTATTGGCCTTCTATTTTTAAAGATGTATATAAGTATGTTAGGAACTATCATAATTGCCAGGTTTTTGTAGGAAAGAAGCAGTTGGCAGCCATGCCCCTCAAGCCAGTAATCATTGAAGCACCATTCACACAATGGGGTATTGACCTAATTGGAGAGATCAAGCCTAATTCATCTGGCCAACACAAGTGGATCATAACTGCAACAGATTACTTTACAAAGTGGGTAGAAGTTGCACCCATGAGAACATCCACTACTGCCACTATCATCAAATTCTTGGAAGAAAACATTCTGACCAGGTTTGGAGTTCCTCAAAAACTGGTTACAGATAATGCACAATATTTTGTTTCATATGAAATGGTAGAATTTTGTGCTGAATATGGAATTGAATTATCCCATTCTACTAATTATTACCCCCAAGGAAATGGTCTTGCTGAGTCATCAAATAAAAATGTAATAACCAGAATAAAAAGATCATTGGGTAAGAACAAGAGAGGGTGGGATAGTGAACTTAAATTTGCTTTGTGGGCTGATAGGCTATCTGTTAAAAGAAACACAGGAAGAACCCCCTATGAGATGGTTTATGGAGAGAAAGCCTTATTACCTTCAAAGATAGAAAAATTGGCACTTTCCCTCTTATTGCAAGACCATGAAAACCCCAATCCCATACAGAGAAGGCTTGACCAAATTGTCCTATTAGAAGAGCAAAGAAGAGAGACCCTTAATAGAATGATGGAACAAACCCATAAAACCATGAAATTATTTAATAAGAAAGCCAAGGGTACTCATTTTTCTCAAGGAGATATAGTCATCTATTGGGATCCTAAAAATGATAAGCATGGTGAAAAAGGTAAATTTGAACCTAAATGGATTGGCCCATACCAAATAGCCCATGTTATCAGCCAGAATACATACAAGTTGCAGACCTTGCAAGGTGAAATGATGGCTATCCCTATTAATGGCCAACACCTCAAAATGTACAATCCCTATTGAAGGTGAATAAAATAAAAGAAAAAAAAAGTGGAAAAAACAAAAAACCCAAAAATAGAGTGTTTTATTTTTAGCTCTTCTTTTCTTGTTTAGTTTAATTCTGAGTTTATTGTACACATGATATTCTTAGTTTGATGAGTATATATTACTGTTGATTCCACCAAAAATAATAAGAAAAAAGGAGATTTATTTTAGACTCTAATGAGGTTTACAATTTTCAAAATATGAGTGTTTATGCAATAGTTGTTTGATATGAGATAAAACAGAAGGAAAACAAAGCTGATTGAAACATCATGTCAAAGCCTCACATTACAAATGATACTTAAGGTGACTTCAAAGGTCCAAAGAACCGAGTTATCTTTGAGAGGGTGGTTGAGCCAAAAATCATTACACTCATATTTTATAGCCAGAAACTAATCCTCAACTCAAGCATACTCATTGCACAATTTGCTTATATATCCAAGTACTTCTCTCACGAGAAAGAAAAATAAAAAATAAAGTTAAATTGAGTCATTGCTCGAGATATCTTGGAAAACCTCTACCGGGGCTATAGACGCTTGACTGGTAGTAGGGTAAAACCAGATGGGATTAGAAGCAACTCCATCGGGGCTATAGACGCTTGACTGGCAGTGGAGCCCTACAGAATGGTAAAAATATTTTAAAGAGTGAAATCACATATTAGGCTTAACTATTTTTCTCAGATATGGCAAAGTTCTGAAAGACTTAGAAATCAAAATAAATGCACAAACACACACATGGGCATAAACATGATGAAGTAAATGGCTTTGACAAATTTTTGTGTAATCATATCTTATGACTTAGCCAAAACAAGCATTACAATATATCAAAATAAAACTCATATGTTTCTAAAAATCTGATCCTAGTTTCCAAATTGAATAAAAGGAATTACAGTTTTCAAATACTCTATTGCTTTGATATCATGTTGTTCATACAATTTTTCATATATAAAAAAATATTATGTTTTGTTTTTCAAGCTTTACTTAGCAGTCAAAAGTTTTTTATTTTTGTTCAATTTTTGCAAATAAAACCAGGAGATTCAGTGGTTCTCAAGTGCCTCATGTTTTCAACACATTGTCCCAGTAGAGCCTATGTTGGAGCCAAATTTGACTCAAACTTTGAAACCCCCAAATTTAAATTTTTGGTTTCAATCAAAATGCTTAATAATGCTGGTCACTTCTTCAGTCGATGTGAGTAAATTGATTTTATCATGGTCTTATGTGATGAGTTTAACCTTGGTTGTTAATAATGTGTGCCTCTTTTTAATAATGCTCAATAGGGGATATGGCAAGATTTTATCAATCAGATTTTTAACAAAGCCTAGCTCCGATTTTCCTAAAATAAAGTCTCCCTTAGGCCTAAATCAAATGATAAACCTTTAAGTCCTAAGGTATTCAAAAGTAATGGAATAATTTAATCAAATACCTTGGTCTAAAGCCCGAAAAGCATAAGTAATGTTGAAGAATTTAATTAAGAATTAAGGGTATGCGCCTCATTAGTTAAAAATCAAGCACCTTAGATCAAATCCAAAGGCCGTGTTCGAATCCGATTTAAATCGGATGATAGCGCTTTAAATAATTGATTAAGGGATAAGTCAAAACAAGTCAAAAGGCCATGTTCAAAATATAAAGGATACATCTTAGGTTTAAAATCTAAAAACATGTGTCCTTTAATCTGATGGTAGCGCTCAAACAAGATGCAAAGATCAACGGATGCACTCGATTTGATTAAACCCTCATTAAAAGTGGTCAAAAGCATTGAGGGTATGCACCCCGTTACATTAAACATCAAGCTAATTGGACATATCTAATGACAATCGCTCGATCTAGATCTGATCCAACGATGACGCTCTTACTAAAAGTGCATCGAAAAGATAAAGACAACAAGATTAATTAAATCTATTAAAAAGGGATTAGCAAGGGTATAATGCATTACTAATTATCCCCCTTTCAACTTAATCTAGGTTTAAGATCATGCGCCCCTTGGTAACTAACCATGCAGGTTGATCAAGATCAACGATCGTGCCAACATTGATCGAGATCCGACGGTCATGCCAAAAACATAAATGGTAAGATATCAAGAAAAATGAAGGTAAAGCCAAAAATTAATTACGTATTAGTAAGGGTATAATACATTGCTAATCACCCCATTTTGGATTAAATCAAGATTAATAAAATGTAATAATGCTCCCCTTTCGGCTAACAAGTACGCAGCTTGCAGGAGATCTAACGACAGCGCTAGACCCAACTCAAAGATCAACGATGATGAAGGAGTCAAAGTCAAACAAAGGGATGCCACAACACGAAGATCTGATGGCAACGCTCATCTCTGCTTAGATCCAACGGAAGCGCATTATTAAAAATGATCGAAGGTTAACTCACAAGGTTTTCGATAATATGATCGATTAAATACATAAGGTTGGTACATGAATAATTTCCCCTCTTTTTCCATTATGCTAATACTTGGATAAAGAGGAATCCAACGATCACGCCCTAATCATAATATGATCTAATAGTGAGTGCATAGGGAGATGATCCGATTATACAAATGTCTATGTTTAAAGAAATATTATTAAGGTTTTAATTACTAGATTAATCAGGATAAGAGGATTACATTATTTTAATGCATTGTATTATCTTTGGGCCTAAACATCACTAACCAAGGGTTTTCAACCATTATAAACATGATTAATCTGATTAACTAGGCATGAGTTTATATAAAGTAGTAGACTAACAATCATGCAGGTTCTTAAATATCAATTCCTTAGGATCTGATGGCAAGCACATGAATCAAAGGTTGAAGTAATAAAATGATCATGAGAATCCAATGGTAGCGCTCCATTGAGATCAAGCAGATCCGATGATGATGAGCAAGTCAAAGTCAACACAATAGAATACAAGTGGGCTAATCCAACAAGCATCTTCTAATGAATCCAATGGATGCGCTCCATATCGAAATGATCTAACTATGGCACATGTTTCAAATATCCAAGGCAGCGATAGGACGAAGGTTGATCCGATGGCTATGCTCGATCATGGTTGATCGGAGAACTTAGGATATCTAAGATAGTGTCAGGCACTCACATCAATAACCAAATCCTATGGGGATCCCTAGGTTGATTGCTACCAAATTAATAAAACGATCGATCCCCAAGATTTAGTTATCTTTCAGGGCCAAGGTGGCACGAGGATCAAAATGGAGGCCATCCCTACCACAAGTCACAGCTCCACGTCAAAAAATAAGAAGCTTCAGGGACCAATAGCAAAGTTTTCAATAATTGATGGTACACAAATCAAAGAACGCAGAAGCACATTGGATGATGAGATTTATCTGCCATTGAAGCCCAACCTCGATAGGAGATGTGTTGGGAAATTTCCTTTGGCCAATTTTAAAAAGGTAGTTGATGGCACAATATTAATGTCGAACGTGCGAATATACCGAAACTATTCCACCACCCAGTATTTGAACTCACAAAATCAATCAAGTTTACCACCCTGGAAATCTAAGAACAGATACTGGTATGCAAGAAATATAGAGAAGAGAGGAGAGTGTTGGGTGTTCCTATTTGAGAAGAACTATACTCACTACCTTGAGCAAAATGGCATCATGGGGAGACATTTTTGCACCAGAAGACACCAGAGAAGCAATGAAATTCATCACAGACCGGTCTCCATACTCTGAGATCTTGGGACCACCTGTACCCGATAGCATGATGTATGAGTTCACCCAAAAGTGTGGAGCTGATAAGAAACCGACCCCTGCACAGCAGTACGAGATTGATAATGCATGTATCAAGAGTTTTTCTCATGTAATGGAAAATGATAGCAAGACCCCATGGATAATGGCTGACCTTTTTCATAGAGCCCAGAGATTACAATACAAGGGTTTCCCAGGAGCAACAGATGGGACAATAACCTTGGGAAGTTGATATGCCCAAAGGTTTACTTCTCCTCGGATTTAATGGCTTGGCTAGTAGTGGCATATGACGAAAGAACGAGGACATTTCGAGACAATAAGAACCGACCAATATTCAGCATCAAAATTGACCACATCCAGAAAGTCTTCAATTTGACAGAGTATACCACCCTTTTGGTGCCAAAGGTAATCGAACACCAATCTCGAATGTTCATAGGGATGGAAGTTTTTAAATCTTTGTTTGATATAAATGAGAAAATAGATGACAAATTTCCAATCAAGAAGACTGTTTTTAGGCCATGGGTCCAAGATTTTTGTGACATGATAAACATAGTCTTAGGAGTACAGGATCTCAGTATAGTGAATAAAAGGGTTTTGTACTTAGCGACACAGTGCAATCGGGCGCATAACACCCCAATTTACGCCTGGGAACTAGAATTAAGTAACCAAATACATGAGCAAATGGTAGAATTGAAAAAGGCTATTTTTGAACAAAGGCAAGAGATGCCCTGTTTTTCTCAATACTCATTTTTTATCCACCTAATAGCGGGACAATTGGGAGAAGAAGCCCAAAAAAGAGTAGAAGCCGTTAACAACCCCTATGTCCAAAACAGTTTTTGGAGAATACATGAAGGAAGGACTCACATGGGCTGGTTCTATGACCATTTTATGGTAGAAATCCATTGGATTTTAACTGGGGTGCTCCCTGAGAGATTAGGGCCAGGAGTAAGGGCTTTTATCAAAGAAAGAGATATTGGGGATTTCTTTTTCATAGAAGGTTTCACCTACATCAGGCTCTATGGGGCCAAAATTCCTCCTAAGCTATTACCAAAGTATTGCCCATTATCCCTAGCAGCTCTGGAATTATGTAGGCAGGTAGCCGAAGAGGCCAAGATGAGACTAGTGAAGAAACATGGTAAAGTCCCCTGGCTCAATGTTCCCTGTCGCTTTGGGGATTATATATTTGTTGGCTACCCTGCACTACTCAAGGGAATGTTCGATTTGGATACTATGGACTTCGATGAAATAACTTGGAGATTTTATGACCCAAAAGGAATATACAATAAAATGATGGAAAAAAGAGACTATGCTCGAATAAAGCATCGAAAGGATGATTTTGAAGAAAGGTTATTGGAAGCCATGGAAAAAGGGATAGATTTACAGATTGTATGGGATGATTTCCCTCCTAA
This sequence comes from Wollemia nobilis, assembly GCA_028583015.1. Lineage (NCBI taxonomy): Eukaryota > Viridiplantae > Streptophyta > Pinopsida > Araucariales > Araucariaceae > Wollemia > Wollemia nobilis. The sequence goes on from JAQPPZ010015522.1 coordinate 2,526,419, forward strand.
AGATAGGGCCAGCACATAGGTTCATGAAGCCTATGATTACCCTACAAAATTAAGAAGGCTTCGAGAAATTTTAGTAGAATCTGTAGCACCTATTTTTCTAGGGGCAGCTCAAGCAATCAAAGAAGACCCCTTATTAGAGTTAATAGAAGAACAGGGTATTGATCAAATGGAGGTCACTATAAATACTACAGATATAATAGAACAACAGGTCAGGCCTCCCAAAGATGATCCTCTCAGAATAGAGGCAGCACCAAGCACCACCCAAGAAATCTCCCAGAGCTCAAGTACAGCCAAAGGGAAAGAAATTGTAAGCTCCCCTGCTCAAAAGTCCTCTCTCCCAAAACAAGCCATAATTCCTATTTTTGACAGAGTCTTAGTTGTAACAAGTGTAAAGAAATTGGCACCCATGGCTGTCCCTACCACTCTAAAAATAAAATATCAAGAGATTAAAATTCCATCAGTGGTGCAGATGAATATGAGAAGAACAAGTAGGATTGGGAGTCTGTTTAGAAGCCACCAAGTGAAGAATCAAACAGAGATAACCACTACAGAAAGGAAGAGGCCTAAATTATATTTACCTTCTACAAAGGTTTTGTTGGAGAGGATAGATGAGCAAGATACCTTTACTGCTGCAGGTGAAAAATAATTATAGGTAGTGGCAAAGATGGGAGATATAGGAGAACAACTCATGGATGAGCCTCGATTAGAAACAACTGTGTCAGATATAGCAGAGATAAATCTTCCTGCCCTGCAAAACCCACTTGTCTTTAGAGTTAATGAGGAAACTGGGGGCTCATCAGTACTGGGAAAAGAAGGTGAAATGGTCCAAGTTGTCAAGGCAATGCAAAATCAGACCATGGACCAACTACTTGAGAAAATTGCAGAGTTAAGAAATCAGCTAAAGAGAGAAGAGGAGGAGAAAGCTAAAATGAAAGCACTAATAAATAAGCAATAGGAAGAATTGGCACAAAAGGACACTCCAAAGGTACAACCCCTTCAGTGGTAAAGATTCAAGATCATGCCTATTATCTGAATACAATGAAGAAACAAATGTCAATAAAAATACAAGCTCATGCTAGAGGGTTCACTAAAATGTTTAGGCAGATAAGGGTGATCCAAGTAACTGCTCAAGAAATTCTGACATTGATATAGGAGAGAGAAGAAGACTTTGAAGTCATCCATCCTACCCTAGATTTTATAGGAGACAATTTTGAAGAGTTGTAGGGTCAAGAGATAATAACAAATAATGGTAGCAAAATCCAGTTCAATTTTGAGTTTTTGAAAGCAGCCCTATTTGGGGTAAACCGGGAAAGGTGGATCAATGTTGTAACTAAAATGGATAATATGATAGAAGATGCAACAAGTAAAATGGTAGACATTGGTCTATCCTTAGAACAATGCTTGGAAGCCTCCGATGTAGAAGAGCTACTCAGGCATACAATAGAAATATTTGAGTGTGAATCAGATGATGAGTCAGAAATGACTAGACAAACTACTTTTCTGGTGAATACTGTGGAGATGTTGCTCTTCCAATATGAAAGAAACAGGTCCATCCTTGCCATACAAAAAAATAGGATTTTGCAGGAGATGAACATGCTAAGGTTTACTGCCACCTTTGACACAGAAGTTTGGAGATTAATAAGTGAACAAATAAAGAGGTTGCAACAAGGTCAAAAAGGGAAAGAGGTTGAAACTTACAAGCAATAGCTGGAAGTGAGTTCAACACAACAAGGACCTGTGCCAATAGAAAAAGTCTCTGAAGCAGTTAAAGAGCCAAGTGCTCAAAAGGAGACAGTTCAAGAGGAAGCAGTAGAAACAATTGTAAAAGAAATAGTGGAAGAGCAAATAGACTCTCCTAAAACCACCATCACTGGTTAAAATAAACTACTATTTGAAAAATTCAAAGAGAAGGGTTCAACCCAAGCAGAAAAATATAGTGGAAGCCAACTGTACCAGTTTTGAAGATCAACTCAGAAGAGGACAAGTGTAAGGCCAAAAATAAATAAAAAATAACAGAATCAAGAACCAACAACTATAAAAGGAAGTAGACAAGTTCAAATTCTGCATCAAGCAATTAGAGAATAGCATTTTTGCTAAGAGGTATACTTGAGTGCCCTTTAGAGTTGTGTTGTTGTATCTCCCTTTTGTGTCTATTTTTCTCATTCATTCTTCTTTCTTCCCTTTACTATGTAGGATTTTGATAGGAAAGTGTTCAAGAAGCTGAGATTATTTCCTGTCCTATTGAGCCTGAGATTCAGAGACTCTACTGTTACCATATTGGAACAAGGAGAGTAGGAGAGACCTGTTACATTATTTGAACAGAGTCTTCTTCATTGTATTGATGTATTTCTTTGAGAAAAATAGAGTTAAAAGGCATCCTGCCCACTCTGCATGTAATATTTTATGAAATCAATACAATTCTGAGTTTCATTCTTGTTATATCTTTGTCTCGGTAATGTGTGTCACTGTGTAATGGATTACATTATTTGAATGCATTATATACATTTCTTTCATTGGTTAACTTCTAGTTTTATTACGATATTTAAATAAATCTAAGAGCACCAATTTTCTTTTCCCCATTCTCTCCGTTCATGTCAGAATTGTTGTTAAATTGCTATAACAACCCAATGAATCTAGGCACCGGTCTACATAAGGCATAACAATTGGTTATTTTCTTGCTTGGTCATTTTAATACGTATAGTGTTACATTAATCTGGAGCATGTAATCAACATTTTATCACATAATTACCGTTGGGGTTTCCTTACCCGTTCTGTAGTTTTCTTTTAGCAATATTCGTGTTTATCAGAACAAAGAGGCAGGTTGACTAGAGCCTGTAATAGCTCGTTGGTTTCAAATAGATTTTTGCAACGTGACAATCGAATCCTATGGATGCAAGAATCGGTTCCAATAGGTATATAATTTTATTATGTAGGATTGTGATGTGTAATATGGGTGAAATGTGCAAGGCCTTGTGGTAAAGCGTAAATGCCTAGGTTTTGGTGTCTACATATGCTCCTTTTTGTATCATGTTGTGTAAAACACAATGCAGTGCAAAAACAAGAGACACTTGTCCTTATTGGATGGATAAATGGACTCAAATCTTCTCAACGCTCAAGAATGAATGATTTTTGAAATTTTGATTTTTTTCTTACCCCCTCAATTGGTGAATGGGTAAATAATGAAACCCACGAGCCAATTGAAAAAATATGGATGATGAAAGGAGGTGGATGTGCTGGATGCAAGTGTATGACATTGAAATCAACTTGATACCCCAAGTTTGGTATGGTTGTTGTTGCAAATTTACCTTTGGTTTCAATGATGCGCAAACTCTATGGTAAAATCACCAACCACATTGGAGTTCAAGTGCCCATGTGACTGTAACAATTCCTACAAAATTATATGACATTAAGAACTAGGCCCTCTAGGAATTTGAGACTTGTAGTAATTTCGACAATTGCTACCAAATTGTGATTGAATATTTTTCACTTTTTTAACCCATCAAAAAAGCCTTAAAATAACCTTGTGAAAATTAGCTTGAACATAGCCATACTCAAATATTGAGGTATTTATCTAATTTAATGCCACAAGTGATGATGTTGGATGATTGTGGATAAGTGTCCTTATGGTGAGCTACTCATCCTACAAGATTGCATTGATTGCCAGTTGCTGCAACCACTAGGTATGTAGGGTAATTCACTAGATACAAGGGTCACTTAATGATGATGTTGTTTGAAGATTAAATTCATTTGTCATTTGAGATATTTTTTTGCAAACTGCATGGATGCAGTTGGTTGTGTCTAAAAATCGTGCATCCACGGTTGGTGCCACCAAACTTGGGTGTGTGGTTACGTGTGCTTCCCAAACATCGGTGCATGGTTAAATAGGTTGTGTTGGTAGTTTGAATTTTATTTTTGTGGTTAATGTTTTTTTGAGCGGTTGAGAAGAGCAAGTGAGCTATGGAGGTGGCGAGTGAGACAATTGGAGTGGGTGGGGGGTGGAGGCTGGAGGTTCGACTGGAGCGAAATCCAGAGTTTGCTATGCCAAGGTAGGTTTTTGAAACCTCTATCTTATTGTGATTTATTTATTTTTATTTATTTTATTGTTTTTATTTTTATTTTTTGTATAACTAAGAGGGGATGGTAAACACTTTTGTTTTTTACTATGATAAGGGGGAGGCAAAAGTTTTTTTTGAAAATAATGCATGAAATGTTTGTGTTTTGTTTGTTTTTGGATCATAAAAATGCATGACAATGTTTTTTTTTTATTTGTGGAAAATATCCCAAAAGGGATGCCACTTTCGGGTAAGACCCAAGGAGGCAGGGGTATCCATTCCGCAAAAAACGCCCAGGATTTGGACCTGGCCTACCACATTTGACACACTCAAGGAGCAAACAAACACACAAACCCAATTAAAAATAAGCAGATAACAACAAAAATAAAAAACATGCTCCTTGAGTGTGTCAAAAACAAAAGCACAACCAAACACACAATAAGATAAAAAAAAACCACAACACAAACCACATATAAAAACACAAGAAACACATAAAAAAACACAAACAAGACAAAAACAACATAACACTACAAAGACATAACCCCAAAAAAACAAGAAAAATAAACACAACCAAAACCTAAAAAATTAAAAAATAAAAATAAAAAACAACCAACAACAGACAATAAAAATAAAAATAAAAAATATAGAAAACACTCACCCATAAAAACATGAAATAACACAAACAAAGAGAAACCCAAGAACAAGAACAAAAAAAAACACAAGAACAATTACAAAAACATAAAAAAAAAAAAAAAAAACAAAACAACACAAACACAAGAACAACAAAAAACAACACAAAGAACACAAAAACAAAAAAAAATAAAAAAAACCCACCCACCTTAAAAAACTAAACAAAAAAAACAAAAAGGAAAAAAGAAATAAAAAATGAACAAAACAAAGACCTATCTAGACCATAAGACTATTAAGGCAAGAATCAACAGAGGAAAAAAAATAAAGAATATAATGAGCTAGGGAACTAAAAAAAACTGAATGAACCAAAGAGAAGCAAAAAAAAAAAAAAAAAACAAGAAGAAACTAGGTACCTTCAAAACTGGAGCCATCCAAAGAAATGATAGAAATAAGAGCTTCCCTAATTTGAGAAGCCCACCATATAGGAGGGTGGCCATACCAAGTAAGATCACCTTTGTCCAAAGCCCAATTAGCTAAAGCATTAGCACTCTTGTTTTGATCTCTGACCACATGATTGTAATCAACTTTCTAAAATCCCATTTGGATTAACTGAATCTTCTCAATAATTCTTTTTATTCTCCAATCCACCTTATGATTCTTAGAAGGATTCTTCAAGAGATTAATCATAAGTTGAGAGTCAGACTCAAATATCACCTTTTCCCATCCAACCTTAGTAGCCTCCTGAAGACCTTTGAGGATAACATACCCCTCAGCAAGGTTATTGGAAAGAATACCCAAATTCTTAGCAAAAGTAAAAACTAGGGAGCCATCTGAAAGTCTACCAATTCCTCCCACACTGGCTTTTCTAGGGTTCCCTCTAGAGGCTCCATCAGTATTGAATTTTCCAAAATCCTTAGAAGGAGGTTGCCAATTTCTATTCCTATCCAACTTACTAATACTCACATTCCCTTTAAGATGGTTGCCCTTAGAAGGTTTAATATTCAATCTTTTCATCACTTGATCCCATATTTGGTGGGAGTTTTGGGGATGATTAAGGAGATGATGGACTGATTCAACTAAGTTGGCTATGGTCTTTTGCCAAATATAGTGAATATCCTTACTATCTTGATTAAAAATTCGGCTGTTCCTTTCATTCCAAATAGTCCAAATAAGAATGGTAGAACCCATCCAAACTAACTGCCTAATAAAATGATCAACACCCTCTTGATTAGGCCAATCCCTCCAAAGCTATTCAAAAGTAAAAAAATGCATGACAATGTTTTTTTTTTGTTGTGTTTTTTTTTTAATGAAAGAATGCATGAAATATTTCTTGTGTTTGTTTGAAATGAGAAGAAAGTGCGTGGATTAATTTTATGTTTTTGTTTGTTTTTTATTAATATAAATGCGTGAAAATATTTTTTTGTTTTATGTTTTTCAAATTTTGAAACTATGTGTGTACTAATATGGATTTTGCTTGTGCTTTTTGTAGGTGAAATTCATTGAGTCTTGGCATCAATGGCCTTACATTATATCTCGGGTGCATAAGGCACTAATAGATGATGACTGGAAGTGGTTGGAGGTGGTGGGGTTGGATGGTTGTGGGTGGGTGGAGACTGTGAGGGCAAATGAGGATTATCTATCTGCCCTAGTGGAGAGATGGGACCCTGATAGGGGATCATTTTAGCTTTTGATAGGGGAGTTGACTATCATCCTCAAAGATGTTTACCGCATCTTCCATGTTGCTATCGAGGGCTCACCAGTTTGGGTGGGCCATGACAAGGAGTATGAATTGAGGTTGATCTATGGGGATGGGCTGAGTCTCGATGCTCCAGTGGTGTACAGGAACTAAGGTGATGGGTTGAGTCTTCCAGTCACTCCCAAATTTTGGACTATAGATGATTATTAGGATGATGAGGTGGTTGATATCCCAGATGAATATGATGTTGGAATGATAGTTGAGTACGATGTCTAGTTTGCTTTGTAGTCTCCATGGGTATTGAGTCAGGCTGTTGATGATTTTGCTAGTGATGATGAGCAGGTTTATCGATGGTAGAAACACTGTCAAGGTAGTAGGAGTAGGGGTCGAGTTGAAGTAGATGTACAACCTACGAATTTTGGGGCCAAGATTGATGGAGATAGACGTGGAGGTAGAGGTAAGGGAGGTGGGGGGGATGGAGGTGAAGGAGGATAGGATATTCCTCCATGTTGTATTGAGGAGGATTGGGAGGTTCTCTAGGATAAGTAAGATAGCTTGAGGTTGAACATAAAGGTTCATGATGCAAACATCACAAGGTTACAGGGGTGTTAGCAGCTCATTATGTTGAGATAGCTTAGTTGCATAATGGTGTGGATGGGCTACATAGTGGATCTAGCAGGGGTGGGGATGCTTCTACAATTGTGGTTCTTCATGCTAAGATAGCTCATAGGAATGCGTGGTAGGGGCTAGATTTGGATGCTACATAGAGGTAGGATAGGTATGGGAGATACTTGAGGACACTCTAGCCTAGCATCACATTCCAGTACCTCTGCAACCTTCATCATCAAGTTTTGGTTCTAGCATACAGAGTGAGTCTAGAACTAGTGATTTATGGTCCTGGGTTTCTTGCTTCCATGCTCCATATGGTTCACAAGGATCAGCTCATGGTCCTCATAGGAGTCATGGTGGTGCTAGCTAGTAGTGCTTACTACCTCTTTTTGAAGTTTTCATTTTTTCTTATGAGCCTTAGTGCTTTGATGTATACAATATTTTGGGTGATTTTTATACTATGTGATTCATATATATATAGATATACATCGATTTTGTTGTTATCATTTGTATTGTGCTTTGATTTATTTTATGTATAGATGCAAATGAAATGCTATAGTGATTGATGAAATGAATTATGAATGCTATGTTCTAATGATCATTTGGTATGCTATAGACTTTATTCTCGTTGTTTAATCATGGGAACTAACATTTGGTATTGACACAGATTATGATATGTACTAATAAAAATGATATGGCATGGATTGATAAATGATCTAAGGTCAGTTTGCAAAGAATCGAACATCCTAGTGATATAAAACAAACTCATTTATGTATCTCATAGATCTTCATGATGCTAAGGTTGTCCTAGTGGTTTCAAATTTCCCAAGGACCAACTGTGTGTGCAATGATTGTTCATTCCCTATTATGAGCTAAGTCTGACTAATCAATTGTAAATTATGCCAATAAGCTAGCTCATCTGAGAGCATCCATATTTTTGTACAAAAGAAGGTCACTAATGTGACAGACTTGGTGCCACACATAAGGATACACCATTGCCAGGCGAGTTTCATTCAACCCATTGCTATAGTGAGGATCACCCCATGGTTTTCAAAACAGTAAGATTTCCAAGGATTCAAGCTCCTTTCCCTTATTTTATTGCATTGGATTTTGGATTTTGTTTTTGAGTTTGCTCATTTTTGTATTGGAGCAAAGTGGATTTTTATTTCTTTTGGGATACTTGCTCATTTTGAGGAAGAGCAAGGGATTTTTATTGCTTTGGGATGTTTTTTTTGGATACTTGCTCACTTTTAGGAAGAGCAAGGGGATTTTATTGCTTTATGTAATGTTTTTGGGATACTTGCTCGTTTTGAGGAAGAGTAAGGGATATTTTTTTTTGGGATGAAGGTGGAGCTTGTCCTTTTGTCAACTCTTTATCATTCTAGACCATGCGCATAATTGGATGAACAAGGGAAATATTTCACTTTATGGCAATAACAACTTCATGACTTCATCATTCCTAAGATTCATGATGTTTTAATGTGTTTTGATGTGCGTGGTCCAAGAGGAAACTTTATTGACTAGGAATAAACTATTGTATCTAAATATTGCTTGATTCTTAATGGAGGTTGCTCAAAACACTAGGAGTGGTCGAGTAATTGAAAACATTTAAATTTTGCTTATGGATTAATGTGCTATGTAATATTTTGTGATACCTTCGCCAAAATATTTTGAAAGTTAAAAGTGCATATAAAATAGTCATTGGTCACATAATCATTATTCCTTATGATTATATGGTATCTATCCTAGTTTATGTGAACTCAATCATCAAAATATCATAAGGAATTCTACAGATTATTGCAATTGATGGAGTGATGAGTAATGTTTGATGCAAGGTGCCCCTAATTAAGGCAACAAGATATAGTAGACTAGATATCATCCAAATTAACCAAATAATCCCTAATATGATGAATGGTATGCCTGAAACACACCTTTGTAATGTAGGTGGGATGCATGGATGGATGTGTGAAATGCAATGGCTATATATATAGCCATGTATATGTACATATGTATAACCTGCATTATGCATATAATGACTTTAGGTGTATAATATTTAATGACTCAGGTTCCAATGTTCCCTCTAAATTTGCAAGTCTATATGTCCTTGGACACAATTTTTTTTTAACAATGTATGGACCTAACCAATTAATTGTGAATTTATCTCTAAAGTGTAACAATGCATTGGTGTTTTTTTGATTCTCTTTAAGAATGATATATCCTATGTAGCCCTCACAAGGATGGATTTTTATGTTATAGGTACGCTTGATGTGATCTTGATATCCTCATAGATGCTCGAAGGCATTGATTCAGATTTCATCAAGGAGTGTAAGTTGTTCAAGATGTGCTTGGCTAGATGTGTTGTCAACCATGATTTCTTATAATATAACCTATAAATAAGGGATCTTGAGCTCAAGAGGTATGATTGATTCGACTCCATAGACCAATTAAAATGGAGTTACCCCTGTTGGAATTTGGATGCTTTTTCGATAAGCCCATAATTCCAAGGGGAGTTGAGTATGCCAATATCTATGGTTTTCTTCAACAAGTTTCTTTAGAATGGCTATCAAGGTCTTATTGGTCATTTTAGCTTATCCATTTTCTTGTGGGTAATTAGGAGTCAAAAAAATATGTTGGATATTGTACTTGTTGCATAATGCTCGGACATCCTTATTTTTGAAAGAATTACCATTGTCAAAAATGATTTTTGAGGGAATCCCAAAATGACAGATAATATGCTAGAGTATAACTTTTACAATTTGAGGTCCAATCGTAGTGGTCATTGGGATCACTTCAACCTGTTTGGTGAAGTATTCTATGGTAGTTATGATGAACTTATGTTGTCTTGAAGAGGCAAGTGAAAATTTTCCAATCAAATCTAGGCCCCATTGTGAAAAGGGCCATAGGCTTTGAATGGGTTGTAATGCTTGTGATGGTACATGAGTCTTGGCGTGATGTTGGTATTTTTTATATTTCTTCACATACTGACAACAATCATTTTCCATAGTGAGCCAATAGTAACCCATGCACAAAATACACTTTGCAATGGTCATTCCACTAAAATGGCCACCACAAGTACTATAATGGGCTTTAGTTATGGCTCTTTGTGCCTGTACGAGATCTAGAAAATGAAGTAAGACTCCATCATAGCTACATCTATACAACACATCCTCTAAGAGTGTAACATGTAGACACCAAAACAGCACCAATTCGATTATGTGACTGTAAACACTGATAGCTTTGACAAACACAGCCCCCAGGGCAGCCCTCAGAGGTCAAACAATGGTCTTAACCACTTTCATAGCAATTTTGTAAGGTCAAAACGCAATTTGGCACACTTGGACACTTTGCCCAATATTCGTCTCACCCAGGGACGAATTCAAAATAGAATCCGTCCCACCCCAGGATGAATTCTGAATCCATCCCTGGGTGGGACGAATTCTAAGCTTAACGGGAAAAAAATACAAATGGTGCCAAGTGGCAGCCCAGAACAGTCAGTTAATGACTCCTGCCTTGCACGCGTGTGTAGGTGGACAGAGGGGCCGTTAGAAGACTGTCACAAAAGGCATTTATCAAAGCTCAAGTCAACGAAGGACTCCCCTCCCTCATGGGAAGACAAGACTGCCACATGGCGCCTATGGCCAACACATGGCATTTGTGCTTCCCTCCCAAAATAGACCCCATGGGTCTATAAAATGTGGGACTTTTCTCACCCAAAATAGACAAGTTGAAGGAGTTTTCAAGCAACGAAGTGCTGCCGAGTTGAAGACCCACTTGCATCCCTTTTGGTTCACCTTCCCACATCCACCAATCTCTTTTGCAAGGGAGGTTGTTGGGTGGCCTTTGGAAGCTCGAACCGGACCCTAATCCAACACATGGACACCTGAACCAACCAATTTGCCGACCCCCCAATCCTAAGAGGTTTTGGGCCCATCCCTGGTGGATTGGCTCCAAAATCAAGTTCCAACGGTGGGAGGCCCACTTGGGCACCCCCGCACCTCCCAAGTCCTATTTTTAGTTTTTGAGCATTTTAGATTACTTTTCAGATTGCATTTTGTGTTATTAGGTTTGATTAATCCATAGCTACAATTTTGTAACTTTTGGTCAGATTCTAGTATGTTTTGTGTTGCTTTGTCGTTTCGCTGACTTGCAGGTGTCGAGGTCAAATTACTGAGGGTGGAGGCCAAATAGGGAGAATCCGACCATCTGGGTTGTCCCAAAATGGCCCCAATTATATAACCCCCCTGTTTGCAGGCGTTTTGCAGGTCTCGGGATCCGACATTGGAGCAGCAGCAGGTCGGTTTCCCCAACACAGAAGAATTCGTCCCACCCGGGGACGAATTGCAATCGAATTCGTCCCGCCCGGGGATGAATTCCGGTTGAAGGTAGATTTGCCAGCTGTCTCAGTGGCAGTGGCCTTCTGGTAACTTTTCTTATCTTCTGTCAAGTTTTGAAGCCATTTGGACTCACTGTAATTACTGTTTCAGGCAAATATTTACATGCATATTTTGTTAGTTTTAGAGAACGAACCCCTTTCATTTGCAACAGGTGCTACTGACATTTTCATTGTTTCTTTGACCGCAGGAAAAGCAATCAAAGGTGAAGAACTTATCCACATTAGCGACGGCAGCATCTTGGCCCACCCATTGCAATCGTGGGCACGCGGGAAGAGGAAGATTAGGTCACACATTGTAATGAAGACAAATTTAACGCTCCTAGCCCCCAAAAGGGGAGAAGACGTCTATGTAACCGAGGACAAGATATTTGAATAAAGAGGGCTGTGATTTCTTTACATCTTGTCTTTCGTTTCCAAGTTGTCTCCTTTCTCTGTTTTAGTGCGTAGGATCAAAGCGTTACATTTTCGTCTTATGTTGCATAACTAGTGTTTCCTTTGCCCGAAATCTCGTGCTTTCAGTGTCGAGGTCAAATTCCCAAGGGTGGAGGCCAAATTGGGAGAATCCGACCATCTGGGTCGTCCCAAAATTGCCCCAATTATGTAACCCCCCTGTTTGCAGGCATTTTGCAGGTCTCGGGATCCGACATTGGAGCAGCAGCAGGTCGATTTCCCCAACACAGAAGAATTCATCCCACCCAGGGACGAATTGCGGTCGAGTCGTCCTGACCAGGGATGAATTCCAGTTGAAGGTAGATTGGCCAACTGTCTCAGTGGCAGTGGCCTTCTGGTAACTTTTCTTATCTTCTGTCAAGTTTTGAAGCCATTTGGACTCACTGTAATTACTATTTTAGGCAAATATTTACATGCATATTTCGTTAGTTTTAGAGAACGAACCCCTTTCATTTGCAACAGGTGCTACTGACATTTTCATTGTTTCTTTGACCGCAGGAAAAGCAATCAGAGATGAAGAACTTATCCACATCAGCGGCGGCAGCATCTTGGCCCGCCCATTGCAATCGTGGGCATGCGGGAAGAGGAAGATTAGGTCACACATTGTAATGAAGACAAATTTAACGCGGAGCTAATCGCCACTGAAAGCACGAGATTTCGGGCAAAGGAAACACTAGTTATGCAACATAAGACGAAAATGTAATGCTTTGATCCTACGCACTAAAATAGAGAAAGGAGACAACTTGGAAACGAAAGAAAAGATGTAAAGAAATCACAACCCTCTTTATTCAAATATCTTATCCTCGGTTACATAGATGTCTTCTCCCCTTTTGGGGGCTAGGAGCGTTAAATTTGTCTTCATTACAATGTGTGACCTAATCTTCCTCTTCTCGCATGCCCATGATTGCAATGGGCGGGCCAAGATGCTGTCGCCGCTGATGTGGATAAGTTCTTCACCTCTGATTGCTTTTCCTGCGGTCAAAGAAACAATGAAAATGTCAGTATCACCTGTTGCAAATGAAAGGGGTTTGTTCTCTAAAACTAACGAAATATGCATGTAAATATTTGCCTGAAACAGTAATTACAGTGAGTCCAAATGGCTTCAAAACTTGACAGAAGATAAGAAAAGTTACCAGAAGGCCACTGCCACTGAGACAGCTGGCCAATCTACCTTCAACTAGAATTTGTCCCTGGGCAGGAATAATTATGACTGCAATTCATCCCTAGGTGGGATGAATTCTTCTGTGTTGGGGAAACCGACCTGCTGCTGCTCCAATGTCGGATCCCGAGACCTGCAAAATGCCTACAAACAGGGGGGTTATATAAGTGGGGCCATTTTGGGACGACTCAGATGGTCGGATTCTCCCAATTTGGCCTCCACCCTCGAGAATTTGACCTCGACACCTGCAAGTCAACGAAACGACAAAGCAACACAAAACATACTAGAATCTGACCAAAAGTTACGAAATTGCAGCTATGGATTAATCAAACCTAATAACACAAAATGCAATCTGAAAAGTAATCTAAAATGCTCAAAAACTAAAAATAGGACTTGGGAGGTGCGGGGGTTCCCAAGTGGGTCTCCCACCGTTGGCACTTGATTTTGGAGCCAATCCACCAGGGATGGGCCCAAAACCTCTTAGGATTGGGGGGTCGGCGAATTGGTTGGTTCAGGTGTCCATGTGTTGGATTAGGGTCCGGTTCGAGCTTCAAAGGCCACCCAACAACCTCCCTTGCAAAAGAGATTGGTGGATGTGGGAAGGTGAACCAAAAGGGATGCAAGTGGGTCTTCAACTCGACAACACTTCGTTGCTTGAAAACTCCTTCAACCTGTCTGTTTTGGGTGAGAAAAGTCCCACCTTTTATAGACCCATGGGGTCTATTTTGTGAGGGAAGCACAAATGCCATGTGTTGGCCATAGGCGCCATGTGGCAGTCTTGTCTTCCCATGAGGGAGGGGAGTCCTTCGTTGACTTGAGCTTTGATAAATGCCTATTGTGACAGTCTTCTAACGGCCCCTCTGTCCACCTACACACGCGTGCAAGGCAGGAGTCATTAACTGACTATTCTGGGCTGCCACTTGGCACCATTTGTCTTTTTTGCCCGTTAAGCTTAGAATTCGTCCCACCCAGGGACGGATTCAGAATTCATCCTGGGGTGGGACGGATTCTATTTTGAATTCGTCCCTGGGTGAGACGAATACTGGGCAAAGTGTCCAAGTGTGCGAAATTGATTTTTTACCTTACAAAATTGCTATGAAAGTGGTTAAGTAGTCACACTTAGTCACCAACCAACAATCACACACCCAATTAAGGAAAATGACATGCATTCAAAGAATCATTGACAAAGACAATCACGCTCCTGCTTGGGGCAGTAAACAAGCAACAATCAAATCAATCAAACACTTGGCATTTCGTGAATCATGAACACAAGGTTCCCCCGAGGATAAAAACGCCCTTTGCTTGTTCATGATCGATCAATGTCTAAGTTCAAGTCACACCTCAACAAAATAGGTTAATACTTGAAATCAAATTCCTTAGCTCGTCGAAGCAAGGATTCAAGAATGCATGCCCTTTCCATACTTGGGGCATCAAAAGTTGGTTAGGTTACCAAGAAACCCTAATCATTAGTGCTTTGGTTATCTATTTTTGCTCAAGACCTGCGTCACCCACAGCGCTTCCCAAAAAGGGGCATCTGTAGACACCAAAACAGCACCAATCCGATTATGTGACTGCAAACACTGATCGCTTTGACAAACACAGCCCCTAGGGCAGCCCTCAGAGGTTAAACAGTGGTCTTAACCACTTTCATAGCAATTTTGTAAGGTCAAGAAGCAATTTGGCACACTTGGACACTTTGCCCGATATTCGTCTCACCCAGGGACGAATTCAAAATAGAATCCGTCCCACCCCAGGACGAATTCTGAATCCGTCCCTGGGTGGGACGAATTCTAAGCTTAACGGGCAAAAAGACAAATGGTGCCAAGTGGCAGCCCGAACGGTCAGTTAATGACTCCTGCCTTGCACGCGTGTGTAGGTGGACAGAGGGGCCGTTAGAAGACTGTCACAAAAGGCATTTATCAAAGCTCAAGTCAATGGAGGACTCCCCTCCCTCATGGGAAGACAAGACTGCCACATGGCGCCTATGGCCAACACATGGCATTTGTGCTTCCCTCCCAAAAGAGACCCCATGGGTCTATAAAAGGTGGGACTTTTCTCACCCAAAATAGACGAAGTTGAAGGAGTTTTCAAGCAACGAAGTGCTTCCGAGTTGAAGACCCACTTGCATCCCTTTTGGTTCACCTTCCCACATCCACCAATCTCTTTTGCAAGGGAGGTTGTTGGGTGGCCTTTGGAAGCTCGAACCGGACCCAAATCCAACACATGGACACCTGAACCAACCAATTCGCCGACCCCCCAATCCTAAGAGGTTTTGGGCCCATCCCTGGTGGATTGGCTCCAAAATCAAGTGCCAACGGTGGGAGGCCCACTTGGGCACCCCCGCACCTCCCAAGTCCTATTTTTAGTTTTTGAGCATTTTAGATTACTTTTCAGATTGCATTTTGTGTTATTAGGTTTGATTAACCCATAGCTGCAATTTTGTAACTTTTGGTCGGATTCTAGTATGTTTTGTGTTGCTTTGTCGTTTCGCTGACTTGCAGGTGTCGAGGTCAAATTCCCGAGGGTGGAGGCCAAATTGGGAGAATCCGACCATCTGGGTCGTCCCAAAATGGCCCCAATTACATAACCCCCCTGTTTGTAGGCGTTTTGCAGGTCTCGGGATCCGACATTGGAGCAGCAGCAGGTCGGTTTCCCCAACACAGAAGAATTCGTCCCACCCAGGGACGAATTGCAGTCAAAATTCATCCTGCCCAGGGACGAATTCCAGTTGAAGGTAGATTGGCCAACTGTCTCAGTGGCAGTGGCCTTCTAGTAACTTTTCTTATCTTCTGTCAAGTTTTGAAGCCATTTGGACTCACTTGTAATTACTGTTTAGGCAAATGTTTACATGCATATTTCGTTAGTTTTAGAGAGCAAACACTTTTCATTTGCGGTAGATGCTACTGACATCTTGGTTGTTTCTTTGTTCGCAGGAGAAGAAGCAGAGGTTAAGAACTCATCGACATCAGCGACGGCATCATCTTGGCCCGCCCATTGCAATCGTGGGCACGCGGAAGGAGGAAGACTAAATCGCACATTGTAATAATGACAAATTTAACGCTCCTAGCCCCTAAAAAGGGAGGAGACGTCTATGTAACCGAGGATAAGATATTTGAATAAAGAGGGCTGTGATTTCTTTACATCTTTTCTCTCCTTTCCAAATTGTCTCTTTTCTTTGTTTTGGTGCATAAGGTTAAAGCGTTACATTTCGTCTTACATTGCATAATTAGTGTTTCCTTTGCCCGGAATCTCGTGCTTTCAGTGGCGATCACGGTGGGACCTGTTCCCTGGTTTTTAAAATCATAGAAACTGATCAAAGTTTTGTGTTTGTGCTTGACAGGTACATTTTTTTGTTGTAGACTGCTATTCGTCTCTGACAGGGACGAATTCTTTTCTGCAATTCGTCTGACCCTGGGACGAATTCAAATTCGTCTCTGGGAGGGACGAATTCTGTTCTGCAATTCGTCTCCCAGAGGGACGAATTCCTGTATGCAGATTTTTAGAGCAAAAATTCAGAAGAAACTGGAGCAGGCAGAGAAGAGGTAGGGATTTTTATCATCTCTGTTAAATTTTTTGTTTCTGTTTTTGTTTCTTTAATTGTTTTCATTTAATCCTGCATTGCATTAGGAAAAGTCATGTATGCTTGTTTCATTTTTGTTGAATAAAACGAATCCCACACACATCACGAAACAATTTTAAACCAAGGAGCTGGTCGTAAGACCCCAACCCTTGATCAAGACCATTGGTGGATTTCATCACCACCTTGGCTTGATTTGCATCCATTTCCCGATTGTCAACTGTTGTTAGGCGTAAATCCCGACGAAGACAGACCGAGCGTAGGCGGGGTGATTCCCATGCGCGCGAGGATAAGTTTTCTATGGTAGGTGCCATTAACGGGACAATCCCCCTTCCGTACCGCCTACGTACCACGTACCTTCTGCTCTCACGTACCTATAGTCTCCCTCTCGTAAGGGCGGGTATATAGAGAGGTTGGTATATCGGCCTGGTTGGTATATTGAAGGGGCGACCTTTTGGGAGTTATAAGAGCCTACATGATGCATTTAAACGTTCTACAAAACCTACAAAAACAAAACAAAACATCAAAATGCACTAAACCAGTTTAGGACACACCAATAATCCTTAAAAGAGATAATCACGATTTTGTGAATGTGTGTGCTTAATTCTGCTTAGTGTAGACAAAAAAAAAAAAAATCATAAAAACGAGATAAAAACTTATTTAGATAGCATAGAAGCACCGCAATGGTGTACACCCGCGATCAAGCCCAATCAAGGGCGAGAAGCTCCGGAAGGTACACAAAAAGCGGGCACAAGTCGCCTTCACTTCGAGTCCCGAGGATTTGGTCATACCGCCTTATAGGTCTAACCTACAAAAGAATCCAATTCAGAATCCTCGGTGGGGTATGCCTATTCAAAGCAGCCCCTTTCGGGAAGATGCCTTACATGTAGACCTTGACATAAATAGAGAATCACCTCTTGAAGTTAGGCATGAGTGGCCACCGCGCGATGAAGCGCTAAACGGGCACACCGTCCATTTGGAGGGGCAACGTGGATATGGCATCCCTTCTTTACCTCTCATCAAAATAGAGAGACCAAATCCGGAGCGCAGGGCTCCTTACATAGGGCGACCTAACTCCGCCCACCCCATTTACACCCATGAAAGGGAGTATGAGGAAAGCCATCGCATTCCTCGAGGGCAACAACAACAATGCGGGAACCTTGCATTTTTGCACCACGAGGATATCATGATCACCCCTTGAGGCCGAAACCTCGAGCACATACCGCCTACCTCGACAGAGGGAAGCGACCCCTTGAGATTTTAGAGCATCAAAACCGAGGTAAACCCATAGGAGGAACATTTGAACCTTCTGAACAAAATAGGGTAGATCAAATTGACCCGGCTGTCGCTAGATATACCACCCGTCAAGCCCAAATCATGCGGCTTAAACAAAGTCAGCAAGAGATAGAGTATCAATACCGCTTGGATAAAGAACGCATGCAACGCGAAGCGGATGAGTTACGCTATGAAATACCTGAGAGGGGGCCAACCCCTCGCATCCAAAGAGCTGAAAAGTATGAGAGGCATAATCCGTTGGTGCAAGACAGGTCTCCACGACCTCGTCAAGCTCTGCCTCCAAGACCTCATAGATTCGAGAGGGAGGCAACTCCCCGAAACAATGATGGGTACCTTCAACAAGAGCTTGATCAGGGTCATAGGTTTCGCCCAAAGACTCCTCAAGAATTTTACGAGGAGTATGAACCGGAAGAGGAATATGTTGAAACTCCCCATCAAGGCAGGAAGGATGCCATTCGGCCACCCCTCCATAGGCCTCCAGTTTACCGTAACTTGCAACAAGAGCGAACAAGAGAGGAAGAAATAAAATCTTTCGATGCATACCAAGCGCTATTGGAGCGTTTGGAGTCCGTGGAGACAAAAGCTGCTGGGCATCAAAAACCCACATTACGTCTACTCCGCAATAATCCGGTGCATCCCTCAGTGCCTACACCTCTTTACCCCGAACACTTCAAGTTGCCTCAATTGGCAGTTTTTAAAGGTGAAGAGGACGCACGAGAACACGTTACACGATTTCTAAGCCAATGCTTCGGCATCCAAGATAATGACGCATTATTGCTTAGAACATTCATAACCACATTCGTAGGCCCTGCCTCGGATTGGTTCACACAACTGCCCAAACACAGCATAAGCAACTTAGATCAGCTAGTAGATGCGTTTCTTGAACGTTTCGCCTTCAACACAAGGAAGAAGGCATCACTTAGTGATCTTGCTAGCCTTAAACAATTTGAGGAGGAAACAATGGCAGCGTACGGGAACCGATGGAGAGCTTTGCTTTCTAAGTTACCCTACCGTCCTCCCATGTCGGACCTCACGCAAATGTTCGCAAAAAGTTGCTTAAAATCAATCTCCGGTCTATTGTTACTGCGACAATACGACAACTTAGAAGAAGCTTTGGCGCAAGCCAGAGTCATAGAAGAGATTAAGATAGGCGAAGGCGCAATTGCCAAGCCTAAGAAGAAAGAGTGGAATAAAACCACTAAAACTGGGACAACGCAACCACAACACGCTGTAGTCAACCAAGTTGCGATAAATGTTCCCGCGCCTATGCAAGAAACGCAGCCTCAAAAGGCTAACTACGAGGCAGTGCCTCCTGCTTACGAAAGAGATAACAGAAGATAGGAGCGATGATCGGCGGCGTCGCCCTAGGCGACAATTCACCCCGTATGCGGAGTCTAGGGACTCCTTATTTGACCGCTTGTCGGCGGCAAATTTAGTTACTCTGCCGGAAATCCAAATTTTTGACCCTAACATTCCCAAGCCTAGGGGGTATAGGGAGGAATTGTATTGCAGATTCCATAGGCGCAGAGGACATGACCTAAATGGGTGCTGGAAATTCAAAGAACTAGTCCAGGATTTGATCGATAACAGAACATTGGTCGTGGACAACCCCATCGCACCAAACAACCAACAAATGGGGGTATTCAAGGACCCCTTGCCTGCCCACGAGGCACAGACAAAACCGCTCCAGATTAACGAGGTGCGACAAGATCTTCCCGCGCAAGGATTTGTGGGAATGATTAGCATTGTAACAAGGAACAGAAGATACCCAGCAGTTGCCCCCGAGGTAGCTGCGAGGGAAGTTCCGTCGACATCGCAGCCTCAACAACGCCCAACGCAGTTACCTCCGCCTAGACCTGAGGTCACGATACGAACCAAACTCACGCAGAGTTTGCGGACCACGTCGGCTAGGCTGTCCATCTACGAGCTTATTCAACAATCAGCTCCCCATAGAGAAGCTCTTATGGACATTTTAAAAGCCATTGAAGTACAACCCCACGAAGCAAATTCTTTCAACGCCTTCGTGGGACATGTGAAACAATGTACGGAGCCTGTCATCACATTCAGAGAAGACGAGGTCAAAACGATATCAAATGACATGCCGGATCCACCCCGGCACGTTATCGCGCGGGTCAACGGGATCCCGTACAAGAGAGTGCTGATAGATACTGGCTCGTCCAAGTAACATTATAACCACTGCAGCGTTGAAACATTTAAAACTGCCAGCCTCTCACATCACCGCCTCCACGTACACACTGCGAGCTTTTAACGATGCAATTTGCTCGACAGTCGGCACGGTTGTTCTGCCTATCCAGGTAGGACAAAAGTCAATACCCACACTGTGCCATGTCTTTGGAAGGCGAAATGGCTTATAATATCTTGCTAGGGCGGCCTTGGATCAGGGACATGAAGTGTGTCCCCTCGATCGCACACCGGTGCTTGAAGTATGCCTATGAAGGGCAAATACATGTAGTCCCAATGGACTTAGAGCCCTTCAAGTATTGCAATGCGGTACAATTCATACCTCAATCGACCCTCCCATCAACGCATTTGGATTTTCAATTAAATCCATCTAAACGAGGTCCGATACCGCGAGTACCACCGGTGGCCAACAAGGCAAAATCCCGACCGGGTGAGACTTCATCACCTACTCCTTCATCATCAACGCCACCTATCGTGGCCCAACAGAAGGACAAGGGAAAGCAAATCATGGAAGAGGTTAAGCCTCTAGAAGAGGGGTTGCCCATGATTTCAACGATATCAACAGAGGAAACACCCAACACAACACAAACCAAGACTCCTGAACAACCAAACATGGAATGGACTCAGGAAGGACTACCGTTTCCTCCTACCCAATCATCAACAATCACTGTTGAGATGGCCAGTACGAGGCCTGGGGGAATACTTAGTGCAAAATGTTGTGGCAACCCCCACATTGGAGTCAGTACAAGACATGGGAAGACCTCGCCTTCCCATTGGAACAATCGTCCCTCTAGGCTACCCTCCCAACCAGACGAATTTTGTGTATGGGGGCCTTGATCATGGTTCTGAACCATGCGAACAAAAGGAAACAGATGAAGAGCCTTTTGTCGAAAACATCAATTATCTGTCGAACCCAGAATTTGCCCTAAAATATCTCGAACAATGCAATTGGCATGGGTATGGGCTAGGCAGATATGAGCAAGGGATGCGGATCCTTTGCCAACCAAGATATCAGATGCCATATGACAAGTCGGGGGTAGGGTTCAACCATCCCCTGCCATTAGACATCTTGGTTGAAAACATGCAAGGCCTAGAAATAGGCAACAAGGGGGGATTGGCACAAGACCCGTACGCCAATCCAAACACGAGAATACACATTAGGGGATTATCTCCCATGGTCTACAAACACCCCTGGAAATAGCAATAATCCCTCTCCTTTGCTAGAGAGAGGTGAAAGTTCAGAGAGCAGTCATCAAAGAGAACAACAACGGCTTCCAGACATTTTTTCTGAAACTGTTCCCCTTAGAGGTTCCAGGTGAAATAACACAGTCTCAAAAGAATCAGGTCCCTCCACTAAGAGTGGAACAACCGCAATGGGACCAGATTAATTCACTGGAACAGGAAGAGTCCTCAATGTCGCAAGCAACGAATGTTGAAGAGGATGAACAATTTTGGATCTATGAAAGCGATTCAGAAGACGAAACTGAAATGGACTATCTCAGACATGCGCGACGACATCACCGCGCTCTAACTCATGAAGATCTAATGGGACAAATGGGTATACGGTTAGGACATGAATGGCACGTAGACCCAGCGAGGTGGGACCAAGTGTTAGGCCTATGGCTCCAAATTCAAGATGAGCATCGTCCACCTCGAGATCCCATCATGACAGCAGTGCCAAGGGAAGACCCCGCCTTCCTTTTCACACATAGAGATGAATTTGCACCTAGAGAGGATCCATTCGTGCCTGTTCCCGTAGAGCCAGATCCGGAGTATAGGGAACATCTAAAAGAATCAAGTCATCACACCCGTGGTTCTGGAGACCAAATTCATTCCATCCACATGATCTCCATTGATTTGACCACACCCATCCGCAATCCGACCGATCCATCACGGTCATTGCATCTAGACATGGATGCCATCGACTGGGATCGCGTCAATTCACCATTGTCACCATCATAGTACTGGCCTTTCGGTGAAATGCTTCATTTTACCCCAAGGACAACTCAGGATATTTTTCAAGCTGAAGAGGGACCCGAGGTTCCAAACGTAGATCTTAACTCAGCTGATGATATCCATTTAATCCCAACTCCACATCAGTTGGAGGACGGATCCCACATGTCAGTCGAAGAGACGACTGACGTAGACATCGGCACGGATCCAATGAATCCACGGATTCTCAAGCTGGGGGTAAGCCTTTCCCCCGAGGAGCAAGCCGAATATATTGCCCTTCTCAAAGAGAAGAAGGAAGTTTTTGCATGGTCGTACAAAGATATGCCAGGACTAGACCCGCAGCTAGTCATGCACAACTTAACGCTTGATCCGAAAATCAAGCTCAGTAAAGCAAAAACTAAGAAAGATGCACCCAACGAGTGGCCTTGATGGTCAAAGACGAATTGCAAAAGGCTGTTGGATGCACAATTTGTCATCTGCGTGGATTATCCGCCATGGTTGTCCAACATGGTTCCCGTCAAGAAGCCCGACGGGAGGATTCGCATATGCACCGACTTTCGAGACCTAAACAAAGCGAGTCCTAAGGATGATTTCCCCTTGCCAAGCATCGACGCATTGGTAGACGCTACAGCAGGTCACGAAATGCTCTCCCTAATGGACGGTTTCTCGGGATACAATCAAATTCGTATCAATCCTGAAGACCAACTCAAAACGGCATTCACAACGCCTTGGGGGACATTTTGCTATAAGGTCATGCCTTTTGGCCTTAAAAACGTTGGCGCTACATACCAACGTGCTATGACTTATATCTTCCATGATTACATGCACAAAACTTTGGAAGATTACATGGATGATTTGTTAGCCAAGTCTCTCTTGCGCTCAGATCATCTCGGTGACTTAAGCAAGATTCTCGATCGCCTCATAGAGCATAAGGTCAGATTGAATCCCAAGAAGTGCGTGTTCGGCGTCACATCTGGAAAACTCTTGGGTTTTATAGTCTCCAAGAGAGGCATCGAAGTGGACCCAAACAAAGTCAAGGCAATCCTTGAAATGGCTCCCCCAACCACTATCAAGCAGCTCAGAAGTCTGCAAGGAAAGGTCGCGTCGATTAAACGCTTCATAGCGCAATTATCTGACAAATGCCGACCAATGAACAAATTATTGCACAAGGGGGTCACATTTCATTGGGATGACGAGTGCCAGTCAGCCTTTGACGAAATCAAACAATACTTGGCTTCGCCGCCAATATTGGCACCGCCTAGACCAGGTGTGCCGTTCTACTTATACATCTCAGCTACTGAGGTGGCACTGGGCGCAATGCTAGCCCAGAAGAATGAACTTCACAAAGAACAGGCTACTTACTATCTTAGCCGCACCCTGGTCAGTTACGAACTTAACTATGCATACGTTGAAAAACTGCGCTGGCGGTGGTGTTTGCTACCAAAAGGCTACGCCACTACATGTCGAGCAACACTACGTATGTTGTGTCTAAGGAGAATCCATTGCGATACATGATGAGTCGTACTTATCATAGTAGTCGCACGGCGAAATGGATCATGTTGTTGACGGAATTTGACATTGAGTTTATTGGGCAAAAATCTATAAAAGGACAAGTCATAGCCGATCAACTAGCAGAGGCTCCTCTTGAAGACGATCAGCCTCTAGTCATAGAACTACCCGATGATGAGGTCTTCCATGTCTCAGAATCGCCAGATTCTGAAGAGCCTGAGTCTCAAGCCGACATAACCTTATTTTTTGATGGTTCTAAATGCGAGCAAGGTGGTGGCGCAGGAATTGTATTCTTCACACCGCAGGGCGCTCCAATGCCCCTGTCATTTAAATTAAACTTCCAGTGCACCAACAACAATGCAGAATATGAAGCCTTGCTCCTAGGTCTTCAAACAACAATCGCCATGAACATCAAAAGACTGAACATCTTTGGTGATTCGCTGTTAATCGTCAATCAAGTCAAAGGGGTATATCAATGCAAATGCCCAATTCTAAAGGCCTATAAAGCCCTCGTGGATAAATTCCTGGCAAAACTTGAGTGGTATGACATCGAGGCACTCCCTCGATCATCGAATCATTTTGCGGACACAATGGCCTCCTTAGGGTCACTAATCCCGCAAGACCTTTCCGGTGATATAACAACCATTCAGGTCAAAACCTTATCGCAACCCGCGATGGAGCGCGCAAGCTCAGACTTGACGCCAAGAGTCCACATGATCCAGATCGAACCATCTTCGGATAAGTTCTTTCGAATCCGAGACTATTTGAAACATGCCAAGCTGGGGTCTTTGTTCTCCCCCACTCCCATTAATAGCAACACAACGCTATTCTTACAAGTTCTATCCCAATCAGCATTTGTTAGGGAAGAACTCCAAAAGGGATTGGCTGTTCAAACTGTCGAGGTATCCGATCAACGAGACTGGTATTTACCCATAAGAGACTACCTCAAGTTAGGTAATCTACCCTTTGGATTGACGCACGCCGCAAAACGAACATTCAAATAGAAAGCGGCAAAATATGTCTTGATAGGAGACATTTTGTATCGTCGCAGCTACGACGGAATTCTTCTTCGTTGCTTGGACCAGCAAGAGTCCACTTGGGCAGTCACCCAAGCGCATGACGGTACATGTGGCGGCCACTTCAGTGGTATGGCCATTGCAAAGCGCATTCTTCGCATGGGCTATTATTGGCCATCTTTAGAGCGAGATTGCTTGCGCAGTATGTCAAGAGGTGCGTAAAATGTCAACATCATGCCAATTTAATGCACGCACCTTCCCGAGCCCTACGAGACAGTCCGATCCGCTTGGCCATTTTCGTAGTGGGGCCTCGATCTAATCGGAAAGATCTCCCCTGCATCGTCAAGCCGTCACACGTTTATCATAACGGCCACAGAATATTTTACCAAATGGGTGGAAGCAATTCCGTTAACCTCTACGACAGGACCCCGCATTGCGGAGTTCATTTTGCATTACATCATATGTCGTTTTGGTATTCCATCCAAAATAATCTCGGATAATGGGCCATCATTCAAGAACAAAGACGTGCGTGCTTTAACCACAAAGTACAAAATTCAGCACAACTTTTCAACACCCTATTATCCGCAAGCAAATGGGCAAGCAGAGGCGTCAAACAAAACGCTAGTCGCCATCCTTAAAAAGACCGTCGCGGACAGTCATAAGGATTGGCACATACAAATCCCACTTGCCCTTTGGGCTTATCGCACTAGCATTCGGACGCCCACTGGGGCAACTCCGTTTTCACTAGTGTATGGCTCAGAGGCGATAATGCCTCTCGAGTTGGAAATTCCTTCCCTCCGCATATCAATGCAGGAATTCATCGATGATGACACCGCACGGCAAGCCCGGTTAGACCAACTTACGTTGCTTGACGAAAGACGCGTTAATGCTCTCGAGCACTTACGTATCTATCAAGAGCGGCTTAAGAGAGCTTACAACATGAAAGTTCACCTAAGAGACTTTCGGGTTGGTGATTTGGTTCTGAAGGAAAACCAACAAAACTCTAATTTGCCGTCCCATATGAGAGACAAATTCATGGCAAATTGGCTAGGTCCTTATGTCATTGATAGCAAAATAGGACCGAGAACGTACAGGCTAGCTTCTCTTGACGGTATCAAGGAAACAGAACCCTTGAATATCAGTCATTTGCGACCATTTCATATCTAAGAAAGCCATATACCAAAAAAAAAAAAAAAAAAAAACTCCAAGGATTATCGCAATCTCTTGGTCAATCCAAAAAGCTCCAAGGATTATCGCAATCTCTTGGTCAACCCAAAAAGCTCCAAGGATTATCGCAATCTCTTGGTCAATCCAAAAAGCTCCAAGGATTATCGCAATCTCTTGGTCAACCCAAAAAGCTCCAAGGATTATCGCAATCTCTTGGTCAATCCAAAAAGCTCCAAGGATTATCGCAATCTCTTGGTCAACCAAAAAGCTCCAAGGATTATCGCAATCTCTTGGTCAATACAAAAAGCTCCAACGATTATCGCAATCTCTTGGTCAAAAAAAATCAAGAAATTCAAAAAAAACAAAACAACAAAAATCATCAAAAACAACAAAGATTTGCATCTCAATTCTAGGCATACTCGAATTCATCAAAAACAACAAAAACACCAAGCATAACTTTTACCACACTACAATCAGTGGTCTGGGAATGTACCAAGAGTTTCGATGATTCAGTCATCATTTTCCTCTTTAGCCATGTAGTGTATCAAGTCGAACAGATTTTACGAAGGTAGAGTCATACTTGAAATACACCTTGTTACGTAACATCCCAACACAAATCAAAACACTAAAATTCCCAAATTGTGTGAACGAAAGACGAAACCTGCAAAATAATCTAGGTCACCACAAGCGAAACGGTTATCTTGCTCATCCCCCGGTGCGAATGACCCCTAGAATGCTGAGAGTTGGCAAAAGGACAAGCATCCTCCCTACCCAATTCCCTAAGAATCCCTAAAGTTCTCAACAGTTGCAAAACACAAAAATTTGCAAAATGTCAAAACTCCAAATTTGACAAACTATAGTGCACACATCAAAAGGCACAAACAACAGTGATTTTCGTCACTCCATATCCCCAATCCCTTGCTCAAAAAAAAAACAAATCAAAATAAACAGTGATCTCATCACTACAATGAGCAAGTATCCCAATACAATTGAAGAAAAGAAGGGAGTTGACCTTGAATCCCTGGAACTCTCAACATTCTATAGGTCATAAGGCAAGCTTCAGTACCAATTTGGTTGATAGCCTATCGGTAATGAAGTAAACCTCCCGCATGACGATATATCTGTCACATTAACTTGCGTACGGATCAATGTTTGCATGTGGATGAGCTAGCTTATGGCATCCTGGATTACACCGCAGATTAATCTTAGTACATACAACAAAGGAATTCGTGGAGCTAATTAGGTGATCCTCGAGTACGAGTTCGGTTGAAAGCCCATCTGGCACTGGCGGTATCCTAACAAATACCACTAAATGAACTCAATTGCACACACAGGGATGTGAAATAACTTGGTCAAAAACAAGTCCGATTCATACCTTGTTCAAAAGTCTTGTAAGATAAAGTACGATCATGGCTAGTGAGTTAAAACCGTCTGAGTCTCAGAAAACCTTAGCTACATTTCTAAACCAACTGCGCTACTTTTCATCCTTACAAATACCATCAAAAAAATACAAAAAAAAAAAAACCATGTATACATACAAAGTCATGCATCACAACAATCGCCTAAAAACAAAATAACAGAGTTCTAAACAATCCTTGGTGCCATAGCCAAACATCACAAACCCCATTCATCCATTTCATATCTGCATATCACATATAAATCAAAACCATTTGCATTCATCATAGCATATGCATCCATCAAAATAAATCAACATGCATACATCCATATTCATCAACCATCATGCACAAGATCAAAGAAAATCAAAACAACAAAAACAACAAATAAATGCAACACAAAAACAAAAAGCAATAAACATTGCAGACACAAGTGCTCTTGCACTTAACCTCTTGGCATAGAAAATTGATGTCGGGGTCACAAATTATCACTATCCTACTCCCTAAGAAGGCTACCATAGCCGGACCGCTCCACGGAAAGACGGATTTTCGACAATTTAATCCCCAAATGGTGTCACAAAAAAAAAAAAACAACAAAAACAACAAAACATGCAACATAAAAACAAAGCAATAAGCATTGCCGGACACAAGTGCTCTTGCACTTAACCTCTTGGCAAAGAAAATCGATGTCGAGGTCCAAATTATCGCTCTCCTACTTCCCCAAGAAGGCTACAATAGCCGGACCGCTCCACGGGAAGTTAGATTTTCGATGATTTCACCTCATTACGGCATCACCAAAAGGGTTAACACCCACCAAAAATAGGTCCAAATGTTGGAAAAATTGCACACGCTTAACGGTAAACCCTCTAAAGGCACCCTTGCACAAGTCATCTTGGGTCAAGCGACTCGTCGCTTCTCTCACGAAGGTCATTCCCTCATCGATTCGTCGCTTGAGGGGGTAGTCACACTTAGTCACCAACCAACAATCACACACCCAATTAAGGAAAACGACATGCATTCAAAGAATCATTGACAAAGACAATCACGCTCCTGCTTGGGGCAATAAACAAGCAACAATCAAATCAATCAAACACTTGGCATTTCGTGAATCATGAACACAAGGTTCCCCCTGAGGATAAAAATGCCCTTCACTTGTTCATGACTGATCAATGTCTAAGTTCAAGTCACACCTCAACAAAATAGGTTAATACTTGAAATCAAATTCCTTAGCTCGTCAGAAGCAAGGATTCAAGAATGCATGCCCTTTCCATACTTGGGGCATCAAAAGTTGGTTAGGTTACCAAGAAACCCTAATCATTAGTGCTTTGGTTATCTATTTTTGCTCAAGATCTGCGTCACCCGCAGCGCTTCCCAAAAAGGGGCATCTGTAGACACCAAAACAGCACCAATCCGATTATGTGATTGCAAACACTGATCGCTTTGACAAACACAGCCCCTAGGGCAGCCCTCAGAGGTTAAACAGTGGTCTTAACCACTTTCATAGCAATTTTGTAAGGTCAAGAAGCAATTTGGCACACTTGGACACTTTGCCCAGTATTCGTCTCACCCGGGGACGAATTCAAAATAGAATCCGTCCCACCCCGGGATGAATTCTGAATCCGTCCCTGGGTGGGACGAATTCTAAGCTTAACGGGCAAAAAGACAAATGGTGCCAAGTGGCAGCCCAGAACAGTCAGTTAATGACTCTTGCCTTGCACGCGTGTGTAGGTGGACAGAGGGGCCGTTAGAAGACCGTCACAAAAGGCATTTATCAAAGCTCAAGTCAATGGAGGACTCCCCTCCCTCATGGGAAGACAAGACGCCACATGGCGCCTATGGGACCAACACATGGCATTTGTGCTTCCCTCCCAAAAGAGACCCCATGGGTCTATAAAAGGTGGGACTTTTCTCACCCAAAATAGACAGGTTGAAGGAGTTTTCAAGCAACGAAGTGCTGCCGAGTTGAAGACCCACTTGCATCCCTTTTGGTTCACCTTCCCACATCCACCAATCTCTTTTGCAAGGGAGGTTGTTGGGTGGCCTTTGGAAGCTCGAACCGGACCCAAATCCAACACATGGACACCTGAACCAACCAATTCGCCGACCCCCAATCCTAAGAGGTTTTGGGCCCATCCCTGGTGGATTGGCTCCAAAATCAAGTGCCAACGGTGGGAGGCCCACTTGGGCACCCCCGCACCTCCCAAGTCCTATTTTTAGTTTTTGAGCATTTTAGATTACTTTTCAGATTGCATTTTGTGTTATTAGGTTTGATTAACCCATAGCTGCAATTTTGTAACTTTTGGTCAGATTCTAGTATGTTTTGTGTTGCTTTGTCGTTTCGCTGACTTGCAGGTGTCGAGGTCAAATTCCCGAGGGTGGAGGCCAAATTGGGAGAATCCGACCATCTGGGTCGTCCCAAAATGGCCCCAATTACATAACCCCCTGTTTGCAGGCGTTTTGCAAGTCTCGGGATCCGACATTGGAGCAGCAGCAGGTCGGTTTCCCCAACACAGAAGAATTCGTCCCACCCGAGGGACGAATTGCGATCGGAGTCGTCCCGCCCGGGGACGAATTCCAGTTGAAGGTAGATTGGCCAGTTGTCTCGGTGGCGATGGCCTTCGGTAACTTTTCTTATCTTCTGTCAAGTTTTGAAGCCATTTGGACTCACTCGTAATTCTTGTTTCGGCAAATATTTACATGCATATTTCGTTAGTTTTAGAGAACAAACACTTTTCATTTGCGGCGGATGCTACCGACATCTTGGTTGTTTCTTTGTTCGCGGGAGAAGCAAGCGGAGGTTAAGAACTCATCGACATCAGCGGCGGCATCATCTTGGCCCGCCCATTGCAATCGTGGGCACGCGGAAGGAGGAAGACTAAATCACACATTGTAACAAAGACAAATTTAACGCTCCTAGCCCCTAAAAAGGGAGGAGACGTC
Source organism: Wollemia nobilis (assembly GCA_028583015.1). Lineage (NCBI taxonomy): Eukaryota > Viridiplantae > Streptophyta > Pinopsida > Araucariales > Araucariaceae > Wollemia > Wollemia nobilis. The sequence continues at coordinate 2,556,462 of JAQPPZ010015522.1, forward strand.
TATGTAACCGAGGATAAGATATTTGAATAAAGAGGGCTGTGATTTCTTTACATCTTTTCTCTCCTTTCCAAATTGTCTCTTTCCTTTGTTTTGGTGCATAAGGTTAAAGCGTTACATTTTCGTCTTACATTGCATAATTAGTGTTTCCTTTGCCCGGAATCTCGTGCTTTCATAACAAGTTGATTTTTTCTTAAACCTTCTCTTTGCAGTGCACATCAAATCTGATGGGAGGATCCCAAACTTGAGAAAGTCTATTTGATCAAGATAAGATCCATATGGTTCTACGTGGATGAAAAAAACACTCTTCTCACCTTCAGATTCTTCCCGTGTGATCACATATTTGGACATTGTTGTGATGATAAAGAAGTTGGAATTCTCCATTTTCGATCTTAGGAATCAATGATCCTAAAGAAGCCATCGCATTCACAAACCTATTAGTCAAACCAGGCAAGTTGTTGATCTCGTACCAGTTAAAATTTTCTAGCAATTTCATTTCTACTTCATGGTATTGTTTCAAGATTGGCTTAATACATTGGCAAGTTCCTTTCACTTGGAAAACGACAAGCTAAGAATCACTAAAAATTCTTATACGCTTAATACCCATAGCTAATACTGATTGAAACCCCAATATTAAGGCTTCGTACTTCATTGTTATTTGTGCATGGAAAGTCGAGTATGAATGACAAAGGAATTTGGGTGTATAAAATATGACTCCAATACCTTGTCCTTTTTTGCACTTTGACCCATTAAATAAGAGAGGGATGTTAACATCATCCTCAGCAGGGACTAGTTCTTCTTATTTAGTGACAAAAAATATCGAATCATCTGGGAGCTCGATAATAAGGGGTTGATCATTTGTAAGTGGAGTTAACACGAGTTGATTGGCTATCACCTGACTTTTGATGGGTTTTTAGATAATGAATTTGAGATTGTATTATGTTAAGATAATTATCCATTTTTTGGTTCGGGTATTGTTATATGTGCAAGTAATCATATAATGCATAGGGTTTTCTCTGGCTATGACGTAGGTAGTGTTACTTAGCTTATAATATCTGAGTTTCTTAGTAGTAAAAACCATTGCTAAGCACAACTTCTTAACATAAGCATATGTTGTTTCATAACTCACCAATGTTCGACTAATATAATAGATTGCTTACTCTTTCTGATTTTTGTTCTTTTGCACAAGCATTGCACCTAATCAAAATATGTTGCAAAAATGTAAAGCTGAAAAGGGACTCCTAGATGAGGCAGTGTTAGTATTGGTGGTGAAGCCAGATATTTCTTAATGTCATAAAAATCCTCTTGATATTATTTTGTCCAAGAAAAGGTCACCCCTTCTGTAGCAAGTGATTGAATGTCCTGCATTTGTCTGAGAGTTGCAAAATTTGCAAGGAAAGATTCAATCCATCCCACCACGATCGCAATTTATGTAGCAAAATATTCAACACCAAAACACATACATGAAAATAAACACTTATAATTAAAAGAATTCTTATTTTATATTAACATGGGGGAGACTTGGTTGGAATTTTTTTGAGACCTATCTGGTGGGCTCTGCGGGGATGGCAGCAGTTTCTGGAGGAGGTATGAAAAACTGGAGGAATGTAGTGATGGCATCAGGTCCGTCACAGAGCATGCATGCTAGTGCTGGTATTTCATTTAAAAATGATTGGAAGGAACAGGATTTCCCATTGCATTCCAGGAATCGCTTGTTAAAGAATAATGGATGTTTGGAATGATGTGAAGCCAGGCCGGTTCTAGTGGTTCAACCAAACTCGATGGCAGAAGATGTGGAGTATTTAACCAAACATGCGCTTATTGGTAAATTTATGGGTATCCAAATTTCTCTTCCCTTTGTGGAGGCTTGGGTTAGGAAGACTTGGAACCCTTAAGGTGATGTGGAGGTGATGCTGAGTGCAAACAACTATTTTATGGTGGTTTTTTCTTGTATTGCGGATCGTAACAAAGCATTTGAAGGAGGTCTCTATTTCTATAACCAAGCGGGACTCTTTATTAAACCCTGGCATGTGGGTTTCAACCCATCATAGGAGCAGCCGTCACAGGTTCCAGTGTGGGTTCGGCTTCCGTGGCTCCCATTGGAATTTTGGAGAAATGACTTCTTGCATATGATTGCCCTTCTACCTGGGAAGCCGGTTGGACTGTCACAACAAACACTAGATAAAAAGGTAATATTTTTTGCCCGTATCTGTGTTGAAATTGATTTAAACAATCCTATTCCAGATTCTATTGAAATACAGTTCGGATCAACCACATGGGTTCAAAAACTTGACTATGAAGCTCTTCCTTTTCGTTGTCGGATTTGCCATGAATATGGCCATTTACAAAGAAAATGCCCTAAGTTTGTCCTACCTATGGCTTCAAATCATGGGCCCTCTCGAGCTATACAAAATATGGATAAAGGAAAAGCCTCGATAAAGGAGGGGAATTAGGATAAGGAAGGCTTTGTTACAGTAAAACCTCGAAACAAAGGAAGAAAGGCAAAAAGAGACATTAAGGATAACCAGCCAGATGCTCAACTCAACCATTTTGAAATTCTAGATAACCTTGATTAGTGCGTGGAGATACCTGAAACATCACTACCTGTTATAGATATAACAGGACCAAATCAGTTGTCTCTTCATGAGGTGGAGCCAAGGGAATCAGATATAGGGGGTTTAAATGAAGAACATATGGCTTTGGTTTCGAGTATAGGTGATATGGTTGGCCCTAGCCCTGGAAGTGAAGTTATCTTAGAAAATGGCATAGATTTAGATATGCCCTGTCCTACCCAGGCATTGATGCAGTCATCCATGGACTGTAAAACTCCTATGGTGCTGGGATTGCAGCATAAAATAATTAAAAAAAATGCTTCAGATAAGAATATGAAGGTGGGTCGAAAGAAAGACCAGGATAAAATTAAGTTAATGGGGGAGAATTTGGTAGAGTCAGGTTTGGTGAGAACATTGGACTCCCATTTTTATAACCCCAAAAAATGATTGTACTTTCATGGAATGTAAGGGGGTTGAACAACATCCCCAGACAAAAAGCTGTTCGTGATTTGATTCGTGTTCATTCTCCGGATGTGGTTTTTATTCAGGAGACTAAATTAGCTATTGATAGTTTGTTCAATATTTCTCCCAAGTTGTGGAGAAAGGGTCAATTTCAGTGTATTGGTGCATGTGGATATGCTGGTGGCCTTGCTTGTTTATGGGATCCAGTTAAGATCTCTCCTCTTACCTGGATTTCTAGCAGGTGGTCTATTTCGATGATCGAGCATGATAATGAATATGGTGAGACCATCCTACTTACAAACATGTATGCTCCTACTGATTACAATGGTAAAGTGAATTTATGGGAGCACATTGGCTTTGTGAGAAGTCTGGCTCCCCTGTACCCATGGATTTTGGCTGAAGACTTCAATTCTATCACTTGTCTGGAGGAAAAATGTGGTGGGATTGATCGTCTTGAGCCTTTTTCTTCTGTCTTCAATGCTCATATCCGGGCCTTGAATTTGGTTGACATCAACCCAGATAATGGGATATTTACCTGGCATAATAGAAGATGTGGGGAATATTCCATTTCAGAGAGACTAGATAGGTTTTTGATCTCTAGTTTTTGGATTAGCAATAATAGAAGCACTAGTTCTGTGATTCTGGAGGGTAGAGGATCTGATCATTGGCCTATCAAACTCTCTACTCTGGAGTCAGGGCTAAAAAATAATCCCTCATTTAAGTTTCAACTTATGTGGCTGCGAGATCCTAAGCTTCATGATTTCATGCGAGGCTGGTGGACTAATGGCAAACCTCCTCATGGCACCGCTATGTACTCCTTTATGAAGCGGCTACAATTTGTTAAGCATAAATTGAAGAGATGGAATAGACTAAATTTTGGGAACCTTTCCTTGGCTAAGTTGGCAGCTCTTAGGAGGGTGGAAGAAGCTTCAAGGAAGATTAGATATCGGGGACTCACGGAGGAGCTTCTTGTTGAGGAATCTGAGGCTGTAAAAGACCTTGCTGAATGGGAACTGAGGGGAAGAAATTTTTTGGAAACAAAAAGCTCGAGTAGATTGGCTTCAGGAAGGGGATAGGAACACAACCTTCTTTTATAACTCTGTTAAGGCTCATCGTAATGGTAACCTGATTACCTCTCTTGTTAATTCTTAGGGTGCCCTGCTTTCTTCTTTCAAGGATATTTCAGAAGAGACTAAGAGGTATTTTTCCTCTCTCTTCAAGGAGGATGCCCTCTCAGATGATGAGGAAGAAAAAATTATTCTAAACTGTATTCCCTCGATTATTTCTAGAGAGATGAATGAGCACTTGATGGGTCCAATTTCCCTTGAGGAGCTAAAAAGTGTTGTATTCAAGATGAAAAAGGGGAAAGCCCCAGGTCCGGATGGATTCCCGATTGAGTTTTATCAAGAGTTTTGGGAGTTAATCAAATTTGACCTGTTGGAGGTGGTCCGTGAGTCCCAAAAGAACAAACAGATGCTAAGGGCCCTAAATGCTACCTTTGTGGTGCTTATTCCCAAGAAAGAGGGAGCGAATTCCCTGGATATGTTCGAGGCCTATTGCTCTCTGTAATGTTGTATATAAGATAATCACAAAAATTATTCTTTGAGAGGCTGAAGATATGGTTGAGAAAAATCATCTCTGAGGAGCAAGGTGGGTTTGTTGCTAGCCGAAAAATCATGGATGGGGTTGTTATTGCTATAGAAGCTATTCACTCAATGGAAACTTCTAAGGAGAAAACTATGTTCATTAAGTTGGACATGGCAAAAGCCTATGACAGAGTTAGATGGTCCTTTCTTCAAAAAGTTCTTGCTACTTTTGGCTTTGAGGAGGAATGGATTAGATGGGTGATGAGCTGTATTTCTTCTTCCTCATTCTCTGTTCTTGTTAATAACGAGACATCGGAGCTATTTGAGGCCTCAAGGGGATTAAGGCAAGGAGATCCTCTATCTCCTTATTTGTTTATCATTATGGCTGAAGGGTTGGGCAGATTACTCAAGTCTTAGGTCATACATGGTCTCATTCAGGGGTGGAAGTGGGATAACAGTTTGCCACCTCTTTCCCACCTTCAATTTGTTGATGATACTGCTTTGTTGGGAGTTGCCACTATCAAGGAAGGCTGGAAACATTAGACGGTCTCTTGACATATATCTTGGTGCTTCTGGACAGGTGATTAATGAGGACAAGTCCTTTATTTTCTTCTTCAATACCCCCCCTCTTATTCAAGCCAGGATTGCTCGCATTCTAAGATTCCAGGTCGGGACTCTCCCCTTCATTTATCTTGGGATTTCGATTTCATCTCACCCTTTGCCTAGATCCTCTTGGCAGTCTATACTTGATAAGTTTAGAAGGAAGGTAAATCACTGGACTGTCAGATGGCTATCCTCTGTAGGTAGAGTATTGCTTTTAAAATATGTTATTCAAGCCTTACCCATTTATAGATGTTTTGTGCAAACAACTCCTTCTCGTTTCATCAAGGATATGGATGCTTTGTCAAGACAGTTTTTGTGGTCTGGCAAACTTGATCAATCTAAATGGAGTTTGGTTAGATGGGATTCCATTTGTAGGCCAGTTCAAGAGGGAGGCCTTGGGTTGCGACAGGCAACTCTTTCTGGGCAGGCTTTGGCTGCAAAACTTTATTGGAGATGGTGTACCTCTCAAGATCAGATTTGGGCTAAAATATTATCTTATAAATACTTGAGAGGTATTTCTGAGGTAGATATCCCTAGAGCCAGTTTGGTTGGGAAAGGTTCTGTTATCTGGGACACTCTGAAAAGAGGGGCTAATTTAATTAAGCAGTGTTTGTTCTGGATTTGCAATCGAGGATCAGATGTTATTTTTTGGGAGGATTCTTGGGATGGCCACCCTCCTATCTTGACTCAATATCCCAGGTTACATTCCCTAAGCATTTTTTTCTTGGAAGCGAGCTGGTCTCATGTGGAGGACTTTAAAAAAATCTAGTATTTTGGAAATATGGAGATGTACAAATGGAAAGATCTACAGGAATGGCCCCAAGGGGGATTGGTTGAGGATAGAGAGGTTCTTGCTCTTATTCTTGCGGGGAGGTACTGTTCTTCATTGAGGGATAAAGAAATTCTGGCTTGGAACCCTAATACCAAGGGAACCTACTCTGTAGCCTATGGTTATCAAGTTCTTGATAAGCAAAAGTTTGGAAGTCTCCTTGTCACATGGTGGAAAAAGGTGTGGAATAGATTTGCTTGGCCGAAATGTAACTTTTTTCTCTGGCTGGTAGCTCATAATAAATGCCTCACTTGGGATAACTTGAGGAAGAGGGGATTTCAGGGTCCCTCTTTATGTGTCCTTTGTGGTAAGAATGAGGATGACTCTTCTCATTTATTTTTCCAATGCTCCCTTGCTAGAGACATTTGGCACTATTGGTGGAGTTCCTGGAACCATCCTTGTTTTCATGTGCTCTCCCTGGTGGAGTTTTGGAGTAGTCTAGGCAGACCTCCAGCCAAGGCCCCCTTCCTCCAAGTGGCTTGGAATTTGGGCCCTTCCTGCATCATCTGGAAAATTTGGCTTGAACGAAACCGTTGCATTTTTTAGGGAAGTCATTTGGCTATTCAATAGATCTGGAAAAGGATCCTATGTATGGTTCAAGAAACTATCCATAGTAAATGTGATGTGGACCCCCATTTGGACTCTAGGGAGGAGAAGGTATGATAGGCCCTTGGTTTGTTTGGGGTTGGTGTGAATTCTTCTAGCCCTAGTAGGATTCCTCAGCTTAGCAAGAAGGTTAGGAGAGAGGGTAGATGGAGACTGCCCCTAGAGGAGTTTTAAAAATTAATACTGATGGGTCGTCGAGGGGCAATCCTGGACATGCTGGAATTGGTGGTGTTGGGAGAGATTCTGCTGGTGTGGTCAATTTTTTCTTTTCCATTTATAAAGGTGTTCACTCCAACAATCTTATGGAAGCTCTGGCAATACTTGAGGCCTTGCAAAGGGGGTTTTCTCTTGGCTGGCGTAGGATTATTTGTGAGTCTGACTCTCAAATTTTGGTTAATCTTTTAAACAACAAAAGAGTGGAGGATGTTAATTGGTAGTTGGCCTCTGTGACCATTCAGATTCTCAGAATGAGTGAAGAGTTCGAATTTATATCCTTTGTGCACATTCCAAGGGAATGGAATGGGATTGCTGATTACCTGGCCAAAAGGGCTTCTGAGCTATTGGATACTCAGAGTATTGATAACTGGGAGAGTCTCCCGTCTGGGGATTCTCAACACCTATGGGAGTTGATTCATAAGGATGTTCAGACTTAATGTGGTTTGTTTTTTTGGTTTTCTTTGGGAGTTGACCTTGTTTGGTGATTTAGCCTGTCTTGTTGCTTATTTGAGTCCTGGTTGGGAGCTCAGTTGTACTTTGTAATCTAGACTTTTTATCAATAAATTTTTACCCCTTTATTTAAAAAAAAAAAAACATGGGGGAGCCTTAGTCTCCTAGTTTTTACAATGCTTCATGCCCCAATTCTTGGGTACATGTATTACAATGCATTCTTTTTACAAAATATAAGTGCTAAAATAATGATCTTCGGTTCTCCAAACAAATCAAACTGATTTCTTTTGCTCCACTACTACAGCTCCAAGGGTAAGTGGGATTTTATATCTTAGACGTGGGACCACTCCTAGCTTCAATAACTCTCCAAGCACCTGTATCCTACACACATGAAAATCAAACAAGGATTAGTAGCACTTGTATATATTATTAAAAACCCATGCAGATAAAAAACTTTGAATGGATGCTTGCAAAAAACATTGAAATGAAACATAAAATGCCTTGCCAACAAGTTAAAATCTTACTGATATACACCATTTGAAATTTTTGATGCATTCTAAGTAACCGTAGGTGCACGATTATGGCTAGGCAACCGTGGGAGGGTGGTTAGGCAACCACACAAGTGTAGTTGCAACTGTGTGATTTTGAACGGGTGGTTGAGGTTGCATGGTAGAAAGCTCCAAGATGGATGCTTTGGGGATTTGAATATCTGATCTCCTCAGGATACGTGCGAGCTCCTGGTATGATTTTGATATCTTGATGGTGTATGTTCTCAGAATCATATGGTTTATGGGTTGAAGGTGACTTTATAGGGTCCTTGGGATTTTTGAGGGAAAAGAGAGGTTACAAGCTAGGATTACCAAGTGGTAATCCAAAGCTACCAAATGGAAGGGGAAGTTATAGTGAGTTACCTAGGGTGTCTCACTTAACTAGGTTGATGTCGATAATAGGTGAGTGCAAGTGGAGTGAGGTGTTAGGGATGTCCCATGTGAAGGGACAATGATTACATGAGTGTGTGAGATGTGGAAAGGGATGGGGTAGTGGTTGCTAGGACATATGTCTAGTTATTAGGCAGGGTATCCTAAGCAAATTTTCCAGATTTATTAAAATTTAGAAAATAGGATAATGTGCAGGATTTATACACCTAAGTTTAGACTTAGGTATATAATTTTATTATGTAGGATTATGATGTGTAATGTGGGTGAAATGTGCAAGGCCTTGTGGTAAAGTGTAAATGCCTAGGTTTTGGTGTCTAAACCATGTATAAGATAAACCTCCCATGCCTCTTGGTTTCTCATATTGCCACTTGTATATATGACTCTTGAATCTCTATTTACACGTGCACACTTTATTATATGACACTTGCACACTTTACTATATGACACTTGTGCACACACTTTCACACATTATTACATGACACTTGTGCATATCCTACACATAGACACATACATAAGAGAAAATATAAATCACACTCCTAAACTATAGACACACACCCTATTATAATATTTAAATTTGTACCATAAGGTACCATGGGGGTACATTAGCATGTACCAAATAATATAATATGTTGAAACACCCCCTATATTACATTATTTGGTTATTTGAATACTTTAGTCTTACATCTCTAATTCTTGCATTTGTTCTTCTACTTTGACTTTGGCATTGCTCAAAAATCTGATACTGATCTGCTAATTTATTTCATGTAGTTTTAAATAGAATTTCTTTATGACCATAAAAATATTTCAACATATCCATGATTTTATTCTAATTTTAAATTTTTATCCATCCCTAGTGAACCTCGATTTCCTTTTCATAACCTGTCCTTGGTATGGTCTTACCAAGTTTACAACTCTAATACATTTTGGACTTTTAATTTTTTTTATAGTTTTTTATTGTATTTATTTTTTTACTTGTGATACCAATGCCAATAGGAAGTTTTAGAGGAACTTCCTTTTTATTTTCTTCATTATTATCTTCAACTATAATTCTTGTTGTAAGGGCTCTAATTTCATTTTCTTTTGTAGCTTCTTCTATCTCTTGAATTTCTTGAACTAAATTATCCTTTTGATCTTTTTCCCTTGATTGTAATTGTTGTTGTTACCCATATTTATGACGAGGCTAATATTTTCTTGGTTGAACATTTTTAAATGGTCTATTCATTTGATTTCTTTGATTCAAAGAATTATATCTACAAAATTTTGTAGAATAACCTTTTTTTTTGTCTGTGTGACAATATCTTTATTTTCATATAGGCTGAGATTGTGATGATGTTGTAGTGTTACTTGGTGTCTTTTTCTTGAGATATCAAAGCATTATTAAATTTCATCTTTGAATAAACTACCAGCTTCATACTCTTAAAGAAAATCTTCCTTATTTAACTCCTGTAGTGATGTGACTAAATGTTTATAATTTTTGGAAATGCTCTTAGTGTAATTTGGACAAGAAACTTATCTTCTAATCTTTCTCCTAGATTCAATAGCTTAGATTTTAAATCCACTATTCTTATAAGAAAGAGTTCTATACTTTCTCCATTAAAATTTAATGAATATAGCTGAGATTGCAAATGCAATATAGTAGCTTTGTTCTTTCCTTAAAATATATCACATAACTTTCTCCAAGAAACTTTAGAAGTATCTACATCACTTATATATGGATGGATTTATTTACTTATCCTAAATGCAATTGATATAAGGGATTTTTCACCATCTTATTCAAATTTTATTTTTCCATTTTCATCTTATGATTTGTCCTTTGTTCCATTCACTATTTTCCAAAGTTTTTCAACAATGAGAATTGATCTTATTTTATTTTTCCACGATGCAATATTATGTCCTTTAGAAAGTTTTGATTTAGAAAGGAGAAATTTACTATTTGACATAATGTAACTCATTTTAATTTCCAATATCAAATTTATGAATTTCAAAAAAAAATTTCTCTCCAAATCTAAATTTACAAATTCAATAATCAAATACCTTCAATTCCTTTTGAGTAGGAAACCTTATGACTCTCAAATTTTAAATAATTAATTCTAATCTCCAAATTAATTAATCAAATATTTTATTTTGGAGTAGACTTCATTTTTTCTTTTGATTAGGGTGGAAGAAGAGGATTTGAAAGGGGCCCCAAAAATTTTACAAGAAAACACCTACAAATCTACTAACAATATCAAAATTGAGACATCACAAACAAGACAACCCATAAAACTAAAATATTTTGAAGTGCAATAGACCACAAAGTGAAATGATCTCCTAGGACCAAACTGAATTGGAAACCAAAAAAATAAAACACCCATAAGCAACTAGATTAAAATCCCATAACACCACAGAGGATAGGTAGATCTTTGTTCTTAGACTCAACATGGCCTGCATTATCATCTTTTTCCTCCTGCCTTGAGCACTTTTTTACATCCCCTATAAAATGTTATTACTGTTTGGATTCCATTGGCAATAATTTTATTTGTCTCTTTTTTTCTAATTTTCCTATTGGAAGGTCTCCCTTGAGATTTAAAAGTACCCACATCATATTTTGATGTTTGGTTTTTGGAGTTTCGGTAATGTTTTTTGAATGAACTAAATTTCTTAGGTTATTTTTTATTTTATCTACCCACTTTTTCAAAACTATTTGGTTATGCTCATATTCATATTCCTCATTTTCTACCTGAAGATTTCCATCATTCAACTTTTCCAAGAGATCATTACCTTCATCTCCAAAAGTAATCTCTTGAAGCATATCAAAGGAATTTGGAGAAAGAAAAATATTCATTTGTGAGGAGGGTAAAGTATTACATACTTTCATATTATCTACCATAACTTGATTATCAAAGGAATATTCCTTTTGTAGGTAAGCTTTACTTCATTTTTAGGGATCTCAAATTCTAAGATATATTCCTTTCTAAAACCTTCTAAGGATGAGGTCTTCTACTTTTCACTTTCAAAGTTTTCATTTTCCAAGATAACTTTCTTCTTGGAGCCCTCTTCTTCAATTTGCTTTTGTTGATAGAAGTTACGACCTTAGGAAGGAGGCTTCTAGTTTGGGTATGCCCAAGTCAAGAGCTGTAATTTCTTACAAACCCCACATTTAATAGAAGGATTCTTACATTACAAATGTTGATTCCAAACAAAACAACCAAATTGAATCTAGTAAATTTCCCCCAACCTCCATATTAACACATATATTGGCATAAATTAGGTGATATTTAGACTTGGAAACTAGATCCACAGTAATCATATGGTCCATTTCCCAAGCAATACCAAAAAAAACCTCCTCATTCCAAGAGTGAAGGGGGAGATTTGGTAATCTCACCCAAATTTGATCCTGCAATTTTTTTTGGGTCTTTGGATTGAAGTCAGGTCCCTATCTCCTTCAGAAAAGGCCACGCCGTCCAAATAACTAGGCATCTCCCATATAATGCTCTTTGAATCAACAAAATAGTTCAAATTCACCATAAAAAATCCTAAAGAGGAAACAATATCCATATGACCATTTGGAATCCACTTGCCAAAAGCCCATTTTTTTCACATCTAGGTCAGGTATAACCCCCATAACTCTGCCTACCAGGTGATGGGAACCTTTTTTCATGGCCATATTAACCAGGTCATTCAAAATAAAAAGCTGGCCATTTTTTGAAAGCAGATCAAAATTGATCTTTGGGGACTTAGGCTTGCCCAACACCACTTGAGACCAAAACCATTTCCCCTTATCTTATAGGACCAAAAAATCAACATCCTAAAGAATTTCTACACTAAATCTACCTTGCCATTCCCAATACCATCGAGATTACAACTACTACCAATTTTGATATCGCTACTAGACCTATTCCTGCTAGCTTGTTATTTGAAAGAAACAAATCTAGCCTAAGTTTGATCCATAACATATTGCAATATCTCCTTGTGCACTTCAGGTTCTAGATTTATCAAGTCCTCCATAAATAATTACAACAATTACCTCGACACCACCAGTGGCATGTCATCCGATACTATGTGATCAATGAAAGCGTTAGCATTATAAACATGATTGTTAGATAGAATGGATGTGAGTATGAGTTTGTATCACTCAATTTTTTTACCTCTAATTAGTAATGGCTACAAAACATTATAGAGCATTCACAATTTCACTTGCCATTTCCTCAGTCTTCCATTTCCATCCTTCTTGAAAATCCTAGTTAGGGGTATTCTTCCTTTTAACTCCCTAAAATTTAATTTATTTTTCAATATTTTTTAAAAATCAAATTAAATTTAATTTCAATTGACTTTATCACTCCAAATTAAAATACTCAACAAAATTTATCACAAAATCATTTGCAAATAAAAAAAATTACATATTACTCCATAAACTAGAAGGTGCTAAGATCAATTTATTTACCCAATTTTTTTTTTTTCCAAATTGTTTAAAAAATTAACTTCTTACCTTAATTTCCATGCAGTCTTTAATGTATTATTTCATGTCACCTCATTATAACATATGTAAAGGCATAGGTTAGAGTAATGCAATGTCTTAGGTGGATGTTATTTACACAATACATAGAAATATTTCACATTTTTCATTCAACATATTTCTTAGGTGCATGAACTATGATTTCTTCTTGTCCTCCTTGATGCTTTATATATATTTTCTCTATACAGACACTGCTATCATAATTTTACTAGGCATTACTATCATTATCTTACCAAGTATTACTATATCATCTTCTAGATTCATGAAAGATATTTCATTTACTAAGCAATGCTATCATTGCTCTTCCATTTCTTCAAAGTTATGATGTTGCTACTATTCCTTTTCTCAAGATTAAACATTTCTTAGAACATTCTTCATAGGTTAGGGCACTGCTAAAGCTTGCTTAGGTCTAAACTTATCTCAGGACTAACTATTGATTCTAAGAAATGACTTTGCTTCAAATTTTGGACATCCCTTTGGTGGTACTGGAAAACTTTTGGATGAATTATAATCTTGTGCTTTTGATGGCACTCAATATTTCTATATTCTATTAGAATGTAACTCACTATCCTCTTTTGATCTTGGAAGAAAATGGTTGGAGCTTCTCCAACTCAGATGAATTCTCTTTTGACAATGAATTCTATTCTCTTTTTTCTTTCTTTCACTGATCCTTAACTAGTGTTTTGCTTCAGTTTCTTACTTCTTTTTATTAAGAAATTCTATCTCAAGGATAGTACAACAATGTTAGCTCATGGCCACTTTCTTTTGCATATTAAGTTGTTGTTATCTTCTTAATAGAAATTTTATTATTTACTCTTCAAATCCAACTCTTTTTCTTATATTTTAGCCCACATTCTTTTCAATGGACTCAAAAAATATTGCCTACACATATCAATATTCATAGAAATATATCAAGGTATTCAATAACCCAAAATCTATCTTGGCCTATGTTTTCTTCACATGGATCTTCCTCCAAATTTACACCAAAGTTTTTCTTTGATGCTAGCTCTTCAACCTAAAAATTTTGTCTTTAAATATTCTCACTCAAAGTGAGAATAAATGTGACTCTAATAGCACAATTATCCAAGCTTTATCTTGGCTTGAATATCAATTCTGTAGACTATTCTCCAAGATACTTGGATTGATTGTAGATCTTTCCAATCAAGGTGGTTTTTTATAGAAACTACTCGTAGTAGCTCTATGTGAAAGGTGAGTGATTTGCAAATAGGATTAATTGAATTAACGTTGAATCAAAGGTTACAAAGCTTAAATACAAGGTAAATAACCTATTCGAGAAAGAAAGGGGGAAAGGAGAAATTGGGGGAAAAGAAAGTTAACTTGAGTTCTCTTGCCGCCCAAATGTTGTCGTCCACTTCCGTCCAGGTAAGGTAAAGGTAAGTTACCTTTACCCCAAGTAAAATCAAATATTTTTAACTTTTACTGATGGTAATTTCCAACATTCTCCCCCTTAAAGTTGAGAGGACTAACTATATAGTCTCTCAGCTTTATAAATTGAGCTTTAGCCATGCCTTTGGTGAAGATGTCTGCTAGATTATCCAAAGTGCTACAATATTGAAGCTCAACTGTCTATTGTTCCACCATATCTCTTATGAAGTGATACTTCATATCAAAGTGTTTTGACCTTTTGTGGTGGATCGGATTATATGCCAACTGTATGGCACTTATATTATCACAATTCAAGTTTGGTTGGACCAATTTGTTTTTCGCCAATCTCTTCAAGGATTTTCCTCAACCGGAGGATCCGAGTACTTGCATGAGTAATGGCTATGTACTCGGCTTACGTAGATGATAATGCTACAGCAGATTGCTTCTTGGAACTCCAAGTTATTAGTCCCGATCCTAGACTAAAGCAGGTTCCCTGATGTAGATTTTCTGTCATCTATATTACTTGCCCCAATCGTTGTCACTATAACCAAATAACTTCACGGAGTTAGACTTGTGGTAATGGATTCCAAAATCCAATGTACCTTTTACATATCGTAAAATTCGTTTGGTTGCTTGAAGATGCAGCTCGGATGGGCATGCCATAAATCGTGATACAAGAGAAACAACATACTGTATATCTGGCCTAGTGTTGGTGAGAAACATTAAACTCCCAACCATGCTTCTGTAATTGGTCAAGTCAACATTAGGTGCTCCATCTTCTTTGCTTAGCTGGATTCCATGTCCAGTTGGTGTTGCAGCTGATTTGCATTGCTGCATAGCAAATTTCTTGATCATGTCATGAGCATATTTACGTTGACATATGAAGATCCCATTCTTTGATTGATGTACTTCCATTCCTAGAAAGTATCTCATTAATCCGAGATCCTTCATCTCAAAACTGATTCATCATGGAGTTTTTGAACTCCATATTCATTTTATCATTACTACCCATGAATATTAGATCATCCACATATAAACAAACTATGAGGATATCTACTCCATTTTCAGGTAGTATAGTGTTGGTTCACTCTTGCTTTTTGTGAAACCATATTTGCTGAAATAGCCATCAATTCTTGAGTACCATGCTCTTGGTGCTTGCTTGAGGCCATATAGTGCTTTTTTCAATTTATAAACAAGGTTCTCTTTTCTTGGTTCTTGGAAACCTTGAGGTTGTTGAACATACACCTCTTCTATCAGGTATCCATTTAAAAATGCACTTTTCACATCCATGTGTTGAATCTTCCATCCTTTATGGGCTGCCAAGGAAAGAACAGTTCTAATTGTTTCTTGTCGAGCAACTGGAGCAAAAGTTTCCTCATAATCTATTCCATATTTCTGAGTAAAACCTTTAGCTACTAATCTCGCCTTGTGCCTTTCAATGCTTCCATCGGCATTGAATTTGGTCTTATAGACCCATTTACATCCAACACATTTTTTTCCCTTGGGAAGCTTCACAAGCTCCCAAGTATCATTCTTTTCAATAGAGGATATTTCCTCTTCCATGGCATCCTGCCATATATTTTCAGTGCATGCTTTTTCATAGCTAGAAGGTTCTAGCTGTGCAGCAGCCAACAAAGCATAATTGACTACATCACCCCTTGGTTCATGAGACTCATCATCCCATGACATTTGAAGATTTTCAAGTCTTGACAAAATGTCATCCATCTCACTAGCTTGACTCCTAGTGTATCTTTGTTGGAAATTCCTATCCAACATTTGAGAAGATGGATGACTATGTAGTATGCGCTTTCCTCTATTTGTCTCTTTCCTTTGAGAAACTGAATCAATATCCATCGGACTTGGAGCGCTTACAGATCTTTGGAATCGTTTTGGAGAATTTGGGGGTGCCAACAAATTCCTTCTTGGACTTGGTGTACCACTTGATGTACTTGATGAAGTTTCTGATGTGGAATCTGTGGAGGAGGACTGCTTTTCTTGGGTTGTACCATTATGGGAGAGTGCTTGGTGTGGTACTTGTCCGAATTAGAGTCAAAATCAACAAATTTTTTATGACCCCATTCTCCCCCTTCATCAAAAATTACATCCCTGGAGATAATGATTTTATGTGTCGTGGGATTGTACAATCTATACCCTTTGGTTGAATCACAATACCCTACAAAAACACATGCTTGACTCTTTGGATCAAGCTTCTTTCGCTTCTCCTCAGGGAATGTGTGCATAAGCTAAAGAACCAAATACTATGAAATGTTTAACATTTGGTTTCTTACCGTACCATCCTTCATAAGGAGTGATACCATCTAAACTAGAAGTCGGACTTCTATTTAGAATATATGCACTTGTTCTCACTGCATCTGCCCAATAGCTATTTGTGAGATGTTTTGCTTGAAGCATTGTTCGTGCCATTTCAACAAGGGTGCGGTTCTTTCTCTCAGCCACACCGTTCTGCTGTGGGGTGTAGGCAGTGGTGAACTGCCTTTTTATCCCATTTTGCTTACAATAATGAAGAAATTCATTTGAGGAGTACTCTCCTCCTTTATCAGTGCGAAGACATTTGACATAGTAGTCACTTTGCTTTTCTACATTATTTCTGAAGTCTATGAAGCAATCAAATGCTTCATCTTTGTGTTTCAGAAAATACAACCAACACATTCTAGAATAATCATCTATGAATGTTAGAAAATAAGAATTGTTTCCAAGACTCTTTGTTTGCATTGGACCACAGATGTCCGAATGTACTAGCTGAAGAGGATAGCTTGCTCTCCACGCTCTGCCTCTTGGAAACTTCGTTACGGAGTGCTTTCCCAAAGCACATGCTTCGCATACCTTTTTATGTTATGGTATTTTTGGTAGTCCTGTCACCATAGCTTGTGATGTTAACATTTTCAAGCTAGCGGAATTGAGGTGACCATATCTCAAGTGCCACAATTCACTTGGATTTGTAATAGCAATGTTTGCAAGTTGAGCTCCCCCTGGCTCACCAAACTTTAGAGGGAACAACCTATTCTTTGTCATAGGGACTTATGTGATGACCCGGTTACAATTGTTTTTATCAAAGATTGTACATTTTCTTTCATCAAAAACTAATTTGTAATGCTTCTCCATCATTTGGCCAACACTTAACAAATTGTGTTGTAGTTGTGGAGTATAGTATATGTCATTCACATTTTTAATACCTTCTTTTGTGGGAACTTCCATAGCTCCTATGCCTTCAATTTGCAAGGATTTATTATCCCCTAACTTAACTTGAGATTTGTAATTTGAATCTAATGTAGCAAAGAGATTTTCTTTGCCACTCATGTGGTTGGAGCAACCAGTATCCAGAATCCATGTATCATTTAGATTTTGATCTGGTTGTCCATAAGAGAGAAAAAGATTTGGTGGACCTTCTTCTTCTCAGTAGAATGAGCCATATTGACTGCTTTGATCTTTTGAAGACTTTGACCAGCATTCACGAGCGAAGTGGCCTTGTTTCCCACAATTGAAACATGCTTGTTTTAGGCTTATTACTTCCTCGTCCTTGATTTCCACGGCCTGCATTGCCGCTTTGGTTCGATTGGCTCCTCTGTTTTGATTTCCACCTCTGTTTGGATTACCTCCTCTGTAGGAGTTGCTTTGGCCCTTGCCTCTTTGTTGTTGTCCTCTGCCTCGTCCTCTTCCTTGTCCTCGTCTTACACTTTCATTCGAAGTGAAGGCTTTGTCATCACCTCCATAGCTTGTTGAAGGTGCACCTTGAAGTCGCTCTTCATGTGATGTTAATGATCCAATCAAACTATCAAATGTAAGAGTAGAAAGATCTTTGGATTCTTCAATTATGATTGCAATGTGATTCCACTTAGGAAGAAGTGTTCGCAACACTTTCTTCACAATTGTTTCATTTTTTGTGTCTTCA
Source organism: Wollemia nobilis (assembly GCA_028583015.1). Taxonomy (NCBI): domain Eukaryota; kingdom Viridiplantae; phylum Streptophyta; class Pinopsida; order Araucariales; family Araucariaceae; genus Wollemia; species Wollemia nobilis. Next base: position 2,574,492 of record JAQPPZ010015522.1, read on the forward strand.
CCTAAAGTTTGCATCATATCAACTACTGCTTTAACACGAACACAATAGTCTCCAACTCTTTCATTGTCCTTCATTATGAGATTTTCAAAATCTCTTTTCAAAGTCTGAAGCCTGACTTGCTTTACTTTATCACTTCCTTGGAATCCTTCTTTCAAGGCATTCCATGCATCTGTAGTGGATTAAGTAAGATGCAATTCTTGGAAAGATACTAGGATCTAATCCTTGATTGAAGATGGTATAAGGCAAATGAATTATTTTTCTGTGCATCTTTGTAGATCTTTTTATCATTTGCACTTAAAGTAGTCCAATCTGTTGGAGCAATGTAACCATCTTCAATAATATCCCATAGTCCTTTTCCGATGAGTAATGTCCTCATCTTGATGGACCAGTACTCATAATTATCCCCTCTGAATTCGGGAATTGGTAGATTATTATGTGATCCCATTTTTTAATCTACTAAAACAAGAAACCTCTCTTTTATAGTCTTATTGCAAAAAGACTTTACAAACTATCAAGCCCTGCTTGATTTACAATCATGAACAACTCAAACTTGTTCAGCAATTACAAAATTATCAGCGACTTGTTCATCATCGTCACTGATCAATATTATTTCAGGAGAAGGAGGTTGAAGGATTTCAACTGAATTACTATAATGAGTATATTCGGATCCTTGTGCAGCAATTGCAACTGTGTCAGATTGTTCAAACTTGCTTCCGAAGGAGTTATCTTCTGAACCGGCTTCGTATCCTTGATCAGGATTTCTCTGGTGTGCAATAACCGCGTTTTGCAACTATGAAAAAGCTGTATTAAGAATTAGTGTTTTCACGCTCCTATCAAAGTTTTCAGGAGTTGTTCTCAGTAACAACTTGCAGAGGGCATGATAACAACCTTCCGATCTTATCATTTAAGAAAATTTCCCAGAAATTTTCTTTTACAAGGATTTCCTCTTAGGAAATAGTAAAAAAAAATTTAACTTTCCAAGTTTTTTTTTTTTAAACTTTACATATATTTCCTCTTAGGAAATTTCAATCAATAAAAAACTTCACATTTATTTCCTCTTAGGAAATTTCACTCAACTAAATTTTTTTTTTTTATAAAAGCTAATGAACAGTTTAAAAAAAAACTAAAAAAAAATATATATTTTTTAATTTTAAACTTATTCCTTAGTTTTTCTTTTGATTAAAAAAAATTTAATTAAAAAAAAATTTGATTTTCTATCGACCCCGCCGAGAGTCGATCCTGCGACCTCGCGGGTCTCAGGGCTGAGGGTAGCCGCTGCGCTACCGGGTGATCCGGGAGCAACGCGCGCTCCCCGCCTCTTGACTTTCGCGTCGAGCGCGAAGCAAGTTTTGGCTTCGCGCTTCGGCGTGAAGCTTTTATATTCTTTGGGACTATTAGTCCCACATCGCTCACAGAGCGATGTTTTTGTTGTTTAAAAACAACAAAGCACGCAATGTGCTTTGACTTCCTGCGGGCAGTCACCAATGCCGCAGCCTTTTGCCACCGATGATGCACGCGCAGATTGACACGTCACCTTCTCGGGCCGCGCACCAGTGCCACGTCAGCACAATTTGCAGATCGCCACGTCACCTTCTCGGGCCGCGCACCAGCGCCACGTCACCTTGCCTCGTCAGCCTCCTCGGGCCGCGTGCCAGTCTCACGTCGCCACGCGTCGTGCCACGTCGATCTCGCACCTCGGGCCGCGTGCAGCAGATCGCCACCTCAGCTTCGCCTCGGGAATCGCGTCGGTGCCACGTCAACAGTGCCTCGGGAATCGTGCGGATCTGCTGCTCCTGCGGGCCGCGTCGTCCAGTTCCACCAGTGCCTCAAAAAATGTGCCAGTCAGCTCCTACGGGCCGTCTCGGGATCCGTGCCGCCTCGGCTCCTGCGGGCCGCCTCGGGATCCGTGCTGTTGCCTCGAACTACGGGCCCCACCGCCTCGGGAATCGTGCCGCTCTGATACCAAATGTGAAAGGTGAGTGATTTGCAAATAGGATTAATTGAATTAACGTTGAATCAAAGGTTACAAAGCTTAAATACAAGGTAAATAACCTATTCGAGAAAGAAAGGGGGGAAAGGAGAAATTGGGGGAAAAGAAAGTTAACTTGAGTTCTCTTGCCGCCCAAATGCTACCGTCCACTGCCGTCCAGGTAAGGTAAAGGTAAGTTACCTTTACCCCAAGTAAAATCAAATATTTTTAACTTTTACTGATGGTAATTTCCAACACTCTGACTCTTATCTATCCAAATTCTTTAAATATTCACATCAAAACTTTTTTTGATGCTAGCAATAGAGACTACTCAAAGTAACTCTGATAGAGACTATATAATGTGGCTCTAATATAAACTACTTGTTGTAGCTCTAATACAATTGTTGGATTTTTAACCAAATTATCATAGGTCCTAAATATACATAATCTTGAGTAGTCTCAAATATTAGAGCAATTTAATATAAATAGTCAATATTAATGAACATAACATTCATGAAAATAACAATAATAAGAGATAAATAGCCAATATCATTTAAGCAATAACTTGAATAAAAACTTACAATAATATTGCTCAAATATTATATACAAGCTTCTTTATTCTCTAATAATTCTTGTTATATTCTTTGATGATACATTTCATGGAGCTTTGTCTCCATGATATAACCTTAGAAAGGTGACTCTTGGGCTCTTTAAATATTGTGTTAGAACCCCATCCTAACACTATGATGTAATATTCCTTGTTGAATGTGGTAGACATCCATAATAATATTTTTTAAATGTGGGGAACATCCATGATAATATTTTGTAATAGTTGTGACTCTAGAAGTGCCTAGACAAGTGGCGCCATGTTAATAACTTGTTTTTTTTATTATCTAAAATATTATTCATATTTACTGGAATAACAACATTCAGATATAAATCCTCCTTGCTCACTTATAAAAAATATTACAATTTATAAAAACAACCACAATGAATAATAAATCAACACAATCAATGCAAATTGCTCAGATGTTCTCAATTTATATTTCAAACCCTTGAGGTAGGGCAACACCGTACAATGCTCCTTATTGAAAGGAAGCCACTCCTTACAATATCTCAACTTGAGATAAATTACAATATTATTCTCTTCATATCCTCTCCATGATTCTTTACCTCTATTTATAATGCCTAACTACCCACCACTCCCACTTATCAATGCATGTGGGATAATTACATCTAATATAATATTATAATATTTATTCAATATTATAATATTAAATATTTATCTTGGGTACCTAACATTACAATATTATAATATTAAATACTTATATTGGGTACTTAACATTCCATCCCCATTATAAAATATTTTTTCCTCAAAACATAAGAAGAGACTAAATAATATGATCTTTTGAGCTTTGATGTGAACTAGTACCGATCTTGATCATCCATCCATCCTAGTGAAACTTTGATTGGTGGTGGTCTTTGTTGATGTTGATATGTCCTTCTACCATTTGAATTTTTAGAAGTAATCCTTTGGTTCCATGTGTTGGAAGCATATTTCTATTGGTAATAAATATCACTATTTTTCATCCATACTTGTTTGCGTTTGCCGCTTGAGTATTCAAGATTGTTTTGTTGGATCCACGATTTGGCTTCCTATTATGGTAACTCAAATGATGTATTGGTTTATTCCTTGATGCTATTGTACCACTCTAAAAACCAAAGTCACTATGCTTTCTTTTTCAAACACTACCATAGTTGCTACCCTTTTGATTCCATGTAAAATCATAATATTGTTTTCCAAAGCCATACCTCCAAGATTGTTGTTGCTCATGGTGGTGTGGGTGACGATATACTACAACCTTAACCTGATGTTCCGTTATATTTAATTTTTCAATATTTTATTCTTTTATTTTATGCTCCTCTATCATGCTCTCATCTTCTGGTTTATCCTCGAAATCTGCTTTTTCTTCTTCTTTGATTTCTGCTACTACCTCCTCCTCTACCTCTATTTCAGGTTATTTTGCTTCTTATTCAAAATTTTTTAGAGTTTCTTTGATCTTTGATATAGTTTCTTGGAACCTTGTTGTTTTTTTAGCCTATAATTATTTCTGCATATTCAAATTTTGATTCTTTTATTGGTTTTTCAACTTGTTCCTCTACTAAAACTGCTTCTTATTTTTCCTTGGATTCTTGCCTTTTACATTGGAAAATATCTTGTACTATTATTTTCTTTTTCCTGTACCAAATTTCATGAACTTATTTTGTATATTAATGTTAACAATACCCAAATAATTTAACCAAGGATAACCAAGAAAAATGTCTACATCATCCATCTCAATAGGATAAAAATCTGAGTGTAAAATATATTTATCCATGGTGATTTTTAAATCTTAAAAAACTTGAATATTTACACCTTCAAATTATATGTCTTTTATTTTATTTTTTTGAACCTACAACCTCTTAGCCAAAGATATATTAATGATATTGTATCTGCTACTAGGGTTTATAGAAATAATAACATTTTCCTTCTGGATGCAACCTTGAACCTGTAAAATAGAATTTTTAAATTTGAACAATTTCCTCTGACCACTCTTTGACTTATCTGATACCAACCATGTGGTTCTTTCAACTTGCATGTTGTCATATGTATTTTTCTTTCACCATATTTATTCATTTTTTCCTGTTCCTCTTAAAGCCTATTTACTTTTTTTGTCAACTTCATATTTTTAAAATTTTCCACACAACCTTTGGTGTTTTCTTCAATCTATATACTATCATCCTTCTCTTTTTCTTTTACCGAGTTTTTACAAATTATCTGCCCCTTTATTTCATCTATCAAAATTTTCATATTTTCAATTTTTTCTACATAGCCTTTGGTGTTTCCTTTAGTCTGTATACTATCATCCTTCTCTTTTTCATTTGCCAAGTTTTTGCAAATTATCTATCTGTTTATTTCTTCTACATAGTGTTTGGTTTACCTATTTATTTTGTTTATTTCTTCTATACATTTTGGTAAACACAAACCTTTTTTAACATTGTTCAACTTATCTGACATCCAAGTTGTGCTTCCTTTAATATGTATACTATCAACCTTACCTTTTTCTTCTGATAACTTGAATTTTTTTAACTCTCTCTTTAGTTCCATTTGTTCAACCGGGGTTTTAACTACGTTTTCCCAAACACCCATCTAATTAAGAATGCATCTTCAAATTCCTCTCGTGTATATTTATACTGATGGGTAAACCAAAAGTTTATAAACCATGATGCAACTGCCCTATCAAGAGAATACAAAATCTTATCTTTCCAATTAGAATTATTTAAAAACCTAAAAATTCTCCACCATCCATTAGCATCATCATTCCTTCCTGTGAATACTGTAAAATCCATTGCCTCAAATCCAAAAAAAAATCAAAAATTGGATTTTTTTTAAACAAATAGCCTTCAAATTGCAATTGTTTTTGGGCTATTACCAAACTATGAACTTATCTATCTATTTTTAAAAACAAACTATCACTTTTATATTGCTTTAAAACTATAGATTTTTTTCAAAATTATTACCAAACTTCAAACCCTTTTTTTTTTTTTTGAATTACCACTAAATTGTGAACTGAGTATTTTGGTATTGCTACCAAAATGAAACTGCTACTCCATGGTATACTACCAAACTATAATTTGCTACTCTACAAACCATATTTTTTAACACTGATAACAACTTTCTCTCCAAACTATTTTTTCTTTTATTGTGATTAAACTGTAAGCTTCTCTCTCTATTTTAAAAAAAACTACCACTTTGGATTGTTGGTAGACTGCAACCATCTGCTCTATTGAAGCTATGAAACTGTAGACTCTTGCTGAAGTTGTTACTGATGGTTGTATGACATTGCTATGAAAATTTTGGTAATGAACTAGGTCCCAGACTTTGGCTTCCTAGTGGCTTAAGGTAAATCTCACTGGCCACAAAGGTTGTCTAAGCGAGTACCACTCTCTTATTACCAACAATATTTCCCTAAGGAATAATTGCTAAGAAACCAACCATGGTTTTACCTCTAAATGATAACTCTTTGTATACTCTCATAGGGTAAAAATACTACTAACAGGGTGTGGGGTCGTTGACCCTTTTCAATGGTGACACACTTAAACCTGTTACTCTGGGGTTCCTACGGTATTCCTCATATTGATTTTTAGGGCAATTGTTGGACCAAGTACTTCCCCCGGTTAAGCAGTTCGAACTTACACCTAATCCTAGAAGAGGTTATTAGCCTAATGTAGCTTATTAAGCACTAAAAATTTTATAGTTGAACTCAGCCCTGGAATGTGCTATGGTACTGATGCTTGTACAATAAAACATAGGCTCTAGAGTGTCCTCTAGTACTTAAGCTTTTGCAATGAAACACGATCCTAGAAAGAGCTCTGATACCACTTGTTAAGAACCTACTTTTTTTATTATCTAAAATATTATTCATATTTATTGGAATAACAACATTTAGATATAACTCCTCCTTGCTCACCCATAAAAATTATTACAATTTATAAAAACAACCACAATGAATAATAAATCAACACAATCAATGCAAATTGCTTAGATGTTCTCAATTTATATTTCAAACCCTTGAGGTAGGGCAATACCGTACAATGCTCCTTATTAGAAGGAAGCCACTCCTTACAATATCTCAACTTGAGATAAATTACAATATTATTCTTCTCATATCCTCTCAATGATTCTTTACCTCTATTTATAATGTCTAAATACCCACCACTCCCACTTATCACTGAATGTGGGATTACATATAATATAATATTATAATGTTTGTTCAATATTATAATATTAAATCATTATCTTGGGTATTTAAAATTACAATATTATAATATTAAATAATTACATTGGGTACTTAACACACCATTATATGTAACTGTGATCAAGAATGTAACTATTTTGTAGGTAGGATATTCAAGCTCGAGTGACATTTTGAATGTAAGCCAACCTTGAGAGTTAGGTGGTAGATGAAGTCTTTAAAATTGTGAGGAGTAGGAATGTATATATATTTTTGCATAATTGAATGAAAGTATTGAAGGATGTTTCCCCCTCGAAGTGGCCTACAATTTTGTGTTACTTTGTGAGATTGTTCATTTCTACATTTATATTCTATATTGCAATAGTTTGTATTTTGAGCATTTATGTTTATTTGCAATATTTGTGTGAGTGAGTTTATTTTTAATAGTATATTCCTAACAAGTGGTATCAGAGCACTTTCTAGGGTCATGTTTTGCTATGACTATGATAGTTCCTACCATTCTGATTGTTAGGTATAATATTTCGTGTTTCTATTTTTTGCTAGTTTCCTTAAAAAAATCTAGCCTTTGTTTTTTTTTGCATTAGTTATTTAGGTTAGAAACCCTATGTCGAGGGTTTTAAAATATCACAAAGGAGCTATCATTATTGGCTAAGCTAGATTACCCATAAAGCGTCTAGTGAAGTGAGGGGTGATCAGACTCTAATACCTAGGCCTTAGACAACACCCGTCTATAAAATTGAGCTCCCATGTATCTTTGGGTATATCGAGAGACCCCCTAGGATTAGGAGAGACCTTTAGCCCTTAGGAATATTTTTGGCCTTGTATTCTCCATAGTATGTCAAAAAAAATATCTAGGAAGATTACCCTCCTATACTAATAGAGAGGTAGGTAGTGTACTTAAGGGTATATGTGGAATCCTCTTTGAGTAGTGGCCTAAAATATTGGTCCAAGCACTATCGTTCATCACTATGGTATAATAAAGGGCCTATGGGTAGTACATACACCTTGGATTAGCATACCCTATTATGTTGAATATCAAACCTGCAACAAAAAAACTTCTTGCAATAAAAATTCTATTTTGTGAATCTCGAACATATTACCACAACCTTGTCATGAAAATTGAGCATATGAAGAAGACATCACTATTTCAGAATTTCAGCATGAAAAATCATCATTTTTTTAACAGAATAATATAATAGGTATACAAAAACCACCAGAGTTAGAAAAAGTGGGAACAAGAGGGGTCAGTGTCAGTAATAATAAAGAAATTCAGTCAGTATCGGGTCATCAGTTATTAGTGTTAGAACAATTGCCTATGATAGTAAAAAATTTAAATAGACAGGGAATATTTGTGATAGATTCAAACTAGATAGGTGATAGCATAGTATTAGAACTAGTCAGTAGTAAAAACAAATAGGACATAGTGTCATAAGGGGTTGGTCGATATTGAACCTAATGTTTGAAACAAGCCTTCTGAGGGAAAACCAACCACACTAGCAACCTCGAAAACAAAGTAACAAAATTTTGTGGTGTCCAAAGCCAATGTTGTGATATATAGATCATTATGATTATCTTCCCGAGCTAATCAATTTGATATATAACACCCAAACCACTTTTTGGGCTTCTTACTAAAAATTGTAACCCATGAAATCATATTTCTATTTCTAGTATCATCAACAAGTCATAACTCTTAGAACATGGCTTTAGGTACTTGAAAACAAGAATTAGATAACCATATTGCTAAACAAGTGGAGAGTATGAGCAAACAACTATGGTCCTCATTCTCCAACACCTTAGATGAGATAAAGACACAAATAAAAAACTTCTAGGAATTTGTGAGTGTGGTCATTAAGGCATAGAGGGAAATGAAGGTAAAGTTGGATAGTCATTTCTCTACTAATTCCTTGGATCATCAGGATCAATAAGATACAGGTATGAGTCACCGCTAGAAAAATGTACCAGATAATAATGGATTTAAATTGCCAAAATTAGACTTCCCAAAATTTGATGGAAAAGATCCTAAGGGGTGGATTTGTAAGGTAGAATAATATTTTAGTCTTCATGCTACAAGAGTTTGACAATTGCCTCTTTCAATTTTGAATCAGATGCACTACATTGGTTTTAGTGGCTTAGGAATGCTAAACTTGACCTTTCTTGGCAAGACTTTGAACAATGTCTACTCACTCACTTTGGTACTAGTGAGTTTAAGAATTTTACAGGAGCTCTTTTTAAACTTAGATAAACCTCAACTATTCGAGAGTATCAAACTCAATTTGAAAAATTGGCCAATCATACCATTGGTCTAAGTGTCGATTCCTTTCAAAGTTTTTTTGTGAGTGGTTTGAAGGATGATATTAGGGCTGAGGTTAAACTGTTGAGACCCTAAACATTACCATAAGCAATACAATTGGCTAAATTGGCAGAAGAGAAATTCAAGGCTCTAGGATGTACCTCTAAATTTTCTCAATCTTGGCCATATTTTTTGTCCAAGCCTATGACAAGTCCTACCACTAAATCTCCAACTATAAAATAATTGACTCATGAAGATATGGAGAGTAGAAGGGCACAAGGGCTATGTTATAATTATGATGAAAAGTATTCCCTAGGGCACAAGTGTATGTGATTTTTTTGTACCTACTAGATATGGATGAAGTACCAACCGTAGAATATTCAAAGAAAGAGAAGGATCCTCAAGAGGAAGAAACCATATACTAGACAATGAATCTAGCATAATCCTATCCCAAAATCTCCATGCATGCTTTAGTAGGAGTATCCACTCCCGAAAAAATGAAGGTGATCGACTACTAAAGGATAATGGGTCATCATTCTCATTGACTCTAGTAGTACACATAACTTCATTGATCCACATGTGGCCAAACAAGGAAACTATTACATTACTACATGCAATTCCTTTGAAGTCATGATTGCTAATGGAGGCACCCTACCATGCAAAGGAAAATTTCATAATTTTAAACTTCAAATTGGGGACTATAATCTCAAGATAGATATGTTTTCCCTACCATTAGGTGGGTGTGATATAGTTTTGGGAGCACAATGGTTTTAAATGTTAGGACCAAGTATATACTTTTTGTGGATGAAGTTTAGTTAATAGGAGCAAGAATATACTTTTTGTGGCATGAAGGTTAGTGTGGATTAGTTTATTTCTACCCATAATATGGAAAAGTTGTTAAAAATGTCTTCTCATGGAGTGGTGGCACAAATTTTTGCTATCAATGGCCCTGCGGAAGGGGAATGGGACCATCTAGTGCAATTACAAGGATTATTAAACAAATATGCTCAAGTTTTTGAGGAACCCAAGGGACTACCTCCTCATCACTCACATGACCATGCAATACAACTTTTCTTGGTAGTCTTCCTCCTAATGTCCATCTGTATAGGTATCCTTATGCTAAAAAATTAGAGATTGAGAAAATAGTGCAAGAGCTTCGTGCTGTCAGGGTTATCCATTCTAGTGTTAACCCCTATTCTTTGCTAGTGTTATTAGTACAGAAAAATGATGGCACTTGGTGCTTGTGTGTGGATTATCGAGACCTCAATAAGATCACTATTAAAGATAAATTATTGATTCTAGTGATTGATGAACTCCTTGATGAGTTGCATGGGGCTCAATATTTTCAAAGTTGGATTTGTGGTCAAGGTATCATCAAATTCGAATCAAGGATGAGGACATTCCAAAAATAGATTTCAAAACTCATGAAGGGCATTATGAATTCTTGGTTATGCCATTTGGATTAACCAATGCACCTTCTACCTTCCAGAGTCTAATGAATTCCATTTTTTTCCCTTTTCTTTGCAAATTCATTCTAGTATTTTTTGATGATATATTGATTTATAGCCATTCATGGGAAGAGAATATTCATCACTTAGATCAAACACTCAAACATTTGTCTGACCATTAGCTTTATGTAAAGATATCCAAATGTTATTTTGTACAACAAGAGGTTGAATACTTGGATCACATCATTAGTAAGGATGAAGTCCAGGTTAATCCTAGTAAAATTTAGGCTATCGAAGATTGGCCTAAGGTTCATATACTGAAGGGAATTTGTGGCTTCTTGGGACTCATGAGTTATTACAAGAAATTTGTGAAGAATTATGGCAAAATAGTGACTCCCTTGACAGCCATGATGAGGATTTTTTTTTTGTGGACAAAACCTGTCAAAATGGATTTTATCAATTTGAAGTATGCCATGACCACTACCCCCATGTTAGCAATGCCATATTTCTCTAAACTATTTTTCATTGAAAGTGATGCATCAAGAATTGGCATTGGGGTGGTTTTAATGCAAGAAGGTAGAAATTTGGCCTTCACTAGCAAGGCACTCTCAAGCCAAAATTTGGGCAAGTCTACTTATGAGAAGGAAATGCTTGTCATTTTACATGCGATCAATCATTGGTGATCGTATCTCATTGGGAGATATTTTTCCATCAAGATTGATCATCAGAGTCTCAAATATTTATTAGAACAAAGGGTGGCCACACCAAAACAACAAAAATGGGTTTCAAAATTGTTGGGTTATGACTATGACATCACCTATAAGAAGGGTAAGGAGAACATGGTGGTGGATGCTTTATCCTAACTACATGAAGAAATGACTATGCTACATGCTATATCCACACCACATCCTCAATGGATTCATTAACTCCATGAGGAACTTATCAAGGACTCATCTTTGCAAAATCTCATTTGCAAACTTTAAGCATATCCTCATTCATATCCTAGCTATATTTGGGATGGTCATGATTTACAATACCATGGTCATATTGTTGTACTCAATCAATCACAGGACCTCATTTTTTGGATATGCATGCTTCCCCAATAGATGACCATTCAATATTTCTCAAAACTTATACAAGGACCAAGTGTACCTTTTTTGGCAGGGAATGAAAAAATATATTCATACTTTTGTGGTTGAATGTGATTGTTGCCAATGTATGAAAGGTGAAACTATGAGTTCCCCTAGTACCCTTCAACCCTTGTTGATTCTTGAGTAGGTTTGGAAATATATCTCTATGGATTTCATTGAAGGGTTACCTAAATCTAGAGGTAAATTAATTATTCTGGTGATAGTGGATTATCTTAGAAAGTATGCTCATTTTTATTCCCTATCCCACCCCTACACCATATCTATTGTAGCTCAAAATTTCCTAGACTCTATCTTTCATCTCCATGGAATGCCTAAATCCATTGTCTCTGATAGGGATCCTACCTTCACCAGTCATTTTTGGTAAGAATTTTTCAAGTTTTAGGGAACACAACTCATGTTGAGTTTGACCTATCACCCTCAAACTAATGGCCAAACTAAAATTATGAATAAATTCTTGGAAACATATCTTCTTTGCTTCACCTCTGAATATCCTACACATTGGGCCAAGTAGCTTCCTTTGGCTGAATGGTGGTATAACACAACATATCACACTACCACTAAGGTGAGTCCCTTTGAAGTAGTCTATGGTCAACCTCCACTAGTGCCATATTCTTATATTCTAGGTAGTTCCAAAGTTTAAGCTATGGATTCCACTCTTCACCAATGTGATTTCATTCTTCACCAACTCAAGGTCAATCTAGAAGTGGCTTAGAACCGTATGAAATAATAGGATGATCAACACCACACTAAATATATATTTAATGGTAGAGACATAGTTTTTATTCACTTGTAGTCGTACAAACAATTCTCTCTCCAATTTCATGGCTGTCAAAAACTTGTCACAAAATATTATGGACCTTATTAGGTGTTGCAAAGGATCAAGTTGAAAATATATAAACCAACCCTTCCATCTAGTTCCAAAATTCATCTAGTCTTCCATGTATCTTCATTCAAGCAAGATGTTGACAATCGAGATTAGGTGCAGTCTACACTTCTAGAGTTGGATGAGAAAGGTTCCATTATTATTGAACCTGAATGTTTTCTAGACTAAAAATCACATACCCTTCATCGATGTATCATCACCGATGTTCTTGTCCAATGACATGGTTTACAACCTGAATATGATACGTAGGAGCCTCTTCAATAGCTTCAACAATAGTTTCCTCATCTTCAACTTTAAGGTCAAAGCTTTTTTAAGGGGACAGGTATGTTAGGACCCCATCCTAACACTATGATGTAATGTTCCTTGTTGAACATAGGGGTACCCATAGTAATATTTTATAAATATTGGGAACACCCATGATAATGCTTTGAAATATTTTGTAATAGTTGTGGCTCTAGAAGTGCCTAGACAAGTGGCACCATTATATGTAACTGTTATCAAGAATGTAACTATTTTGTAGGTAGGAGATTCTAGCTCGAGTGGCATTTTGCATGTAAGCCAACCTTGAGAGTTAGGTGGTAGATGAAGTCTTTAAAACTACGAGGAGTAGGAATGTATGTATATTTTTGCATAATTGAATGAAAGTATTGAAGGAGGTTTCCCCCTCAAAGTGGCTTACGATTCTATGTTATTTTGTGAGATTTTTCATTTTTGCATTTATATTTCGTATTGCAATAGTTTATGTTTTGAGAATTTATGTTTATTTGTAATATTTATGTGAGTGAGTTTACTTTTAATAGTAGGTTCCTAGCATATTTCTCCCCTCACATATCTGAGAGATGTAACCTTTCATATTTTATGCATAAGATAAACCTCTCATGCCTCTTGGATTCTCATCTTGCCACTTGTATACATGACTCTTGACTCTCTATTTACTCTTGCACACTTTATTCTATGACACTTGCACACTTTACTATATGACACTTGTACACATTATTACATGACACTTGTGCATGTCCTTCACATAGACATATACATAAGGGGAAATATAAATCACACTCTTAAACTATATCATACCCTATTCTAATATTTGCATTTGTACCATAAGGTACCATGGGGGAAAATTACCATGTACCAAATAATGTACTATTCTCCAATAGAACATATTAGGTAGCTCTAACATCATTGAAAAAATTAATCAAAATTTGGAATAATTATTTCAAAGCTAAGGTATTGTGTATTCCCTAGAGGAATAGTCATACAATGGTTTATTTAATATTTATGGCTTGAAAAGTGTAATATAATTTTTAAAAATAGAACTCACAATCATGCCAAGTTTGAATTTTTTTTACTTCTTTTAATTTTTAGGAATGATCCTCATCATGGGAACTCTCAAGTGTGCAAGAAGATATGCTTGCCTCTTGGTTATATGATTTTTAATATACACACAAAGTGTTATCTTTAACAATTTAGTTAAGAAAAAAAATCTACGCCAATGTACAATAGAATGGAAATATTCAAATGTTGAATTCATTACAATTAATTTGATAGTGTTTTTGAAGGAAATATTGGAAAAGTTGACAAAGGTGGCATTTTTTTCGAATAGTGAAGGCAAATTTATCCTCACTTAAATAGAATAATATAGAACTTTAACCAATAAATATGTAGAGGCTAAACCACTTCTCACATAGATTCGAATTACCATTGAAAAATGATGGATATATACTCAATTTAGGATGATTCACAAATTATTATTATAAAAAAATGGATGTAGGGATTAGATATATACTAACATTATTTTTTATGTCCATCAACTACTATTGGAGTTAGTATCTTAGAAATTATAACATGTCTATAGAGATGGAAAAAGTGTACTACATAGTTTAGTCAATCATAGTGTTGATTTTTGTGTTGGAAAAATCTAAATTTAGAAAGTAATAACATATGCAAAATATTTTTGATAGAAAAAAAACAAGTTATAGTCTAATTAAATTAATAATAAAAATAAAAAACCATTTTAATAGTGTAAAGAGAGTAGTACAAATAGAATCCACATATAACCTATTAAAAAACATATTAATTTTGTATTATGAGATTTTCAAATAATCATGTATATAATATTTTTATAATTTAAGAAAATATTGAATATATTTAATCATTTGAGACCAAGGAATGAAAATTTTTCTATTGAAACAAAAACTATTAAGAAGCTTTCAGTGTGGGTTAGGCTTTTTGGACTTCCATATCAACTTATCAATAAGGAGGTTTTGAAGAATATTTTAAATACCCTAGGGAAATTCATCAAGGAAGGACTAACTATTAAGGAGTGAAAGTATGCTATATATACTTGAATATGTGTTGCTATAGATATTTCAAAACCTTTGTCACAATCCATTAAAATTAAATCTAAATCAAGAGAATGGGATCAACAAGTGGATTATGAAAATATCACATTTTGATGCCACAATTGTTATGAGATTGAACACATGGCAAGAGTTTGCAAAGTGAAAACTATGAAGGAAGAGAGAAAGTTTTGGCCATGAGATAGATGAAGCAAGGAAATCATACAGTAATAAAATCTAGATCATATCAAGGATATTCCACTCCAAAAGAAGAGGCAAAAAAAAACCTATCTATAGCATCATTTGGCAAGTTGTGCAAAGGAAGATGAGGAGGAAAATCCTAAAACAAAGATGGTAGAAGATATCAAGTTTATTCCAGGAAAATAATTTTCATTTTCATCAAGTAGTATAGAATCCTCTCTTGGTAATAAAAGTGAAAGTGGTGAAGATGTTATCTCTGACACTTTAAGGTTTTAATAGCAACATAATAAAGAAATGAGGATGGAGAAAACCCTTAAAAATTTAAGGTTTTTAGGGTAAAATAATAAGATAATTGCTACAAAAGAGCATCCTTGCACTTTAGTGTTTATAGGGCAACATAAAGAACAATGTGATCCTTCATAGAAAGACAAACCTAAAGATGATAAGTATTACTATGAGCAGTGTGAAATGATTGAAGAGATTGATGAAGATGAAAGTATTACTGGGAATGAAAAAGAAAGAAAAACCTAAGAACAAAAGCAAAGAGATAAAGAAACCCAAAGAGATATTTATGGAAAACAAAAGCAAATATCACAAGTGTTAACAAGAAGTGGGATTAAACTCACAAATAAAAATAAAAAATAACAATGAAAATAATATCTTGGAATATTAGGGGCGTGAATAATAATTCTTCTTCACAAAGAAAGCATATGAAATAAAGGAGCTGACTGTGGAAACTTAGCAATTTAAGGAAGATGAAGAATATCTTTGATAAAAAGATAAATAAAGAATATCTTTGATAGAAAGACAAATTAAGAATATCTTTTGATAAAAAAGACAAAGTAAATATAATTTAATTAACTTGTTAAAAATGTAATAAAAACAATATAATATTTTGTATTTGTAATGAAAATGGTCCTAAAAAACCCACATAGTTTATTAAAAAAATCTATAAATATATGTTTTTGAAATCTTAAGCTTACATACACATAAAGCACATATGCTATTAATTATTAAAAAAAAAAAAACTTAACCTTTTAAGAACAATCATTCATTAAAAAAACTAAAACCCTTAACTTTAAGAACAGATCTTGAAAAGTAAACAAAACATAGTCAGTCTTGAAATTAAAAAAAAAAAAGCAACTAATACTCGTGAAGAATTACTAATTATTCTCTTCAGACAAATCCACTTGTTTTTCAATGCCATTTAACTTTTCACTTATAGGACACCCAATCGTATTGGGAATGCTATATACATTTTAACATCTGGACATTTAAAGGTGGTCCTATGCTTTCTCTGACCTTTTTAAATGTCTACTGATCTGGTAGAAACCCTAGAAAGAACCAGGTTTTTAAAAAATATATATAATAAACATTCTCCTATGAATGACATAATCATGACAGGGGAATATCTTAGAGCATTGCGTCTCTTAATCATCATTGGCTACCATTATCTTAGCCAGTATACATCATGAATCGATTCTGGCAACACATGAGCACACTCTTTTGCTTTACATATCTTTAGCGATAAGATGTGAATCTACAAAGCTGATATTTGTTTGGGTATATGCTTTGTAAAGTGGGTCTCATGGGCCTCATGATTATGTGAAGTGGATTCAGAGATAGTTAAAGTGAGTTGCAGAGCTACCAACTTTCTTGCCATCTCAAGTTAAGTTCAGCTTTTAAGTGCATCCTTCACATCATACTTTTCTTTTCTTTAAAGGAAAATTCAGTGGAGCCTGTGCATGGCAATGCCAATTTGGGAATGTGCACCCTTCACAACATACTTTTCTTTTTCTTTAGAGAAAAAATCAGTGGAGCCTGTGCATGGCAATGCCAATTTGGGAATAACATATTTTAAGTTGGGAGACAACAGGGTCCCACATAAACCGCCCTTCATTCCTTTTGTTTTCTGGACAAAATATTAGCCTTATCAGTATTCTTCCAACTTTTTTTTGCCAGATACTTCTAATTGAAAACAGGGCCCGTAAAATAATACATTGCAAAAAAAAAAAACAGATTGAAAAAATACTCACAGAAAAAGATTATTTTCGTAAAGAGTGTTCAAGTACAAAATAATTATGAGTAGTTTTTATAAAGAGTTAACGCCGGAGCTCGTGCCACTTCCTTTAACTTATCAAAATGAACCTTGTACTTATTCTTAAGGATTAGAAATAAAACAATAATTTAATATTTTTTATTTAATATTTAAAATTTTAATTTTTTATTTCTTAAAAAAACTTTTTTGAACTTGCTCATTTAGCTTTCAAACTACCACAAAACCGCCATTCATTCCTTTTGTTTTCTGGACAAAATGTTAGCCTTATCAGTATTCTTCCAATTTTTTTTTCCAGATACTTCTCATTAGGGTTAGTGCCACGTAGTGGATGTTACTTGCAATTTGGAATCATGGTTAGAACAAGAGGAACTAAATTTTAAATTTTAAGAATATATTTTTATAAAATAAAGTTGGTAAGGTTAAGTGTTTGTGAATAAGTTTTTTCTATTAAATTTTTGAATAGTCTAATTTTAGATTGCCCTGTAGATAATCGAGGTCCTAAGTTGCCTGGATGGAAATCCGTAAACAGTTAAATCCCATTAACTTCCATTTTACTTAGAAAACCTTCATTTATAAAAGTTTTCTTATAAAAAACAATAATTTATAAGAAAAACAATAACCTAGAAACAATGTTACAACAAATCAGTTAAGAAGGTTAAGTATTTTTATATAAGAATATATTTTCTTAGGAAGAATGTTACAAAAAATCAGTTAAGAAGGTTAAGTATTTTTATATAAGAATATATTTTTATAAAACAAAATTGATAAGATTAAATGTTTGTTAATAAATTATTTTTATTAATTTTTTTTGAATAGTTTAATTTTAGATTGCCCCGGTCCTAAGTTACCTGAAATCCGTAAACAGTTTGATCCCATCAACTTTCACTTTACTCAGCAAACCTTGATTTATAAAAGTTTCCTATAAAAAACAATAATTTATAAGAAAAAAAATAGCTTAGGAAGAATGTTACAAAAAATCAGTTAAGAAGGTTAAGTATTTTCATATACATGATATCACTGAATGAAGAATCTCACCTAAACACAATCCACACAATCCAGTACTAATATTTGTATGTTTATTTATTTTTTTAAGAAAAAGAAGTATTAAAATAAAACGAAATTTTAACATTAAAATATGTATTAAAGTGGAAGAGGAAAACTAATTTATCTATGTTTATTTATTTTGAAGAAAAAGAAGTATTAAAATATAAAAAATTCCAAAATATGCATTAAAGTGGAAGAGGTATTTCCTTATTGAGGAAAAGTTTGACGAATAATCAGACTGACGGATGGATGGAATGAATGACTTGGAATATGATTGCTTTCAATGACGTAACAAATAATATAAAAATATAAATTCAGGGTTCGATAATTGAGCCTCTTTTCATTACATTTTCATCATATTATAATTTGACTGTTATGAGTAGTTGAAGTGGATGGGCATTCACAGTTTGGCTGCCACTCTAATCTCAATCGTCTCAGCCTGCACGCACTCGCAATCATTTTTTGTCTTTACAGTCATGTTACTGGTTAGCTATCTTATGACACACCATATATATATATGTAGAGGCTTTTAAATTGTTGTAAAGCAGTGGTAATAATAAGTTTATAGTATGCTTTTATATATATGATAGGCTTCTAAATTGTTGTAAAGCAGCGGTAATCATATGCTTATAGGGCACAGTATAGTACTCAACCACAGCTTGACAATGCTTTAAAGGGTGACATTTTATTAGCTGCCTCTGGTTTTCATGATTCCTTCCATGGATGACAACCTGTGAGAATGAGTTTGCGATAGATAAACATCTCTGAGTAAACTTATTGCAGTCAAAGCCTCAGAAAAAGCGTCCCCAACAAAATCAAAATTTAAGCAGGTTTTACATGGCCCCATTTTTTTATAGTATTCTATTCAACAAAATAATATGCACTACGGTTGAAATTGCACTTTGTTGTCGTTTGACCGAAGGTTTCCATTGATGGGGATTCCCAAGTTTTCTGAGTAAAAGTCTATTTACCCATAGTAGTGTTGGGTGCACATATTTTCAAGTTCCGTACCTCTTTTTGGCTCGGAGAATAAGGTTCCAAGGCAAACCATGGTTTAAAATATTATGTTCCAAATTTAGGGATGGGTTTAAAATATTAGACAATTGTTCTGCATTATAGATCCTCATTGTTACAGGTCTTTAACCCCCTAGCTATACATCAATCTTCAAAGGAGTTGCAGCTACTTCTATCTTCAATACTTAATTTCAGATAAAATGAAATTTACAGAGTACATATTTGCTATAGGCTCCGAAAATTCAAAAGCAGAAAGCAAAACCATTGAGGCATATAAAAAAAAAAAAAAAAAAAAAAAAAAAATATATATATATATATATAGAAACCATAGTCACTTTGAATGTAAAAAAATTGTGATAGAAAACCATTCACATAGCTCTATGGGAGCCATTAAATCTAGTTTTTACATGATATCTATTAGCTGGATTTTGATGGTAGCAAGTTATAGCGCATAATATTTTTTTGGTATTGATAGAAAAAGGGGGTTGAAGGGCCTTGATCTTTTACACAAAGCACAGATCTCGAAAGATATACAAGAAAAAAATAAGAGAAGATCATACAAATGCAATATAGCCCTATTTTAGTAAAACAAACAAACTTGGGCTAAACTTGTTGATGGAGAAGCTGAAATAATATTCTTCCTGCTATCCTTCTATTTAACGTAGCTGATGCAGTGCTTAATTCTTTACATAACTGATAAAGAAACTGCTGACAATAATGTAATTTAGTGTGCTCAAATCCTTCATCACATGATCCCAATAAGTATTTTTCTTTGCTCTGCCCTCTTTATCTGCTAGTTTCATTATCAATTCTTGGGGGCATATGAGTAGACCTTGAAATTCTCAGATTTAACTGCCATATTCACCATTTTATCGGCAATTTTGTTTCCCTCTCTATAAATATGTTTAACTTGACTTTCTTCTAGGTTTCTCAAAATACTCTTCACATCTCTAATTATTTGGAAAATACTACAATTATTTAACTCCCATTTTTGAAGGGAAGTTATAATATTCTTGGAATCCCCCTCAAGAACAATTCTCCTAAAACCCAAATTCACTACAATTCGGAGGCCTGTAAGCATTGCCCTTGCTTCACCTTGGTGATTTGTGGTAATTCCTAGATCCTCAGCATATGTAGCCACTACCCGACCTCTGTCATTCCTAATGAGGCCCCCATCACCAGCATGGCCTGGGTTACCTTTTGCGGCTCCATCAAAGTTAATTTTTACCCAGTCTTTGTGGGAACATTCCCATCTGGTATCTAGTCTCACCTTATTGATTTTTTCCATATTTAAGATATCTTTTTCTCTAGAGAGGACCATTACGAGAATTTATTGGCCAACAATGTTTTTAATACAATCCTCCAATAGAGTTTTTATCCTGGCATAAACCTCAATTATTCCTCTAGTTTTATTTTTGAACACTCATCTTTTTATTTTCAGCCAAATCCCCCAACAAATATCTGGAATGCATTTTTGCCAAAAAAATACTACTTTCTAAGTGCCACTATTCCCAAATCCTGATTAGAGAATCTGGAATGACCCAAGCAACATTAACTTCTCTCAATAACATATTTAGGATATCACAAAGAAAATCACAAGTTCCAAACATGTGGTCTATACACTCATCCTCTTTGTTACATAAGACACAAACAGTTGGAACCACAATCCCTCTTTTGAATATATTGTCTTTTGTAAGGATCTTATTGAGAATGGAAGTCCAAAAAAACATAGCAACTTTAAAGATGATTTTTAGCTTACAAATTATTTTAAGCTCAGGTTTCTCTGAGGTTACTTTTCCCAAGACTCTATATTCATCCTTCACTAAGTACTGACCTTGCTGGTTTCTTCTCAATTTTTTTTGATCCTCCTCTAAACCTCTACCTAAATAATAACTCCTTAGGAGGTTTTACATATCTTTACCCCCCGAGCCTTGCATATCTTCTGGCATGATTTTCCACTCCTGAAAATCACCCACCCTATGAATGTAACCATTAATTTTCTTACCATAGGTTTTGGTTAAATGTTCTTTAATATATTTGAACTTTTTGTAGTTCACTAAAGGCTCCTCTTGAATCCAAGGGTCTTTCCAAAAGTTATTTTTATCTCCCATGCCTACTCTCCATTTTAGACCTTGCCATAGAAATTTCCTTCTATTGATTATATTTTGCCAAAAAATAGACCCACTTGAAGGATTAGGACAACTGATAAAGTGATTTTTGCCCTCCAAGTATTTGTTTTGGATAATGCTAGTCCATTTCCCTGATGCTCCAGTGCAAAGCCCTCAACCATGTTTAGCTAGAAGGGCTCTATTTAGATCTCTCAACTTCCTCAAACCAAGACCCCCATTCTGTAAAGGTTGGAAACAGGTATCCCAGGCTACTAGATGTATACAATTTTTGCACACAGTGCCACCCCATAAGAATTTTTTTTTGTAGTCTTTCTAAAGTCTCTTCCACTTTCCTTGATATCCTTAGGAAAGACATGAAATAAATAGGGAGGCTTTAAATCATGTGTTTTATGAGTTGTACTTTCCCTGTAGAGAATAACAAAGATCCCTTCCAACCTTGAAGTTTCCTATTAAATTTATCAATAATTGGATTCCAAAGTTCATCTTTCATCTTGCCTATCAACAAAGGCAAACCAAGATAGGTGATAGGGAAATTTTCCTCCTTACAACCCAACACTTTAACTATTTGATATATTATACTCTCCTCTGTGTTTAAAACATAATCCTGCTTTTTTCATAATTAATTTTTTTGGCCTGTAGTTTTTTCATAAGAATCAAGAACTTTTTAAACTCCAAAGCTTCTTCCTCTGTAGCTTCCCCAAGCAAGAAAGTATCATCCACAAATTGTTGATGAGATAAAAATTCACCAATGGATGAATATTTTAGACCTTTGATAAAGTTCTCTTTCTTTCCAAAGTTCTTCCTAAGGTATCTACCATAATGATAAAGAGATATGGAGACAATGGATCTCCCTGCCTGATTCCTCTGCTAGAAGGAAAGAACCTAGTAGATTATCCAATGATCAAGATTAAAAAATAGGGGTTAGAAATACACATATCAATCCATGCCCTCCATTTTTCACTAAAACCCATTCACTCCATTATTTTATCTAAGAAAGACCATGAAACCCTATCATAGGCTTTGTTCATGTCCAACTTAAGGAACATGCCTAACATTTTCCTCCTTTGAAGAGAGTGTGTTGTTTCATAAATGACAATGATGCTTTTAGTAATATACTTACCTGCCACATAACCTCCTTGATCTTCAATAATGATTGAAGGAATGATGTTTTTCAACCGATTGGCCAAAACTTTAGTAAAATTTTTATAAACTGTATTACATAGGCTGATTGGTCTAAAGTATTACAATTTATCTGCCCCATATTTCTTGGGAATTAGAGAAAGGAAGGTGTTATTCCATTCTTTCATCAACTTACTAGATTCTTGACCTCCTTGGATTGCATTGACTACATCTTCTCCAACAATATCCCAATGATGTTGAAAAAAAATTGGTGGAAAACAATCTGGTCCCGAAGATTTGGATGTTCCATAGAAAACACAACTCTTTTAATTTCCTCCTTAGATATTACCCTGCATAGATATTCATTCATGCTATCATTAACTCCTATGGGAACATTGTTAATGATGCTTTTTATTTCCATGTTGCACTCTGTTTTTCTTTGCTAAGAAGGTTATGAAAGAAAGTAATGGCTAAATTTTTAATATCATTTAAATCCTCATACTTTCTTCCATCTTCCCCCATAAGGTAGAGGATTTTATTGTTGTTCCTATGTCTCATAGTCGAAACATAGAATAATTTAGTGTTTTTATCACCTTCCTTGAGCCACAAAACTCTTGATTTCTATTTCCAATGAATTTCTTCTCGGGCAATGGTATTATGATACTCCGTGAGGAGTTGTTTTTCCTTTTCATGCCACTCTGTTTTCTACCTTCCCTGCCCATTGTTTCCTTTATATCTTGGATATCCTTTTTAAGATGTTGGTTTCTTAAATTGATGTTACCAAAAACTTTTTTATTCCAAATTTTGATTCGATACTTGATGTTCTTTAATTTTTGGGTAATTCTGTACATTGTTGATCCTTGAACCTCCTCCTACCACCAAGATTGATTTTTTTTTGTAATTTCTGGGTGCATATTCCACATGAGCTCATACTTAAAGGGTGCTCCTCCTTGCTTCAACAACTTTTCCATATCCAACAAAAGGGGATTGTGATCTGATCTTATTTTGGGCATACATGTAAGTCTATGAATACCATTTATAATTAGCGAACTATAAGAAATAAGAACTCTATCTAGATGCATTTGAATGTGATTATCCTTCATCCTTTTGTTTTTCCACGTAAAATTACATTATAACATATCTAGGTCAATCAACTTATTATTCTGAATAAAATAATTAAAATCTTGCATACCTTGAGTGATGTTAATCCTCCCTCCACTTTTGTCCTCTATTCTTAAGACTGTATTGAAGTCACCCAAAACCATCCAATGCAAATTAATGAAAATACTCCTCTGAAAAGATAGCTTATTCCATAGATGGAATCTCTCATGATCATCATTTTGAGCATAAACCCTTATCATTACCCACCAAAATTTAGTTTTTTTGTTCTTCGAATTTCTCTTCTTGATCAATTAAAGTGCCCTCAAAATTCATTGTGTCCTAAAAGATGTAAATACCTCTATAAGTACCTTGTGTTGGGCTTATGATCCATTCTGCATTCGTCCAAACCTCTTTTTGAATAATGTCAAGTTTTTTTGTGTTAATTTTAGATTCTTGAAGATAAACAATATCAGGTTTTACTTCCATGAGTAGATCTCTAACAATTCTTCTTTTCCTAGAGGAATTTAGCCCCTGCACATTCCAAGAAAGGATTTTTATTTTTTGGTTTTTTTTTAATGGGCTTTTACCCTTAACCATACATTCTTCATTTGGATCTAATTCTTGTACCCTGTTCTCTAGTACTTTTTGTTCTTCTTATTTGGGGGGTCTTCCTTGCTTTCTTTTCCCATAATTACCTGTATTCTTTGTATTTTTTATATGTTTTCCAGGAGGATCATTCTCTCCCATTTGATTACATCCTATCGGATATTATTTTGTTGTTGATTGAGCTATTTTACCCAACTCTAGTCTTTTATTGAATATTTTTTGCATACCCTCCTTAGACTACTTTGAGTTTTCTATTATGCTTAGATCCTTCTATTCCTCAAATTGCTTAGTTTCATTCTTTGAAATTAAAACTTGATCTAATCCTTTCCATCCCTCTATTTCTTTGATTTTAAACCCCCAAACTCCTTCAATCTGATCCTTATCCTATTTTGAGTCCATTTGAGTGGATGAGGTATCCTCTACCATTTTAGCATCATCTACTAATATTTCTTCTTCAACTTCCAAATTACCGTATGTATGCTCTGTGCTGATTGCAATCACATTTTGTTATTGTGTCTTGGTATCTAGATTTATATGATTTTCAATCATATTTATTTTCATATTATGGTTACCTTCTTCATAATTATTTTATTTTTCTTGATTGAGACTATTCTCTTGTTGATTAGTGTTATTTCCAAAACCACTCAAGTTTTGTTTCTCATTATGTTCTTCATCTGCTTGTTGGTTTAGCTCTGTGTATTTAATTGCATATTCCATTATCTTATTAGTACTTTGTTGTTCTTCCTTGTACTGTATAGAACATCCATTACTAATTTCACCTTATGCCTCTTCATTTACCTCCTGGTAAATTTCCTGATATTGTTTTTTTTCTTGTGCCCTTTTTTGTGGACTAGAAGTTTCCTTTTCCATGCTTGTAATCCTCTGGTTTATTTGATTCTCCTTTTATTGCTACTTTTTAGTAAATTTGGTTTGTCTTTGTTGATCACATTTCCCCTTCACATGTCCAAACACTTTACATTGCTAACAGTATACCCAAAAAATTTTATATTCAACTTTTTGTTCCCATTCCCCAAGCACCGATTTGATACTCACTTTTTCCATTCCCCAAACATCGATTTGATACTCACTTTTTCCACTTTGTCTTGTTCTAGCTTCACATTAACACATACAAAATTCTTGTTTTATTTATCCCAACATAAAACTTCTTTTAGCTTATCAAAATGAACCTATCTACCTATTCTTAAACATTACAAATAAAACAATTATTTAACATTCTTTCTATTTAATATTTATAATAAATTTTTATTTCTTAAAAAAAACTTTCTTCAACTTGCTCATTTAGCTTTCAAACTACCACAAAACCGCCATTTTCTGGACAAAATATTAGCCTTATTAGTATTCATCCAATTTTTTTTTGCCACATACTTGTAATTAAGATTAGTGCCGCGTAGTGGATGTTACGTGGCATTTGGAACGAGGGTTAGAACAAGAGAA
The DNA here is from genome assembly GCA_028583015.1 of Wollemia nobilis. Classification (NCBI taxonomy): domain Eukaryota; kingdom Viridiplantae; phylum Streptophyta; class Pinopsida; order Araucariales; family Araucariaceae; genus Wollemia; species Wollemia nobilis. The sequence goes on from JAQPPZ010015522.1 coordinate 2,600,099, forward strand.
CCAAATTTTATCTTAAAAATAAAAAAATTAAAAAAATAAATTGATTGGTAAGAAATACTTGTTAATTGTTTTAAACAATCTAATTTGAGCTTACATTTACTGAACCCAGGTACAACTTCCATTCGTTTCAGGACGCTCGGTCACCACATTCAACCCTTAAGATCTCCTCTTGACCCAGAGAACGAGAGAGATCAGGAGGTCGAGGGCCTTATTAACAAAAGCGGGGAGAGGTAGGTAGTGAAATTCCATCAACTTCCAATATACTTAGCAAACCCTGATTTATAGAAATTTTTTATGAAAAATAATAGTGTATAAGAAAAACAATAGCCTAGGAAGAATGTTACAAGAAATCAGTTAAGAAGGACAAGTATTTTCGTATACATAATATCACTTGACTGAAGAATACAAATATTAAAATGGAACCAAATTCTAATATACGAATATCATTAAAGTGGAAGAGATATTTCCTTATTGAAGAAAAGTTTGACGAATAATCAGACTCACGGATGGGTGGAATGATTGACTTGGAATATGATAGCTTTCAATGACGTAACAAATGATATAAAAATAGAAATTCAGGGTTCGATAATTGAGCCTCTTTTCATTACATTTTCATCGTATTATAATTTGACTGTTATGAGTAGTTGAAGTGGATGGGCATTCACAGTTTGGCTGTCACTCTAATCTCAATCATCTCAGCCTGCACGCACTCGCAATCATTTTTTGTCTTTACAGTCATGTTACTGGTTAGCTATCTTATGACACACCATGTCCACTTATATATATATATAGAGGCTTTTAGATTGTTGTAGAGCAGTGGTAATAATAAGTGTATAGTATGCTTTTATATATATGATAGGCTTCTAAATTGTTGTAAAGCAGCGGTAATCATATGCTTATAGGGCACAGTATAGTACTCAACCACAGCTTGACAGTGCTTTAAAGGGTGACATTTTATTAGCTGCCTCTGGTTTTCATGATTCCTTCCATGGATGCACAACCTGTGAGAATGAGTTTGTGATAGATAAACATCTCTGAGTAAACTTATTGCAGTCAAAGCCTCAGAAGAAGCGTCCCCAACAAAATCAAAATTTAAGCAGGTTTTACATGGCCCCATTTTTTATAGTATTCTATTCAACAAAATAATATGCGCTACGGTTGGAATTGCACTTTGTTCTCTTTTGACCGAAGGGTTCCATTGATGGGATTCCCAAGTTTTCTGAGTAAAAGTCTATTGACCCAGAGAAGTGTTGGGTGCACATATTTTCAGGTTCCGTACCTCTTTTTGCCTCGGAGAATAAGGTTCCAAGGCAAACAACGGTTTAAAATATTATGTTTCAGATTTATGGATGGGATTAAAATATTAGACAATTGTTCTGTATCATAGATCCTCATTGTTACATGTCTATAACCCCCTAGCTATACATCAATCTTCAAAGGAGTTGCAGCTTCTTCAATACTTAATTTCAGATAAAATGAAATTTACAGAGTACATACTTACTAAGGCTCCGAAAATTCAAAAGCAGAGTTAAGAGTCAGAAGGCAAGACCATTGAGGCATATAAAACAACATTATACATATTATGTCTATATATATATATATATATAGGCATATAAAACAACATTATACATATTATGTCTATATATATATATATATATATATTTAACATATTATGTCTATAAGACATAATCACTTTGAATGTTAAAAAATTGTGACAGAAAACCATTCACATAGCCCGTTTGGGAGCCACTAAATCCAGCTTTTACAAGATATTTACTAGCTGGATTTTGATGGTAGCAAGTTATAGCGCATAATCACATTAACCTTGTCATCCATTTTCTATTTCACTTTTGTCCAGTAACTCATTGTTGATTCTGATATGATAGCTGAATACTGAAATAAACATTTGATATTGTACCCTTGCTTGTTCTTTGGTTTGAGTTAACTCCTTTAAATCTATAATCATGGCATCCACATGCTTAATACAGGTTATAGTAAAGTCTAAGAATATATCTTACCATTGAAAGATTATCATCATGGAAAAAATTACAATACCTGAGAGATCAAATGTGAGCAAGAACTAGTTGTCTAAAGGTAGAAAACTTGTTAAATTGTATAAAAGATCTCAAAACAATGTCATTCCATCTAACTCTACTCTCAAAATATGAGGGCAATCTTTACTTATCTTGTCCCAAATCCACCTTTAGATTTTGCATGACCAACGGATGTGTTTGATTGTTTCATATCTTTTACACCTCACACACCTACAATTTATCAAACCCAATTGAGAAAATAGAACCTTAAGAAAAAGTTTACAATGCAAATTATTCCAACCTAACAACTTATTAGCCATAGAATCATCGAATTTCTAAATTCTAATGCTTAAAAATTTGGCTGACTCTTATTAAAATTTTACTTTTCACTTATTGTTAAGCCTAGTAACAACACAATATGAAGATTTTATGATCTATACAAAATGCTTCCACATGGTTTAGCTATTCCCCTACCATCAAGCCATTTCCAATCCTCAAATCTATTACAAATTAATGGAGTAGGAAGCTTGTCCCTAAGAACATAAAGGTACCAAACTGTGAATAGTTTCAACCATAGATTTGAAGTAATTTGATAACTAAAACTGATTTTTGACAATGTTATAAGACTTCTAGAACAAGTGATCAAAATCCCCAAGGTCAAAAAATTAATGAACCCCCTTTTATACAAAACTTCCCCTTTTAAGTGAGTTGCCAAAGCAAGTGGTTTATTATCCAGCAAATTGAACCTATTCCACCAAATAGATAAAGAGGTAAACCTGAGGCCTCGTCTCATAGTTAACCAATCCTAGTGCAACAAGGGGGAAGCCACTTCCTAGGCTTTTCATAAGCCTTTCATCAAAGGGTACCCTTTGATGCTAAACTATTTTGCATTTATAATTTTATTGAAAAGATCAACAAATTACTAAGCATCAAGATAGTGACCTTTATTAAAATGATAATGCACTCGTTGCTTCCAAGGTTCCCTTCCATAAAGGACATTAGCAACCCACTTAGATAATAGACTCAAAACCTCGCTTAAGGATCAATGAGGCCTAAAACCCCTTCCTTTTATGTCAAGTAACCATTTGCATCTTAGATTTGACCCATTTCCTCCACAAAATACTTATAATCTAAAAATTTAATCATAATAACTTCTAGAGGGAAGCCAATAAGAAGAACAAAAGACATGGGTAGCCAATTTTTTTTTCTCAATTATTTGTAATATTCTAGCAAGTGAGAGATAATGTGTGATCCAATTGTCTAACTTCTTATAGGACCAAGACAAAAACCATTTCCACAAATGTAAGAGTGATATTTTAATCCAAAAGGGTTTGACAAGACATATAACTATTTTTTTGTGTTTGATTTGAAGTCATAGATTATGAAACAAATTAGAAAGCCCTCTATATTAAACCAAAATAGAATCTATCTTAGAAAGAGATAATTTATCTTAAACAAAAAAAAATCTATTTTAGAAAGGGATAATTTGGCACTAGACACTTAATCCATCTATTTGAAATAAAGTTATATCTATATTTTGTTTATCATTTTAAAGAAATAATGCATAATCATCTTCTAAATGGGAATTTACAACATAACCATTTTTGGAACTATCCCTTTAATCAAATTAAAGAAAATAAATCATTCAAACAAGTAACCTAAGATATTTGTAGTTAACACATACAAAAATGGTATCCGTATATCTATTTTTCAAAACAAAAAATATATATTCAAATCAAGAAAATGTGGAAAGAAATATTCCAATAATTATTTCAATTTATAACGTTACAAACAATCATCATTAATATGAGATAATTTAGACCCATTGATGGAGTCCAAGGGTAAAGCTATAAAATCATTTTTTTGCCTTAGACCTCTTGGTCTGTGATTTTCCTAATGGATAGGATTGGGTCCTTGAATATAAGACCAATATTGGATGGCTCATGAATTATCCTTAGCCAACCTCTAGAGTAGGCCAATTTCTTATAGTGGATGGGATGTTCGCTTGATTCCAATTGCACCAGTGGCTGCATGCACTTGTTTCTGTTTTTTCTTCTTTTCTTTACTCAGTTCTGATGTAATATTGGCTTTTTGAGTTGATCCATGTGATCCTATAAATTTTTGGGTGTGTGGCACGGGGTGTGTTAATTCCACCCAACATTTTTGTATGAAAGTGATTATTTCCAATTAATATAAGGTCCTTTCATTCAAAAAATAAAAATATAGGTGAAGACTAAATTAAGAAATGAAGGGTTAGAGGTAGAAATTGTGGATTAGATGTAGACATTGTTTGTCTAATAATAATGTTGTATACCATGCAAACCACACAGTAAATAAAATACATACAAGGCCTAACAATCTAGTACTAGGTAAAGTATCATTGAATATGCATTGAGGCTAAATTAGGGTTATGCATAAGGGGTTGGCCCCGAAATCTATTTATAAAATCAAGGTGAATTGTCTTGGAATATCGGTGAATTATGTAGAAGTATACATGATGAATTACATTAGTTTATCTCTAAAATTTTTCAAACCGTGGTGAATTGCATTAATTTATCACCAAAAATTTTCAAACCATGGTAAATTTTCTATGTTGGGGGCTATGAATATTGGTTTGCAAAATCTAAAAATGTATGACAAACTTAAAAGCTTTAGGCTAACATGAAATTATTTTAGCCTTTATGATTTATGATGATTGGTCTGAGACATGTATGATGATCGACTATAGACATGGCGATCGACTATAGACATGACAATCGATGGTATGCATAATGATTAGTTGTAGGTATGATGATCAATTATAGGTATACTGATCGATTACAGTAATACCAATCGATTGTAGGCATGAATTGATTGCAGGAATGATGATCAATTGTAGGAATACTGATTGGTTGCAGGTATGGTGATCGACTACAGGAATGACGATCGACTGTAGGAATATCAATTAGTTGTAGGCATGACGATCAGTTGTAGGTATGACAATTGACTGTAGACATGATGATTGGCTGCATACATGATGATCGATGACATGCATGATGATAGGTTGTAGGCATGATGATCAGTTACAGGTATGACGATCGAGTGTAGCTATAACAATCAGTTGCAGGAATACCGATCAATTGTATGTATGACGATCGTTTACAAGTATAATGATATGTTGTAGGTATGATGATCAGTTGTAGGAATTCCAATTGATTGTAGGTATGATGATCTATTATAGGTATAACAATCGATTACAGGTATGATGATCGGTTGCAGGAATACCGATCGGTTGCATATATGACGATCGGTTGTAGGAATGCCAATCAAATGTAGATATTATGATTGGCTACAAGTATGATGATTGGTTGCAAGAATGTCGATCAGATGTAAGCATGATAATCAGATGTAAGAATAATGATCAGGTGTAGGCATGAGATCGGTTACAAGAATACCGATCGATTGCAAGTATATCGATGGGCTGCAACAGTGTTGAGTACCCAGTCGATAGTAGCAATGCATCTATACCATGTGTCAACCATCCGTGAAACAATTACATGCAGAGGTCATGTGTCACCCATCCATGAGTTGATTGCATGCAAAAAAGTATATATAAAGGGATAAACAATCATTTTTTTACCTTTTCTATCATAGGTTTAACCATTTTCCTATTATTTTAACGTATTCTTAATCATTTTCCTCCCGTTTTATTGCATTATTAATCCGCATCCTCAATTTTTATCTTAGTTTTTAACTTTTAAGCAAGTTTTAACCATTTTCCTCCTGTTTGAACCTTTTTTCGTCAAGTGTCGCATACCATCCATTGTATATTCTGATCCATACTCGTACACAATGAAATAACCCTATGGCATCCCTTGTCACCCCTAAAATGTTTAAAAATAATTTTAAAAACCTAGTTTACCCCATAATTTCTAAAATTTTATCAACATTGGGTTACGACATGTTATGGGTTGCGGACTCTGGTCTTCGGGGTCTAGTTTCAATGTCGTAGTTCGACACAGACACAAAAATGCTAGAGAAAATCATTACAGGTTATAATATTGATTTAGGTAAGGTAAATCTTGTCATCGACAATAAAAATGTCATTCTTTATTTCATAGCTCTTGATATCATGAGATTGACAAAATTGTCCCATGCTGGTTGTGAGCCTATCACTTTCAAATACCAATTAACTAATGAAGACAAACTCTACTTGGAGATCAAATTCAATGTGCAATTGGAATTATTTCAAGGTATAACTATTTTTTTATTTAATTGAATTTAAATTCTAGTCACTAGTGTAAATTACTGATTTTGTTTTTTTACAGTTGCATCCACCAAGTCTAGAAGGGGTTTGATTGTACCAGCTATTGAAAATAAATTTCTTCGGGCATGTTGCGAATTCTTCCTTGCTAGACCCGTTCTGCAAGGAAGACTGATAGAAATTCTGATGTGGGCCTTAGTGTATTTGGTCTGTTGTGTTACACACTAGCAATTCTACTGGTCCAACTATGTATCACATCGGATCAGATTAAAAATATAGAATGTGATAATCCATGCTTCACCCTCACTGATATTTAGCACATGCAACTATATTATTGTTTTTTTTTTATGAATATTTTTATCATTTGTAGAACACTCAAGTATCAACATCTTGGCACTCAAACCTACCCAATGCAACCATGACAGAACAACAGGTTCAGGTAATTTTTCGTTAATATTTAAGTAAACTTTTTTTTTTTTTTTTTTTTTGGTATAAGGTAGAGGTGGTTATAAGGTCCACAAACCTTTTACAAAGTCAAAATGGGCTGGTTCTAGCATCAAGCCCGTTTAATCAAAATACAAAATGGATCTTTCTAAGACTCACATTAAGCCATACTTAGAGTCCACGGTCCTATACTTGTCGCTTGACTATTCGGGATAAAACAAAAACCAAACAACACCTAGCACTTACTAACACTAGGTTGTCTGTCTTTGTACACTTGTCACCTCCCAGGCCCCGATAAATGGGATGCCTTTTCTGCCTAATTCCATCTGTTGGATTACTCATCATCAGCCCCTCTGATCTCCTGATGCTCTAACAGGTTTGATCTTAGCTCTTCTCTAGCAGCCAACACCAATAGTTCTTGAGGGAAGTTATCCTTCCAAATTTGCATCTCCCCAACGAAAACTGCAATATTTGCCATTAGATCCGTTGCTGTTTCCCTTCTCCGAAGGTGTGTTGGATTCGGGCATTAACCAAATGAGATTTATGAATCTTTGCTTCTAGGATAAGCTCCAATATGGTCCAAGTTGGGGTCTTTATCCTCCTTAATTTCCTTGATTATATTAAGCGAATCCCCTTCAAAGATAACTTCCTTATAACCCTCAAGTCCGGCAATTCTCATTGCCTGCATGCAGGCTCGGGATTCTGCAAAATGATTTGTTTGAGTTCCCAAAGGCTCTGCAAAGGCAAGGACCACTTTTCCTTCCTCATTTCTCAAAACTCCTCCTGCTCCTGCGACCCCGGATTTCCTTTAGCTGCCCAGTCAAAATTAAACTTAACCCAATTTTGTGTGGGGGGTATCCACTTGACACCATCCCGTGGGTTGGTTGTAATGTCTAGGTCTGGAAGTTCCTCTCCCCAAGTTCCCGCAAAATCCTCCTTTCCCTTAGAGACATGGTCTCATTTTTGAAGAAGAAAGTTTTCCAGTTTTCTTTCAAAGCTCTGATTATTTTATTACCACATAACCTGGGATCTTTCTTACGTCCTTTAAATACTCTCTTATTTCTCTCATTCCATATCCCCCATAAAAAATGGGGTAAGTTGAGCTTCCAGAGCCAAGTCAAAAGCTTTGCCCGGAAGGGGGAAGCCCATTGTATGCAGAAGTCAGACATGCTATTTGGATAGACCCAATCTATATGAAATTTGGACAGGATCATTTGGAAGACTGTACAAGAAAAACCACAAGTTAGAAATATATGACTTACAGATTCTATTTCTTTCTCACACAAGATACATCGATTGATGAATTGGAAACCTCTCCTTTGCAGATTATCTGTTGTCAGGATCTTATTTTGAACTGCCAACCAAAAGAAGAAAGCTATTTTTGGGGTTAAATTATTTAACCAAATAACAGAAGTCGGAGTCCAGCCATTGAATCCTGAGTGGATTAACTTATAGGTAGTTTTTACTGAATAGATCCCACTTGTAGTTTTGCCCCAAATTGCCTTGTCTCTTCCTCCCCCAGGAATGATCGGGAACACCCTTAAAGCATCATTGAGTTTGGTTAGGGCCACCTTCTCTTGCTCGAACAGATTATGAACTGTGATTTTCTTCCAAGAAGAAGTTTCTCGTGCTACGACAATAAAATCCCCTACTTTTCCTCCCATTTCATTCGAAAGTTTATGTTGGAGGACCTGAAGGTCTAAGTTATCTTTCAGAGGGGCCTCTTCCAACCACGGGTCTTTCCAAAAGTCCACTTGTCTTCCATTACCAATTCTCCATCGATGCATTTCCGACTACCTCCCGACATTCGAGCAAACAATTCCAAAAATAGGATCCTCTAGGAAGATTATCGACTTTCGGGAAGTCCCGATTATTTCGATATATTTTGCCTTAAGAAGTTTTACCCATCCCAATTGATCATTATTGATAAATCTCCATACCTGTTTGCCAATCAGATCTTGATTCAATTCTTTCATTCTCTTTAACCCCAGGCCCCCCTGATCCTTGCTTGCACACACCTGATTCCATGCTACCAACGAAATTCTCTTTCTCTCCTCTGAACCTGACCACAAGAAGTTGCGTTGAATTAGCTCCAATGTAGCTCAGACCTTTGCAGGCATTCTAAATAGAGACATGCAATAAATTGGAATGCTCTATAAAGTAGTTTGAACTAATAAGGCTTTTCCTGCAGAGCTGAGAAGGCTGCCCTTCCACCCTGCTAACTTTTTGGAGATCCTGTCAATGATTGAGTTCCACAAAGTAGCCTTCATTCTTCCTTCGAACATAGGCATGCCTAGATAAGTTGCTGGTAGAAGCTCCTTTCCACAACCGAAGAGGTTAGCTATTCTTTCCTCCCTCCCACCAGGCGTGTTAAAGAAATAGATGCTACTCTTCTTATAGTTTATGTCTTTCATCTGTCTGTCTCATACTTGGTTAGAATTCTCTTCAACTTCCTAGCTTGAGGCATCGAGGCTTTGGACACAATGATTGTATCATCCACAAAGCTGTTGGTGAGACATCGGCCCTGCTTGTTGAGGCTGGTTTAAAACCTTCCAATTGACCATCCTGCCATCGCTGCTGAAATGTTCCTACCCAATGCTTCCGCTAAAATAATAAACAAGTATGGAGACAAAGGATCTCCTTGTCGCAACCCCCTTTCACTCTTAAAGTAACTCAGGAGGGTGACCCATTCACCATGACAGAAAATCTTGTAGTAGAGATACAACTAAAAATCAACTTAATCCACTGGGGACAGAAACCAAACTTACCCAAAATCTTGGTGAGGAACCGCCATGAGACCCGGTCGTAGGCTTTATTCATATCAAGCTTTAGTAACATACCTGCTTCCTTACTAGTCACCATTGAATGAATAACCTCATGAATTGTGATGATACCATCCAATATTTGTCACCCTTTCACAAAGCCACCTTGGTTCATATCAATGATGAAAGGAAGGATAACCTTCAACCTATTGGCGATTGTTTTTATGAGAATCTTCATCAGAGTGTTACATAAAGCGATAGGGCGAAAGCTTGGAAAATTCCATTGCTCCCACTAGTTTAGGGATGAGAACTAAAAAAGTAGCATTAACTCCTTCTGGGATTTCCATGTCCTTTTGAGCCTCAATTATAGCTTCCACTACATCATTGCCTAGGATATCCCAAAAATTTTGGAAGAAAGCTGCAGGGAAGCCATCCGGTCCTGGGGAGCTGTTACCATCCATGTCAAAAATGACCTTCTTGATTTCATCCTTTGTGAAAGGACTAAGTAAGAATCCATTAAGATTATCAATTCCGAGGGTGGAATGGCTGCCAACAGAGAGTCCTCTTCTTCAATAGTCGGATTTACATCTTCTAGCAACGATTTAAAGTACTCAACCGCTTCCCTCCTTATGTCTTCCATATCTTTGGTGTTAGACCCATAGGCCATCTTGATCTCCTTAATTTTGTTAGTACTCCTGTGGCGAAGAGTAGAGACATGGAAGAACTTTGTATTTCTGTCACCCTCCTTTAACCAATGCGATCTGGATTTCTGCCTCCTAAAGGTTTCTTCAAATCCTAGCATCGTGTGGTATTCGGCTAACAGCTCCCTCTCCTGGTTTCTCAGATCCTCCGTAAGTCGCTCTGACTTCAGCTTCTCCTGTAGTTCATTGATCTTGTCTTTTAGTTCTGCATTTTTAACAAAAATATTGCCAAAGGAAGTTTTGTTCCACTCTCTAATGTTAACCTTCACATTCCTTAGTTTACATGCCACTTGGGCCGGTTTCGAACCATTATACTTTTTGTCCCACCATTGGGCAACCGAGATCCTTGAGATCCCGATGTTGGAACCACATAAGTTCGAATCGAAAGGGTCCGATGTATCTTTTCTTAGAGTCCTCCCCTGTTTCCCACGGAATTGGGTTGTGATCGGACCCGATTCTTGGGAGTGCCGTTAATGAAGAGTCCCCAAACCTCTCCGGGCATTATTGAGAAAGAAGAAACCTATCTAATCTTATCCGAATTTGGTTTTCCTTCAATATTTTGTTAGACCATGTATAGGAGAATCTACGCGAGGTCCACATCCATCGGCTCATGTTGCTCAACAAAATCTCTAAACTCGTAGATATCGGCAGTTATTCTTTGAGAGCCCCCCAATTTATCTACGGGATTAAGGTAGCAATTGAAATCCCCCGCCATAATCCAAGGGTAGTTGGGGACCGTCTCCCTCAATTCAGCTAGTTGACTCCAAAGAACCCTTCTCAGTCCCTGTCTAACTGGAGCATATACATTCGTTAAGATCCACTCTTCCTGTGTGGTTTTATCCACACATAAGAGACAAATAAACCAACTAGACATCAGAATCACTCTACTATCAATCACATTTTTGTTCCACATAACCAGTAACCCTCCTGCTGTTCCAGTTGGCCTCTTGGCCTACTACTTCGACTTCTCGCCAAGTCCTATTCTTAAAAGGAATAACTCTACTCTCCTCCATTTTAGTTTCTTGCGGTAAAATCATATCCGGTTTGTGTTCTTGTCTAAGAGCATACAAAGCTCTTATTTTTGCGGGATTACTCCCACGAATATTCCATGAAAGGATCTTCATTTATGGGCTTTGGATCCTCGAGCCTTCGCCCCAAAGAGCAATACTTCTTGAGTGCCATCGGCCACTCCTCGCTCCGCTTCTTTACGCCTTAAGGCAGCATTGCTAGGTTTCCCTCTTCCTCTACGAACCATATCCCCATACATCCGCTCTAGGTTGAAGTTCCTTGGGATTCACTTGGCTTCTAGTAACCATCTTGGGTAGGTCGGTCTTGGTATTTGGGGTAACAATACGGCTTTCCGGGTTAACCGGTCTTTTTGACGGTGGAGATGATTCCGTGCTCTTAGCTTCTTGATTAGTAGATTCTTTTTTCCCCTGCTTTGGGGTTACGCCGATCTTGGTGGTTCACCTCTTCCTCCGGAGTATCCTTGCCTGTATTATTAGTTTCCTGCTCCTTCCTCCGATTTTTCTCCTCTAAATCCTTCTCTTGAGTCTCCTCTACCTCGGATTCCACTTCTTGGCTGTCCATCCGATCTCCCTTCAAATGATTTAATGCATCAAAACTGTTCTCCACTGGGATGTTGATCTCCTTGGAATTTCTTCCCATAAATTCCTCTGCAGTACATGGGACCACTTCCACCGAGCCTCCATAGGCCTCCCGTATCACCCAATCAAACTTACTTGCCCTAGGGCGTTGATCTATGGGGTTCTTTCCTTTGTGATTTGGCTCTGAGGCTTGCTGTATCATCTTAGGAGCGGAGTTGAGATTGAGGGTTACCATCAAAGGGACCGGCTCCCTGTGAGAGGGTTTTGGGGCATAGGAATTTTTGGGAGGAGGGTTAAAATGTTGCCTCTTGCTTACAATAGGGCGAACAGGGTCTCTGATATTCAGATTTCGAGCTCCATGTCCTTGAGGCCCAGGTTGGGTAGGAATGGAGATCTGCGGGGGAGGGATATTATTTTGGGTTTGAGGATCAGTATTTTGGAGTGGGTGCTGGTTCTTGGAAATGCAGTGGATACCCTGGTGCCCTACCTTCCCACAAACACTACACTTAAAAGACATATTTTCATATTCAAATACCTGAGTATGAAGGCCAAACATAGACGACAAAATAATGGATTTAGGGAGCTCTTTACTCGGGTCCGCCAACACACACATGCGAGCGAGACGAGAGTCTTGTTTTGCTCAAGGTTGCGGGATCAATAGCTATTAGTTCTCCAATCTCTCGTAGCTATCCCAACCAATATTTGTTCGTTCCGAGAAAGCGGAGGTAATCCCGGCATCTTAACCCAAATAGGAGCCAAATCCAAGCACTTGAGTCTAGGGGTTGAAATCGGGGGACCAACGCTTCAGATACAAGCCCCTTTTCCCAAAAAACCAAGGACCTCCTTGGAGAGTCCTTTCCATGTCCTGTTCACATTGAAATGTCACCAAAAGAAAACTCTTGGGTAAAGCCTTAATCATCATACCGGCCCTTGGCTGCCATTTTTGGATGGCCCATCTCCTTATGACTTCCATGTCCGGCCTCACCCCCATAAATTTAGCCACCAAATATGTTCTGCCCTCCATAGCCACATGCTGAGCTAAGGAATCCGGGACGTGCAACCTACCATTGACAGATTTTAGATTAAAACAAGAGTCGGATAATTTTTGCTTACCGCGAAGAGCATTAAGATATGAAGGTCTCCAGTTGCCAGGTTTCTCTTTGTCTCCTTCTTGGGTCTTCCTTTGATCCTGACGCATAGAGTCTTGGTCCCCCTCAGAGAAATCTTCAACCGCATCCGCCCAACGCCCTTGGACCGGTTCCAATAGAACTTCCTTGTCCACATCCTTCGCCTGGGGGCCTGCTATCTCGCCGAGCCCCCACCTGCCGCGTCTGCTGATCTGCCCTCTGAAGTCCCACACCTAGGGTTTGATGCCCCTAGACCTCTCGCTCCTCCTCCTTGCTGCTCCATCCGTCACAACTTGTTCGTAAAATTTTTTATTTTTCATATGTTTGTCTTTTTATAATTTTAACATTTTATACCAAACATAGAAAAGGGCATCATATTCCTCTTCAAAGCGGGATTCTGGTATTAGAGGTTATAATCCAAAGGAATCATGAGACTCCAAAAAATCTATGAAGGAAACAACACCACCGCAAAGGAGAATATCAATAAGGAAACATAGAAGATCTAGTTCTCCTGATCGTCGACAACCTCCACCTATGGTTACATGTCCACTACCAACGGGTGTAGTTGCACAAGAGGTTTCATCTTTGGGGAGTAAGTTTTAATGACTACCAAAATAATTTTTTTACTATTTTTAATTATTTATTTATTTTTTTACATGTACAACATGCCCACATTCCATTTGCATTAGCAGCTACGCAAGATGTTTTTTCTTCTTTTGGTAAGTGCTAACAAATTATACAACCAATTTTCATAATCTAATTTTATAACTAATTTTTATTTTCTACCTTCACAAATTTTCTACCTTCATAAATTTTATAACTAATTTTTATTTTTATGTTTTAAGTTCCCATACAATAATTTCATCAACAAAATCAACAAGCGATGTCGCCCCCTCCTCCACCATGCCAACCTCAAATGCGAGGTCAATGCTTCCCAATTGGAAAAAACATTCTTCCATCTAGGCCACAGAGAGAAGAAACACAACATTTTTGAGAGAAAGAAGCATCAAATACATTTTCAGGATTCAGTCATATTTCTCCTGCTAATTTTAATTTTAAGGATATACCAGAAGCTTCTAGTGCTGGGTTGTATGAGGTTCCACTTGATAAAGATGTATTTTTGCAATAGAACACACCCACTACTTTTCAATTATTAGAATTGCTTCAAGATAAAGGAAATGAAGGAGCAGAATGTTCAAGCAAATCTTCTCCTAGGGAAACAAAAACCCATTAGGCTCATCCTCGACCAGAAGATGAAAGATTAAATATTTCATGAAAATATTTGGTTTATGATAACTTTGAATCTACCATTGAGGATTTACTACTTCCAGATATAACAAAAATGAAAAATGGGAGTATCGAGCCAAAGTGTTGATAAAGGGAATTAATGTCCGATACAATAATTTTTCAAAATGAGATTTTTTTTTGTTGTTGTTGAAAATGAACCTGAAAATATAGAGGCTCTATTACAACAAGTAAAATTTGGCATTGTGAAGGTGAATATATCTTACATAGATGAAATTTTAAAGTTTATGATGAACATATTGGAGAACATAAATTGTGAGGCCCAAGCTTATTATAATTAATGAGAAAGTGATAAGAAAAAGGTTGATGTTGTTGTAGCTACACAGAATGTTGCTGAGGTTTGAATTAATAACTTTTGTGTTCAAAAATTTGTTGTTCTATTTTTTAAAATGTAATTATTTGTTGATTAACTATTTTTCCTTTTTGCAGGTAAAGTATGATAATCTCAAGAAGTAGGTTCAAAACCTTTAAGACTATCTCAGGATGGCAAAGGAGTTCTTAAATGCTTCCATGGAAATGAAAAAAAGAGCATAGGAAGCAGTTCGACAAAACAACATAATACGAAAAATTATTATCCGCAACGGATTGGATCTTGATGTTCTACTAAAGGATAAGGGTAAATAAGTTTAAGGAAAAACATCTGAAGATGTTGGAAAAGAAGAAAATACCTTTCTCAATGGATTGGAAAATATTGATAAGATCCTTGTCAATTCTGGAGCAATTGATAGTACTATTACCCAGCCCGAGGGAAGAGCTATTGGAATGTAGAATGTAGAAATCGTGGAAGTAGTGGATGAGGAAAAAGGAGCTGAACATGGAAAAGATGAGGGAGGAGCCATTTCTATGGATACTTTGGAAGTCATTGAAAAGGCAAAAGGAGTGGTGGAAGGGGGAAAATATTCTGAAGCATGAAATTGAATTTCAAAATTTGATATTTTGAAAAGACTATTTTATGACATTTCATATGTTTTCATTTGAAAACAAGATACTTCATTTTATTATTTTACTATTACACTATTTACATTTACAATTGTGTATTATTTTCATCTCTTGAGTATTATGGTGTTTCAAATATGCTTGAGTTTACGTAGAATATCTGTATGCATAGGTTTAGATTTACATGTTATTCAAAGTTATTCATGTTGTGATATAATAATGAGTATTGTCTTGTGTATTTTGCTATGTTGTTTTTATATTTCAATTTTCAAATGAGTTTATGAAGGATATATCTATGCATGGATTTAAATTTTTAGTTTATTCAAAGTCATTATTGTTGTTGTATAGAAAAGTTTTTTGTCTTTTTATTATGCTATATTGTTTTCATATTCAATGTTAGTTTACGATGGAGATATTTATGAAGGAGATAAATTTCAATTTTCATATATTATGCTATGTTGTTTTTATATTTCAATTTTCAAATGAGTTTACGAATGATATATCTATGCATGGATTTAAATTTTAGTTTATTCATAGTCATTCTTGTTGTAGTATAAAAATGAGTATTGTCATTTGTATTATGCTATATTGTTTTTATATATTAAGTGAGTTTACAAAGGATATATCTATGCATGGGTTTCAATTTTCAGTGCATTGATAGTCATTCTAGTTGTTGTATAAAAATGTATATGGTCTTTTGTATTATGTTATATTATTTTTATATTTCAAAGTGAGTTTACAAAGGATATATCTATGCATGGGTTTCAATTTTCAGTGCATTCATAGTTATTATAGTTGTATACAAATGAATATGGTCATTTGTATTATGCTATATTGTTTTTATATTTCAAAGTGAGTTTACGATAGATATATCTATGAATTGGTTTAAATTTTTATTTTCCATATCTAGAGTAATATACTACATGTATTTTTCATACATATGTAGAGAAATTTTTACTAGTTATGTATGCATACAAGGTTTACTCAATGACAAAGCATAAATCATAAAATTTTGTCAACATAGAAAGTTAATAACACTTCTAGAGTCATATCATACAACTAATGATACTAATAATACATACATACATATATTTAAAGTCAACGCAAAAATTAGTATATTTTGTCAACATATACAATTAGTTCAATAACATAGCATCATTACGTATACATGGTCTTCAAATTTTTAGCTTACTCAAAGCTATAGCATAAATCATAAAATTTTAAAACATAGACAATCCATATAATTAAAAAGAAAACATTTATAATCATTTAAAATATAGAATGATTATATGATTTTTTTAAAATCACTAAAATTTTACAACAAACAAAATACAAAATGAAAGCACGAGATTCCGGGCGAAGGAAACACTAATTGCGATGCATTCAAAATCAAATACGCTTAAGTCCTAGAAATGTAAATTGCATGAAATGAAAGAAACGCATTGGAAGAGACACAAGCAAATGGAGAAAACACAGCCCTTTCATTAAACTTTCTTGATCTCTGTTACAAATACGCCTCCTCCCTTTTCGGGGGCTAGGAGCGTTAAAAGAATTTGACTACAATCGAGACTTAAGGTTCCTCTTTCCGCGTGCCCACACTTGAAATGGACGGGCCAAGATGATGCCGCCGCTGATGTCGATGAGTCTTTGACCTCTGCTGCTCCTCCTACGAACAAAGAAACAACGAAGATGTCAGTAGCACCTGCTGCACATAAGAAATGATTGTTCTCTAAAATCGCCAAAAGATGCATGCAAACATTTGTGCGAAACGGTGAGTAAAATGACTCTAAATGACACGAAAACTTGACAGAGGACAGAAAACATCACCAGAGGGCCACTGCCATCGAGACAGTCGGCCAATCTGCCTTCAACTGGAATTCGTCCCTAGGCAGGACGAATTCGATTGCTATTCGTCCCTGGGTGGGACGAATTCTTCTGTGTTGGAAAAGCCGACCTGATGTTGCTCCAATGTCGAATCCCGAGACCTGCAAAACACCTGCAAACGAGAGGGGTTATGTAATTGGGGCCATTTTGGGACGACCCAGATGGTCGGATTCTCCCAATTTGGCCTCTATCCTCGGGAATTCGATGTCGCCACCTGCAAGTTAGTGGGACAACAAAGCGACACAAGGCATGATAAAATCTGATCGAAATGTTATGAAATTGAAGCTATGAGTTCACCAAACGAGAATAACATGAGATGCAACATGAACAAGTAATCTAGAATGCTTTTGGAATAAAACTTAGAAAGTGCGGGGGTGCCCAAGTGGGCCTCCCACCGTTGGCACTTGATCTTGGCGCCAATCCACTAGGGATGGGCCCAAAACCTCTTAGGATTGGGATGTCGGCAAATTGGTTGATTCGGGTGTCCATATGTTGGATTTGGGTCAGATTCAAGCTTCCAAAAGCCACCCAACAACCTCCCTTGCAAAAGAGATTGGTGGATGTGAGAAGGTGAATCAAAGGGGATGCAAGTGGGTGTTCAACTCGGCAGCACTTCGTTGCTTGAAATCTCCTTCAATCTGTCCTTTTTGGGTGAGAAAAGTCCCACCTTTTATAGACCCATGGGGTCTCTTTTGAGAGGGAAGCACAAATGCCATGTGTTGGTCATAGGTGCCATGTGGCAGTCATGTCTTCCCATGAGGGAGGGGAGTCCTCCATTGACTTGGGCTCTCATAAGCGCCCTTGTGACAGTCCTCTAACGGCCTATCTATCCACCCACACACGTGTGCGAGGCAGGAGTCATCAACTGACTGTCCTGGGCTGCCACTTGGCACCATTCTTCTTTTTGCCCGTTAAACTTGGAATTCGTCCCTGGGTGAGACGAATCCCAGTTAGTATTCGTCCCTGGGTGAGACGAATACTGAGCAAAGTGTCTAAATGTGCCAAATTGCTTCTTGACCTTACAAAATTGCTATGAAAGTGGTTAGGACCACTGTTTGACCTCTGAGGGCTGCCACGGGGGCTGTGTTTGTCAAAGCGATCAGTGTTTGCAGTCACATAATCGGATTGGTGTTGTTTTGGTGTCTACATATGCCCCTTTTTGGTATGCGTTGTGCATAGCGCAGCGCAGAGCAAAAATAGATAACCAAAGCACTAATGATTAGGGTTTCTTGGTAACCTAACCAACTTTTGATGCCCCAAGCATGGAAAGGGCATGCATTCTTGAATCCTTGCTTCGACGAGCTAAGGAGTTTGATTTCAAGTGTTAACCTATTTTGGTGAGGTGTGACTTGAGCTTGGACATTGATCGAGTCATGATTAGGCAAAGGGCGCAACCTTTTATCCTCAGGGGAACCTTGTGTTCATGATTCACGAAATGCCAAGTGTTTGATTGATTTGATTGTTGCTTGTTTACTGCCCCAAGCGGGAGCGTAATTGTCTTTGTCAATGATTCTTTGAATGCATGTCGTTTTCCTTAATTGGGTGTGTGATTGTTGATTGGTGACTAAGTGTGACTACCCCCTCAAGCGACGAATCGATGAGGGAATGACCTTCATGAGAAAAGCGACGAGTCGCTTGACCCAAGATGACTTGTGCAAGGGTGCCTTTAGATGGTTTATCGTTAAGCATGTGCAATTTTTCCAACATTTGGACCTATTTTTGGTGGGTGTTAACCCTTTTGGTGATGCCATAATGGGGTGAAATCATCGAAAACCCATCTTCCCGTGGAGCGGTCCGGCTATGATAGCCTTCTTGGGGAAGTAGGAGAGTGACAATTTGAACCCCGACATCGAATTTCTATGCCAAGAGGTTAAGTGCGAGAGCACTTGTGTCCGGCAATGCTTATTGCTTTGTTTTTATGTTGCATTTATTTGTTGTTTTTGTTGTTTTTTTGTGACACCATTTGGGGATTAAATTGTCGAAAATTCGTCTTCCCGTGGAGCGGTCCGGCTATGGTAGCCTTCTTAGGGAGTAGGATAGTGATAATTTGTGACTCCAATGTCTATTTTGTATGCCCTGGATGTCAGGTGCGGTAGCACTCCTATCGGGCAAATTTATTGTCTGTTTTTAGTGCATTTTTGATCATTTTTTGATGTTTTTGAAGTGCTGGTTTGAATTCGTCCCTAGGTGGGACGAATTCCAGCTGTAGAATTCGTCCCTAGGTGGGACGAGCGCTAACCAGAGCGCTCATCCCAGTCAAGGACGAATTCCAGCTCAAAAGGCCTATTTAAGGGCCAAAACTTGAATTTGGGCTCATTTGTGTCATTTTTTTCTTGCGATTTTGGAGCTCTGGGAGGAGGAGGTAATTCTGCGAAGCAAAGCGCTGCTGGAATTCTCTCTGCCATCATGAGTGCACAAACTGGTTCGAGCGGCGGAGCCGAAGCGAAACCTGTAAGTGTCTTCTAGAGCTTATTTTTGTTTAAATTTGCACTTGTTTTATTTAATTGTTTTTGTGATGCTATTTTTCAAAATGTGTTTTAAAACTTAAATCCTGAAACCTGATTGAAGACAACTACTTGAATTTTCTTTTTATTCTGTACAGTTCTTTTCCATGATTTTTAATTTTTTTTGTTGAATTGTTTTCTTTTGCAGGTTAGGAGCCGGTACCGTGTACCTACCGCCTTTACTGAGGCGCGGGGTGCACGGCGATGATGATTGGGAATGGCTTGATGCCCTTGGGCTCAAGCGGGTGTCTCGGCTGGAGCTTGTGGTCCCGGATCAGGCCTATCTACGGCCTTGATCAAACTTTGGGATCCGTGGACCAACACGTTCCATCTCCAGACGGGGAGATGATTGTAACTTTGGAGGATGTCTATCGGTTGCTTCGGATTTCGATAGATGGACTGCCTATTAGGTCATCGTCGCGTGATCGGCGGACTGTGTACTTACGAGATGCTTTGGGCATGGGGGCGGGTGGGTGTAACGAACCCGGTGGAGACAGCTGAGGTGGTTGCAGTGGCGGGATTTTGGTTGGTTGGTGGCGGGGAGAGGGGGTGTTAGGAGTGAGGCACGCATTCTTGATGGGCCTTATTTCTAACATGCTTCTCACGATTCGTCAGGCGTGAGGTTCCCGTGGAACCTGCTGGATTTGGTATGGCAGTTGGTAGAGTGCCCGATAGAGGCACCACTGATTTTGAGATGGGGACAGACATTGTTGGCACAGCTCTACGGGGAGCTGTATGGGGTCCGTTGTCGGCAGCGAAAGGGGGTCAGTTGCAGTTATCTGCTGCAGTTTTGGGGTTGGCAGCACATAGTAGTGGAGAGGCCGACCGGGTTACCGTGGATGACTCGGGCGGCGATGGATGACACGGAGATAGGCTATGCAGTTTTGTGGCGGCGGTCTGCGGAGCGAGGCGGAGTCGGCGATGGGAGGTCTTTGTAGAGCACTATACCGATGCCTTTTCTCGGCTCACTCCGGGGGAGGTGTTTTGGCACCCTTATCGGGACTGTCCAGCCTGGCCAGAGGCTGGAGAGTGGCTCCGTCGGGTACGCAGGGAGCGGTGGTTGACTGGGAGGCACGGGACGGAGCATGAGTTCTTTTCATACAGCCGGGTTACACGACAGTTTGGGGTGCGCCAGGGGTTGCCTGGTGAGCCCGTGGTCTATCGACGATGGGGAGATGAGAGGGATTTAGATCCATCGATCACCGTGCCATTGGGCGAGGAGTCAGATGCGGTTATTGACGTCCCGGACGTAGATGACGTCGGGACTACCACTGAGTATGACTCGTGGTGGGTACTACGGTGATGGAGAGGAGAGGGGCCACTGGGAGGCGCGGAGGCGGCAGTGGAGGGTGCTGAGGCGAGGGGATGATTGGGGAGGTCCGTTGGATGATGCGGACATGTTGGATGTGGGGGATGAGGATGTAGACTTGGGCGCTCCGGATCAGCCGGACATGCAGGACGTGGAGGAGCGGTGGGAGCCAGAGCGGCTGCTGTTCTAGAGGGTCCTGTTCGTCAGGCAGACATAGAGGAGGTGGAGTCTGAGATACGTGCTGAAAATGCGTGACTGATAGAGCTGCTACGGATACGGGATCTGGAGTTGGGGGATGCGAGGCGGGAGAGGGATCTCCTGCGGGCTCAGCTGGCAGAGCGGGATAGGGTTCTGGCACAGCGTGACGATGCGGTGTCATACTATCATCGGCGAGAGGCAGAGTGGTGTCGGCACCGGATAGACTTGGAGAGGGAGGTCATCCGCCTTGGTGGGTGACTACCTGAGCCCTCGGTCAGTGGATCTTCACGGCGGACGAGGGATAGTGCGACGAGCAGTCAGCATCATCTCGTCGTCGATGATTAGATGAGGGAGGCGATAGCAGGCATGATGCGGGGCTGGCGGTAGCCGCCTGCGGGGTCCCATAGGACCCACACCACGGGGGTAGTTATCGTCGCACCGATCCTGCATGATCATGGTGGTCGACGCTTTAGGTTGGGTTTTTGGATATGATTGCGGGGATTGAGGACCGGTTTGTAGCCTACGGGCATTTTTTTTGACGATATATATATATATATATATACCGGTTTTATTGTGGTTTCTTACATGTGATGATTTGATTTTTGTTATGCATGATGGCTAATGACTATGGATGTATGCATGTTTATTTATTTTGATGAATGCTTATGTTATGATGAATGCAAATGTTTTTGATTTCTATGTGATATGCAAAGTGAAATGGATGAATGATATTTGTGGTGATTGGTTACGGCACCATAGGCTATTTAAGACGCTCTTTAATTCATTTTTAGGTGATTGCTATGATGTATGGCTCTTGTATGTATACATGTGGTTTTCTCTTTTTGTATTTTTTGATGGTATTGTAAGGATGAAAAGTAGCGCAGTTGGTTTATAAATGTAGCTAAGGTTTTATGAGACTCAGACAGTTTTAACTCACTAGCCACGATTGTACTTTGTCTTACAAGACTTTTGAACAAGGTATGAATCAGACTTGTTTTTGACCAAGCTATTTCACATCCCTGTGTGTGCAATTGAGTTCATTATTGTGGTATTTATCAGGATACCGCCAGTGCCAGATGGGCTTTCAACCGAACCTGTACTGAGGATCACCTAATTAGCTCCACTAACTCCTTTGTTGTATTTAGTTAGATTAATCTGCGGTGTTATCCAGGATGCCATAAGCTAGCTCATCCACATGCAAACATTGATCTGTACGCAAGTTAATGTGAGAGATATATCGTCATGCGAGAAGTTTACCGCCAGTTATCGATAGGCTATCAACCAAATCGGTGTCGAGGCTTGCCTTATGACCTTTTAGAATCCTGAGAGTTCCAGGGATTCAAGTTCCACTCCCTTCTTTTCTTCAATTGTATTGGGATACTTGCTCGTTTGTAGTGATAAGATCACTGTTTATTTTGATTTGTTTTTCTTTTGAGCAAGGGATTGGGGATATGGAGTGATGAAAATCACTATCGTTTGTGCCGTTTGATGTGTGCACTGTATGATGTCAAATATTTGATTTTTGACGTTTTGCAAATTTTTGATGTTTTGCAATTATTGAGAACTAGGGATTCTTAGGGAATTGGGTAGGGAGGATGCTTGTCCTTTTGCCAACTCTCGGCATTCTTGGGGTCATTCGCACGGGGGGATGAGCAAGATAACCGTTTCGCTTTTGGTGACCTGGATTACTGTGCAGGTTTCATCTTTCGTTCACACAACTTAGGAATTGTTTTATGTGTTTTTAATTTGTGTTGGGATGTTACGTAACAAGGTGTATTTCAAGTATGACTCTACCTTCGTAAAATCTGTCTGACTTGATACATTACATAGCTAAAGAGCAAAATGATGACTGAATCACGAAAACTCTTGATACATTAAAAGACCACTGACTCTAGTGTGGTAAAAGCAATGCATGGTGTTTTTGTTGTTTTTGTAAAATGGAACAGTGTGGAATAAGATGGTCTATCAGAGCAATTACAGCCTATGGTGCCTTTGACCTATACAACCACAAATATGCAACGTATGGATGCAATGCTTAATGCGGATACATGTTTTTGTATTTTTGATGGATTTATTTTTGTGAATATGAATATGAGGTGCGAGAAGAGCTCTCGATTGATGAATTTGAGTATGCCTAGATATGAGATGCAAATTTTTGTTGTTTTTGATTATTTTTTTTTTTGACCAAGTGATTGTGGACATCCTTGGAGCATTTTGGTGACCAAGTGATTGCGATAATCCTTGGAGCTTTTTGGGTGACCAAGTGATTGCGATAATCCTTGGAGCTTTTTTGGGTGACCAAGTGATTGCGATAATCCTTGGAGCTTTTTGGGTTGACCAAGTGATTGCGATAATCCTTGGAGCTTTTTGGTGTGACCAAGTGATTGCGATAATCCTTGGAGCTTTTTGGGTTGACCAAGTGATTGCGATAATCCTTGGAGCTTTTTTGGGTTTGACCAAGTGATTGCGATAATCCTTGGAGCTTTTTGGGTTGACCAAGTGATTGCGATAATCCTTGGAGCTTTTTTGGGTTTTGACCAAGTGATTGCGATAATCCTTGGAGCTTTTGGGGTGACCAAGTGATTGCGATAATCCTTGGAGCTTTTGTTGACCAGTGATTCGATAATCCTTAGCTTTTTAAGTAAACTTTTGGGGTACCAAGTGATTGCGATAATCCTTGGAGCTTTTTGGTTTGACCAAGTGATTGCGATAATCCTTGGAGCTTTTTGGTTTGACCAAGTGATTGCGATAATCCTTGGAGCTTTTTGGTTTTGACCAAGTGATTGCGATAATCCTTGGAGCTTTTTGGGTTGACCAAGTGATTGCGATAATCCTTGGAGCTTTTTTGGTTTTGACCAAGTGATTGCGATAATCCTTGGAGCTTTTTGGTTTGACCAAGTGATTGCGATAATCCTTGGAGCTTTTTGGTTTGACCAAGTGATTGCGATAATCCTTGGAGCTTTTTTGGTTTTGACCAAGTGATTGCGATAATCCTTGGAGCTTTTGTGTTTTTGACCAAGTGATTTTATGGATCCTTGGAGCATTTTTTGGGATATGGCTCTCTTAGATATAAAATGGTCGCAAATGACTGATATTCAAGGGTTCTGTTTCCTTGATACCGTCAAGAGAAGCTAGCCGGTACGTCTCGGGTCCTATTTTGCTATCAATGACATATGGACCTAACCAATTTTCCGTGAACTTGTCCCTTAGGTGGGACGGCAAATTAGAGTTTTGTTGGTTTTCCTTCAAAACCAAATCACCAACCCGAAAGTCCCTTAGGTGAACTTTCATGTTGTAAGCTTTCTTAAGCCGCTCTTGATAGATACGTAAGTGCTCGAGAGCATTCACGCGTCGTTCGTCAAGCAACGTAAGTTGGTCTAACCGGGCCTACCGCGCGGTGTCATCATCGATGAATTCCTGCATTGATATGCGAAAGGAAGGAATTTCCAACTCGAGAGGCATTACTGCCTCACGAGCCATACACGAGCAAAAATGGAGTTGCCCCAGTTGGCGTCCGAACGCTAGTGCGGTAAGCCCAAAGGGCAAGTGGGATTTGTATGTGCCAATCCTTATGACTGTCTGCGACTGTCTTTTTAAGGATGGCCACTAGTGTTTTGTTTGATGCCTCTGCTTGCCCGTTTGCTTGCGGATAATAGGGCGTTGAAAAGCTGTGCTGAATTTTGTACTTTGTGGTCAAAGCACGCACGTCTTTGTTCTTGAATGATGGCCCATTATCCGATATTATTTTGGATGGAATACCAAAATGACATATGATGTTATGCAAGATGAACTCCACAATGCGGGGTCCTTTCGTTGAGGTTAACGGAATTGCTTCCACCCATTTGGTAAAATACTATGTGGCCGTTATGATAAACGTGTGACGGCCTGACGATGTAGGGGAGATCTTTTCGATTAGATCGAGGCCCCACTATGAAAATGGCCAAGAGCTGGGTATGTCTGTAGGGCCCGGGAAGGTACGTGCATCAAATTGGCATGATGTTGACATTTCACGCACTTCTTGACATATTCGCAACAATCTCGCTCTAAAGATGGCCAATAATAGCCCATGCGAGAGAATGCGCTTTGCGATGGCCATACCACTAAAGTGGCCACCACATGTACCGTCGTGCGCTTGGGCGTCTGCCCAAGTGGACTCTTGTTGGTCCAAACAACGAAGAAGAATTCCGTCATAGCTGCGACGATACAAAATGTCTCCTATCAAGACATACTTAGCCGCTTTCTGCTTGAATGTTCGTTTTGCGGCGTGCGTCAATCCAAAGGGAAGATTACCTAACTTGAGGTAGTCTCTAATGGGTAAATACCGATCCTGTTGATCGGAAACCTCGACAAGTATGAACAGCCAATCCCTTTCGAAGTTCTTCCCTAACAAATGTTGAATGGGATAGAACTTGTAAGAATAGCGTTGTGTTGCTATTAGTGGGAGTGGGGGAAAACAAGGACCCCCAGTTGGCACGTTTCAGATGATCTCGGATTCGAAAGAACTTATCCGAGGATGGTTCAATCTGGATCATGTGGATTCCTGGTGTCAAGTCTGAGCTTGCATGCTCTATCGCGGATTGCGATAAGGTTTTGACTTGAATGGTTGTCATATCACCGGAAAGGTCTTGCGGGATTAATGACCCCAAGGAGGCCATTGTGTCCGCAAAATGATTCGATGATCGAGGGAGTGCCTCGATGTCGTACCATTCAAGTTTTGCCGAGAATTTGTCCACGAGGGCTTTATAGGCCTTCGAGCTGGGCATTTGCATTGATATACCCCTTTGACTTGATTGACTATTAACAGCGAATCACCAAAGATATTCAATCGTTTGATGTTCATGGCGATTGCTTGTCCGAAGACCTAGGAGCAAGGCTTCATATTCTGCATTATTGTTGGTGCCTTTGGAAGTTTAATTTAAATGACGGGGGCATTGGAGCGCCCTGCGGTGTGAAGAATACAATTCCCGTGCCACCACCTTGCTCGCATTTAGAACCATCGAAGAATAGGGTTATGTCGGCCTGTGACTCAGGCTCATCAGAATCTGGCGATTCTGAGACATGGAAGACCCCATCATCGGGTAGTTCTATGACCAGAGGCTGATCGTCTTCAAGAGGAGCCTCTGCTAGTTGATCGGCTATGACTTGTCCTTTGATAGATTTTTTCCCAATGAACTCTATGTCAAATTCCGTCAACAACATGATCCATTTCGCCGTGCGACTACTATGATAAGTACGACTCATCATGTATCGCAATGGATTCTCCTTAGACACAACATACGTAGTGTTGCTCAGCATGTAGTGGCGTAGCTTTTTGGTAGCAAACACCACTGCCAAGCGAGTTTCTCAACGTATGCATAGTTAAGTTCGTAGCCGACCGGGTGCGGCTAAGATAGTAAGTAGCCTATTCTTTGTGAAGTTCATTCTTTTGGGCTAGCATGGCGTCCAGTGCCACCTCAATAGCTGAGATGTATAAGTAGAACGGCACTCCTGGTCTAGGTGGTGCCAATACTGGCGACGAAGCCAAGTATTGTTTGATTTCGTCAAAGGCTGACTAGCACTTGTCATCCCAGTGAAATGTGACTCCCTTGTGCAATAATTTGTTCATGGGTCGGAATTTGTCGAGATAATTGCGCTATGAAGCGTTTAATCGACGCGACCTTTCCTTGCAGACTTCTGAGTTGCTTGATGGTAGTTGGGGGAGCCATTTCAAGGATTGCCTTGACTTTCTTTGGGTCCACTTCGATGCCTCATTTTGAGACTATAAAACCCAAGAGTTTTCCAGATGTGACGCCAAATACGCACTTCTTGGGATTCGGTCGACCTTATGCTCTATGAGGCGATCGAGGATCTTGCTTAAGTCACCGAGATGATCTGAGCGCAAAAGAGACTTGGCTAACAAATCATCCATGTAATCTTCCATAGTTTTGTGCATGTAATCATGGAAGATATATGTCATGGCACGTTGGTAGGTAGCGCCAGCATTTTTAAGGCCAAAAGGCATGACCTTATAACAAAATGTCCCCCAAGGCGTTGTGAACGCCGTTTTAAGTTGGTCTTCAGGATTGATACGAATTTGGTTGTATCCTGAGAAGCCATCCATTAGGGAGAGCATTTCATGACCTTCTGTAGCGTCTACTAGCGCGTCGATGCTTGGCAAGGGGAAATCATCCTTAGGACTCGCTTTGTTTAGGTCTCAAAAATCGGTGCATATGCGAATCCTCCCGTCGGGCTTCTTGACGGGAACCATGTTGGACAGCCATGGCGGATAATCCACGCGAGATGACAAGCTGTGCATCCAACAGCTTTTGTAATTCATCTTTGACCATCAAGGCCACTGTTGGGTGCATCTTTCGTAGTTTTTGCTTTACGGGCTTGATTGTCGGATCAAGCGTTAAATTATGCGTGACTAGCTGCGGGTCTAGTCCCGGCATATCCTTGTATGACCATGCAAAAACTTCCTTCTTCGCTTTGAGAAGGGCGATGTATTCGGCTTGCTCTTCGGGGGAAAGACTTACCCCTAGCTTGATAATCTGTGGATTCGTTGGGTCTAAGCCGATGTCTACGTCAGTCGTTTCCTCAAGCCGACATGTGGGATCCGTCCTCCAAGCGATGTGGAGTTGGGATCAAATGGATATCATTAGGCTGAGTTTAGATCTGCGTTTGGAACCTCGGGTCCCTCTTCGACTTGAAAAATATCCTGAGTTGTCCTTGGGGTGGAATGAAGCATTTCACTGAAAGGCCAGTACTATGATGGTGATAAAGGTGAATTGACATGATCCCAGTTGATGGCATCTATGTCTAGGTGCAATGATTGTGATGGATCGATCGGATTGCGGATGGGTGCGGTCAAATCAATGGAGATCATGTGGATGGAATGAATTTGGTCTCCGGAACCGCGGGTGTGATAACTCGATTCTTTTAGATGCTCCCTATACTCTGGATGCGGCTCTACGGGAACGGGCACGAATGGATCTTCCCTAGGTGCGAATTCGTCCCTATTTGCGAAAAGGATGGCGGGGTCTTTTCTCGGCATCGATGTCATGATAGGATCTCGAGGTGGACGATGCTCATCTTGAATTTGGAGCCATGGATCCAATACTTGGTCCCACCTTGCGGGGTCTACCCACCATTCATGCCCTAGCAGTATGCCCATCTGTCCCATTAGATCTTCATGAGTTAAAGGGCGGTGATGTCGTCGCGCATGTCTGAGATAGTCCATCTCAGTCTCATCTTCTGAATCACTTTCGGAGACCCAAAAATGTTCATTCTCTTCAGCAACTGTTGCTTGCGACGTTGAGGACCCTCCTTGTTCCAGTAAGTTAATCTGGTCCCATTGTGGTTGTTCCACTCTTGGTGGAGGGACCTGATTCTCTTGACACTGTGTTGTTTCATCTGGAACCTCTAAGGGGAACAGCTTCAGAAAGATGTCCGGAAGTCGTTGATGTTCTCTTTGAGGATTAATCTCTGAACTTTCGCCTCTCTCTAGCAAAGGAGAGGGATTATTGTTGTTTCCAGGGGTGTTTGTTGACCATGGGAGGTAGTCTCCCAATGTGTATTCTGTATTTGGATTGGCATACGGATCTTGTGCCAATCCCCCCTTGTTGCCTATTTCTAGGCCTTGCATATTTTCAACCAAGATGTCTAAGGGCAGGGGGTGGTTGAACCCTACTCCTGACTTGTCATATGGCATCTGATATCTTGGTTGGCAAAGGACCCGCATCCCTTGCTCATATCTGCCTAGCCCGTATCCATGCCAATTGCATTGGCCGAGATATTTTAGGGCAAAATCTGGGTTTGACAGATAGTTGATGTTTTCAACAAAAGGCTCTTCGTCTGCTTCCTTTTGTTGGCATGGTTCAAGACCATGATCAAGGCCCCCATACACGAAATTCGTCTGGTTTGGAGGGTAGCCTAGAGGAACAAGTGTCCCTATGGGAAGGCGAGGTCTTCCCATGTCTTGTATTGACTCCAATGCTGGCGTCGCCACAACATTTTGCACTAAATATTCCCCCAGGCCCGTACTGGCCATTTCAACAGTGATTGTTGATGATTGGGTGGGAGGAAACGGTAGTCCTTCCTGAGTCCATTCCATGTTTGGTGGTTCAGGAGTCTTAGTTTCTGTTGTGCTTGGTGTTTCCTCCGTTGATACCGTTGAGATTGTGGGCAACCTTTCTTCTAAGGGTTTAACCTCTTCCATGATCTGTTTTCCCTTGTCCTTCTTTTGGGCCATGATAGGTGGCGTTGATGATGAAGGAGCAGATGATGAAGTCTCACCTGGCTGGGATTTTGCCTTGTTGGTCACCAGTGGTGCCTGCGGTATTGGACCCTGTTTAGATGGATTTAACTGGAAATCCAAATGTGTTGAAGGGAGGGTCGATTGAGGCATGAATTGTACCGCATTGCAATACTTGAAGGGCTCTAAGTCCATTGGGACTACATGTATTTCTCCTTCATAAGCATACTTTAAGCACTGGTGGGCGATCGAAGGGACACACTTCATGTCCACGATCCAAGGCCGCCCTAGCAGTATATTATAAGCCATCTCGCCTTCTAACACATGGCACGGTGTAGGTATTGACTTTTGTCCTACCGGATAGGCGAGAACAAGCTGTGCCGATTGTCGAGCATATTGCATCGTTGAAAGCTCGCGGTGTGTACGTGGAGGCTGTGATGTGAGAGGTTGGCGGCTTCAAATGTTTTAAGGCTGCGGTGGTAATGATGTTACTGGACGAGCCAGTATCTACCAACACTCTCTTGTACGGAATCCCGTTGACCCGCGCGATAACGTGCAGGGGTGGATCTGCCATGTCATTCGATATCGTTTTTACCTCGTCTTCTCTGAATGTGATGACCGGCTCCGTACATTGTTTCACATGTCCCACGAAGTTGTTGAAAGAATTTGCTTCGTGAGGTTGTAATTCGATGGCTTTTAAAATGTCCATAAGAGCTTCCCTATGGGGTCTTGACTGTTGAATAAGCTCGTAAATGGACAGCCTAGCCGATGTGGTCCGCAAACTCTGCGTGAGTTTGGTCCGTATCGTGATTTCGGGTCTAGGCGGAGGCAACTGCGTTGGGCGTTGTTGAGGCTGCGATGTTGTCGGAACTTCCCTCGTAGCTACCTCGGGGGCAAGCTGTTGGGTACCTTCTGTTCCTTGTCACTATGCTAATCATTCCCACAAATCCTTGCATGGGAAGATTCTATCGCACCTCGTTAATGCGGAGTGGTTTTGCCTGTGCCTCGTGGGCAGGCAAAGGGTCCTTGAATACCCCCATTTGTTGGTTGTTTGGCGCTATGGGGTTGTCCACGGCCAATGTTCTATTGTCGATCAAATCTTGGATTAATTCTTTGAACTTCCAGCATCCATTCAAGTTGTGTCCTCTGCGCCTATGGAATCTACAATACAATTCCTCTCTGTATCCCCTAGGCTTAGGAGCATTAGGGTCTATATTTTGAATTTCTGGCAGAGTGACTAAATTTGCCGCTGACAAGCGGTCAAATAGGGAGTCCCTGGACTCCGTGTAAGGGGTGAATTGTCGCCTAGGGCGACGTTGCTGATTCTGCTCCTATCTTCTATTATCTCTTTCATAAGCAGGAGAGCCTTTGCACAGTAATTAGCCTTTTGAGGCTGCATTTCTTGCACAGGCGCGGGAACATTTATCGCAACTTGGTTAACTACAGCGTGTTGTGATTGCGTTGTCCCGATTTTAGTGGTTTTATTCCACTCTTTCTTTTTAGGCTTGGCGATTGCGCCTTCGCCTATCTTAATCTCTTCTATAACTCTGGCTTGCGCCAAAGCTTCTTCTAAGCTATCGTATTATCGCAGCAACAATAGACCAGAGATTGATTTTAAGCAACTTTTTGTGAACATCTATGTGAGATCAGACATAGGGGGATGGTAGGGTAACTTAGAAAGCAAAGCTCTCCATCGATTCCCATATGCTGCCATTATTTCTTCCTCAAATTGCCTGAGGCTCGCCAGATCACTCAGTGATGCCTTCTTCCTTGTGTTGAAGGCAAAGCGTTCAAGAAACGCATCTACTAATTGATCTAAGTTGCTTATGCTTTGTTTAGGTAGTTGTGTGAACCAATCCGAGGCAGGGCCTGCGAATGTGGTTATGAATGTTCTAAGCAACAATGCGTCATTATCTTGGATGCCGAAGCATTGGCTTAGAAATCTTGTAACGTGTTCTTGTGCGTCCTCTTCACCTTTAAAGATTGCCAATTGAGGCAACTTGAAGTGCTCGGGGTAAAGAGGTGTAGGCACTGAGGGATGCACCGGATTACTATGGAGTTGACGTAATGTGGGTTTTTGATGCCCAGCAGCTTTTGTCTCCATAGACTCCAAACGCTCTAATAGCGCTTGGTATGCATCGGAAGATTTTATTTCTTCCTCTCTTGTTCGCTCCCGTTGTAAGTTATGGTAAACTGGGGGCCTATGGAGGGGTGGCCGAATGGCAATCCTCCTGCCTTGATGGGGAGTTTCAGCATATTCTATTTCTGGTTCGTACTCCTCATAAAGTTCTTGAGGAGTCTCTAGGCGAGACCTATGACCTTGATCGAGTCCTCGCTGAAGGTACCCATCATTGTTTCGGGGAGTGGCCTCCCTCTCGGGTCTGTAAGATCTCGGAGGCAAAGCTTGACGAGGTCGTGGAGACCTGTCCTGCACCAATGAATTGTGCCTCTCATATTGTTCGGCCCTTTGGATGCGAGGGGTTGGCTCCCTCTCAGGTAGTTCATAGCGTAACTCATCCGCTTCGCGTTGCATGCGCTCTCTATCCAAGCGGTGTCGGTACTCTATCTCCTGATGACTTTGTTTAAGCCGCGTGATTTGGGCTTGACGGGTGGCTCTGTCTAGCAACTATTAGGTCAATTTGGTCTACCCTATTTTGCTCAGGAGGTTCGAATGTTTCTCCTATGTGTTTGCCTCGAGTTTGCTGATCTAAAGTTTCAATGGGTCGCTTCCCTCTGTCGAGGTGGGCGACATGTACTCGAGGCTCTGGCCTTGATGTATGATCATGATACCTAGCAAGTGCGGAAATGCAAGGTTCCCACGCTGTTTGTTGTCCTCGAGGAATGCGATGGCTTTCCTCGTACTCTCTTTCACGGGTTTGGACGGGGCGGGCGGAGTTAGCTCGCCCTGTGTAAGGAGCCCTGCGCTCCGGATTTTGTCTTTCCATCTTGATGGGAGGTAAAGAAGGGATGCCATATCCACGTTGTCCCTCCAAATGGATAGTGTGCCTCTCTAGCGCTCCATCGCGCTGTGGCCACTCATGTCTAACCTCAGAAGGTGATTCTCTATTTACATCAAGGTCTACATGTAGGGCGTCTTCCCGAAAGGGGCTGCTTTGAATGGGCATACCCCATCGAGGATTCTGAATCGGATTCTTTTGTAGGCCAGACCGATAAGGCGGTATGACCAAGTCCTCAGGACTGAAGCGAAGGCGACTTGTGCCTGCTTCTTGTGTACCTTTCGGAGCTTACGCCCTTGATTGGGCTTGGCTACGGGTGTACACCATTGCGTTGCTTCTATACTATCTAAGTAGATTTTTATCTCGTTTATGATGATTTTTCTTTTTGTCTACACTAAGCAGAAATAAACACACACATGCGCAAACCGTGATTATCTCTTTTAAGGATTATTGGTGTGCCCTAAAGTGGTTTAGTGCATTTTGATGTTTTGTTTTGTTTTTGTAGGTTTTGAAGAACGTTTAAATGCATTATGACGGCTCATATAACTCCCAAAATGGTAGCCCCTTCAATATACCAACCAGGCCGATATACCAACCTCTCTATATACCCGCCCTTACGAGAGGGAGACTATAGGTACGTGAGAGCAGAAGGTACGTGGTACGTAGGCGGTACGGAAGGGGGATTGTCCTGTTAATGGCACCTACCATAGAAGACTTATCCTCGCGCGCATGGGAATCACCCCAGCGACACTCGGTCGGCTTTCGTCGGGATTTACGCCTAACAACGAGTTGACAATCGGGAAATGGATGCAAAGCTAAGCCAAGGTGGTGATGAACCCACCGTTGGTCTTGCTCAAGGGCTGGGGTCTTACGACCAGCTCCTTGGTTTAAAATTATTGCGTGAAGTGTGTGGGATTCATTTTATTTAACGAAAATGAAACAAGCATAAATGACTTTTCCTAATGCAATGCAGGATTAAATGAAAACAATTAAAGAAACAGAAACAGAAACAGAAAATTTAACAGAGATTATGAAAATCCCTACCTCTTCTCTGCCTGGACCGGTTGCTTCTAAATTTCTGCTCTGAAAAGTTGCAGACAGAAATTCGTCCCTCGGTGAGACGAATTACAGAACAGAATTCGTCCCCCCGAGAGATGAATTTGAATTCGTCTCAGGGTCAGACGAATTTCAGTAAAGCAATCGCCACGGCCAAGGACGAATAACGAGTCAGAAACCAAAAAGGTACTTGTCAAACACAAAACAAAGAAATTTGATCGGTTTTTGTGATCTTAAAAACCAGGGAACGGGGTCCCACCGTGATCGCCACTGAAAGCACGAGATTTCGGGCGAAGGAAACACTAATTGCGATGCATTCAAAATCAAATACGCTTAAGTCCTAGAAATGTAAATTGCATGAAATGAAAGAAACGCATTGGAAGAGACACAAGAAAATGGAGAAAACACAGCCCTTTCATTAAACTTTCTTGATCTCTGTTACAAATACGCCTCCTCCCTTTTCAGGGGCTAGGAGCGTTAAAAGAATTTGACTACAATCGAGACTTAAGGTTCCTCTTTCCGCGTGCCCACACTTGAAATGGACGGGCCAAGATGATGCCGCCGCTGATGTCGATGAGTCTTTGACCTCTGCTGCTCCTCCTGCGAACAAAGAAACAACGAAGATGTCAGTAGCACCTGCTGCACATAAGAAGTGTTTGTTCTCTAAAATCGCCAAAAGATGCATGCAAACATTTGTCTGAAACAGTGAGTAAAATGACTCTAAATGACCTGAAAACCTGACAGAGGATAGAAAACATCACCAGAAGGCCACTGCCATTGAGACAGTCGGCCAATCTACCTTCAACTGGAATTCGTCCCTAGGCAGGACGAATTCTGACTGCTATTCGTCCCTGGGTGGGACGAATTCTTCTGTGTTGGAAAAGCCGACCTGATGCTGCTCCAATGTCGAATCTCGAGACCTGCAAAACGCCTGCAAACAGAGGGGTTATGTAATTGGGGCCATTTTGGGATGACCCAGATGGTCGGATTCTCCCAATTTGGCCTCTATCCTCGGGAATTCGATATCGCCACCTGCAAGTTAGTGGGACAACAAAGCGACACAAGGCATGATAAAATCTGATCAGAATGTTATGAAATTGAAGCTATGAATTCACCAAATAGAATAACATGAGATGCAACCTGAAACAATAATCTAGAATGCTTTTGGAATAAAACTTAGAAAGTGCGGGGGTGCCCAAGTGGGCCTCCCACCGTTGGCACTTGATCTTGGCGCCAATCCACTAGGGATGGGCCCAAAACCTCTTAGGATTGGGGGGTCGGCAAATTGGTTGATTCAGGTGTCCATATGTTGGATTTGGGTCAGATTCAAGCTTCCAAAAGCCACCCAACAACCTCCCTTGCAAAAGAGATTGGTGGATGTGAGAAGGTGAATCAAAGGGGATGCAAGTGGGTGTTCAACTCGGCAGCACTTCGTTGCTTGAAATCTCCTTCAATCTGTCCTTTTGGGTGAGAAAAGTCCCACCTTTTATAGACCCATGGGGTCTCTTTTGAGAGGGAAGCACAAATGCCATGTGTTGGTCATAGGTGCCATGTGGCAGTCATGTCTTCCCATGAGGGAGGGGAGTCCTCCATTGACTTGGGCTCTCATAATTGCCCTTGTGACAGTCCTCTAACGGCCTATCTATCCACCCACACACGTGTGCGAGGCAGGAGTCATCAACTGACTGTCCTGGGCTGCCACTTGGCACCATTCTTCTTTTTGCCCGTTAAACTTGGAATTCGTCCCTGGGTGAGACGATTTCAGAATTCGTCCCTGGGTGAGACGAATCCCAGTTAGT
Organism: Wollemia nobilis; assembly: GCA_028583015.1. Classification (NCBI taxonomy): domain Eukaryota; kingdom Viridiplantae; phylum Streptophyta; class Pinopsida; order Araucariales; family Araucariaceae; genus Wollemia; species Wollemia nobilis. The sequence continues at coordinate 2,635,197 of JAQPPZ010015522.1, forward strand.
ATTCGTCCCTGGGTGAGACGAATACTGAGCAAAGTGTCTAAATGTGCCAAATTGCTTCTTGACCTTACAAAATTGCTATGAAAGTGGTTAGGACCACTGTTTGACCTCCGAGGGCTGCCCTGGGGGCTGTGTTTGTCAAAGCGATCAGTGTTTGCAGTCACATAATCAGATTGGTGCTGTTTTGGTGTCTACAGATGCCCCTTTTGGGATGCGCTGTGCATAGCGCAGCGTCGAGCAAAATGGCCCCAATTACATAACCCCTCTGTTTGCAGGTGTTTTGCAGGTCTCGGGATTCGACATTGGAGCAGCATCAGGTCGGCTTTTCCAACACAGAAGAATTCGTCCCACCCAGGGACGAATAGCGATCGAAAGTCGTCCTGCCTAGGGACAAATTCCAGTTGAAGGTAGATTGGTCGACTGTCTCAGTGGCAGTGGCCTTCTGGTGATGTTTTCTGTCCTCTGTCAGGTTTTAAGGTCATTTAGAGTCATTTTACTCACTATTTCAGAAAATTGTTTGCATGCATCTTTTGGCGACTTTAGAGAACAAAAACTTCTTATGTGCAGCAGGTGCTACTGACATCTTTGTTGTTCTTTGTTCGTAGGAGGAGCAGCAGAGGTCAAAGACTCATCGACATCAGCGACGGCATCATCTTGGCCCGTCCATTTCAAGTGTGGGCATGCGGAAAGAGGAACCTTAAGTATCGATTGTAGTCAAATTCTTTTAACGCTCCTAGCCCCTGAAAAGGGAGGAGGTGTATTTGTAACAGAGATCAAGAAAGTTTAATGAAAGGGCTGTGTTTTCTCCATTTTCTTGTGTCTCTTCCAATGCGTTTCTTTCGTTTCATGCAATTTACATTTCTAGGACTTAAGCATATTTGATTTTGAATGCATCGCAATTAGTGTTTCCTTTGCCCGGAATCTCGTGCTTTCACAAAAAATCATTGATAATATATAATTTTTCAAATCATTGACATTTATAAATGATATCAAATATGGAAAATCATTGATAGTATGAATTTATTCAAATCATAAAATTTTACAAATGATTTCAAATATGGAAAATCATTGAATTACATGAATTTGTCATATAATCATTATAATTTTTACATTATTAGAAGTTGATACAAAGCTTTATCAACTTCTCCAAAATAACCGAGAATCATTTGTGAATTTTGTGTTTCCATAATCTCATCATCACTCCAAGCTGAATCGTTTTCATCATTATCAACAGTATTAGTGGGACCTCTTATTTCTGCTAGGGACTTCCAATATGTCAATGCGCTATCATAAGGAAACTTACCCTCCTCGTATGATGACACATACATTCTAAAAAAAATTCAAAATTTTTGTCCAACCTGTTACAAACTTTTGATTTAACAAAATATAATGCACTTAGAACCCTTTCATCTTCAACAAATCCCAATATCATTGTTTGACATAATTCATATAAAATAAAGTATTCACTCATAGTTTCTTGTAAGACACTACTTCGATACATTTTTTGCCAGAAATGCGTGATTGAACCAGTTTCATGTAGATTTTTGAAATGTGTAATTTGATTTCCATTGTTATTCTAAAATTGGTTGATTTTTGTCGTAGAATATCTTTGTTTAGAATACCATTGATTTCAATATCATTTATTTCCACACTTTTAGAGAAATGTGTCATAAGCTTATCCATATATTTTACAAACAACTCACTTCTACTACTATGGTCACCACATGAATTCCAGAATATGGGATTAACAACAACCATGGCCTCAAGTGTCTCATCTCTATTAAAATGATCTTTTATTTCAATTGTTAATGTATTTGTAATTCTTTTAAATTTATTCTTAGTGCTATCCAAAACCTCATCGAATCCAGAATGTGTAACGGGCACTTGTTAAACATCATTAGCTAGTATATCCAATTGCTTTTGAAAATGATATACAAGAATCAAATTTTTATGGACAAAAATACAAAGATTATCATTGATATTGAACTTTAAAAAGTAGTTCGGATCATTGATATTAATTAATGTATTCCAACTATCAAACTTGGGATCCTCTAAATGTTTTTCGAATAAATAAATCTTGTTAATAATCATACATATTTGTTTTCTCATCCTCATGAAATCGACAATATATATTGCCCTTTCCTATGCAAGTTTAATCAAAGAATTTATTTCTTGTAACATTGGAAGAATACCACATAATGTGAGAAGATTTTTCGAGTCAGTCATACGAAAAAGCAAATATTTTGCCTTGTCAACATCCCTACGATGTGCATACATAAACCCAACCAAGCATTGATATTCTAAAAATACCCCTTTTGTAGGAAGAAACAGTGAAATCCACCTGGTTTCCACATCTTTTAATATTTTTTTGCCTTCGATTACACCTAGAGAAAACTATTGAAACTCTGCAAACCTTTTTGGACTACATCAAAAGTATGAGTGTATTTCGTAGACGAGTTCTTCCACTCTGGCTACATTATCAAAATTGTTCACAATTTTGTATATAAGATTCATTCGATGAGCCATGCAATGAATAGGAATCACATATGGGGCAATTGATATCTGAAGCCTAACACAAAGACCATTCCTTTTTCCTTGAGTTGTAGCCACACCATCAGTTCCAACACAAATTAACTTTTTTGCAATTTCATTTGCATCAATTTTGGAAAAATCCTTTAAACTGGTTACAAATATATTATAAATATTTTCCGCATTACAATTTTCAATCATATTATGTAGTGCTAGTAAATGAGGTTGTCTCATAATTTTTGAATGTGTAAACATGTATGCAAATTCAAGATGTGTTGTCAACAATTGTTACCTTATCAATGGAAAGTGAATTTTTTTGGCTTGTTTCACATTCTCTCTCAGGTCTTCCTTATCAACCAATGATAGAAATTTTGTCATTTTTCAACCACTTTGATTTGACCAATGTGAACTAGTAAGGTTTTGTACATCGGCTAGTTGAAGTATTTCCTTAAAATCAACAAAATCAGACATGGGTCAATTTTTTTTTAGAATACTGTATACAATAGCAAACTACAATTTCTTTGAGGCTATTTCAGTCTTATTAATTTTTTGAAATTGTGCCTCGATTGTTCCACCCTTATCAATGAGAGTTTGTTGTTGTTTCATTGTTTTTTTATATTCAAGTGTATATCTCACATGCACACATTCTTATGCATCTTTCCACCTAGGAAATCTGTTAATTGTTCCATCACTTCATATTTATTTGATGTAAAATTTCCCACAATGTTTTTCTATTGTGTCTTTCTTATTTTATAATAAATAATCATTTTCCAACTTCCATGTATAAATAATACATTTACAAACATTCAGTTTCTCATATTTCTCAATAAAGGGGTATAACCATACCCATTCATTTTTAAAATCCCTTCCAATAGTCCATTCACTTATCTTTTGATATTTAGATTTTTGATTACAAGATTCCATAGAGGTCTGCATTTTAATTGTACTATTATTTTTTTTTTCGGTTGATGTATCTGAATTTAAAATATCCAGAAGTGGTTGTTGAATGTCGTTATTAGGAAAATGATCATGTGGTCCCATATCATCTGCTAGAATATCTTCAAGTGAACGCACATCAGGGTTGACAATGTTTACTACATTTAATGTTTGGTGTTCTCTATCATTTTTGAAGTAAAAAAGGCACTATTTTAAAGAATTAATAGAATACAGTTTTACAAAGTATTTAAAAAGAGGTAGATAAGCAGACAACTATTTACTATTAATAAAGAAATATTCTATATTTAAGAATAATAGAAATATTAAAAATTTGATGGTAAAAGGTGTTTGTACTTGCATGTTGTGTAGAATCTGTAGAGATTGATGCCTCATTACATTTTGATATTTGTGTAAAATATTTCAGAATTGTCTTTTTACAAGAATATTGGCCTCCCTTATTTCCATATTCAGTAGGTGACATTGTATCTGTAAAGAAAAAACCTTCAAATGTTAGGAAATGTATATAAAATTGAAGGAAAATAGTAGATATCCCTCAAGATGAACTTATGCTACCTTGTAGATTGAAATATGAAAGACAAGAAGCAATCTGACATGAAAATGCTCCTAACACACAATATGACATGGATACTTATCGACCATAGTTGCAGATAGTGCTTCTACACTGCCTATGAAACATACTTTAAGAGACAAGAAGTATTCTCTAATAAGAGAAATGCTCGTGACACATAACCAGATGATATTGATAGTTGTCTACCATAGTTGCATATAGTTCATCTACAATGCCTATGAAATTAAAGAAAAAAATATTTGTACAAAAGAATAATTGAAGAAGAATACTCTATCAATTTTTAGTAGTGAATCCTCTATAACCGATAGCCCTATTCTAATCAAAACACTTCTGTAATGGGTTAGACCATAGACAAGTCTCTACAACTGATTAAATTTTATTGATAGTCTCTTCTCAGTAATCAATCATCTTAGGCTGATTAATGCATCTCTACAACCTTGTACTAATAGAAACTGCTCTGCAACCAATCGAATTATATCGATAGACACTTATCTACAACCGATCAACTTATACCGATTGACATGTCCTTGCAATCGATCAGCTTATGTCGATCGACACTTCTGCAACCGATAGACTAATGTTGATCGATACATATCTACAATTGATAGGCTAATGTTGATCGACACCTTTCTACAACCAATAAATTAATGCCGATCGACACCCCTGCAACTAATAGAAAAATACTGATTGATAGTCCCTGTAATCAATAGGCTGATGCCAATTGACACCTCTATAATCGATCGACTAATGTTGATTGACACATACCTACAACTGATAGATGAATGCTGATAAATACCTTTGCAATCGATCGACTACTATCGATCGACACATCCTTGCAATTGATAGTCTAATGTCGATTAACACCTTTGCAACTGATCGAAACATTCTCTACAACAAATCATCTTATGCTGATAGACACAACTCTGCAATCGATCATCTTATACCAACAAACACAACTCTGCAACTAATTGGCTTATGCCGACATACACAACTCTACAATCGATCGACTTATGTCGATTGTCTTACGTCGATCGACACTCCTCTATAATCGATCGACTTATGTCGATAGACACTCCTCTGCAACCTTGTCAAGTTTTGTCAAGTTTTTCATTGTTTCAGAGCTATTTTTGAGTTAGAGCTTTTTAGATGTATGTTTATCGGTACCCACTACAATATATATATTGGTGTTATATGAGGTGATTTGGGTGGGAAAAATAAAATTATTTATAATTTGAAGGCGAATTGGGTAGAAAAATCAAAATCATTTATAATTTGAGGTCGGCGATTTAAAATATAAATAGGTTAATCATTATAATCGATCAAAAAATTTACCCCAAAAAAAATTCCACCCCATAAATTTTGGGTGAATGGGCCCTAGTGAAAGGATCCAAAATTAGCCAATTTAAAATCTTGAAAATCCTAAATAGAGCCAATTTACGATATTTTATGCTTATGCATAACCCTGGCCTAGATCATGCCTTTCACTAATCCAATAGATCTTAGCACCATAGGAAACTTTTATAGAAGAAAGCAAAACCACACAATCACACACTAAGCATCCCTAATATTCCAATAGATGGGCCTAACAAAATAGAATACTAGACCTCCATAAAGAGTTTTTACAAAAATATCCAGGGCCTCTAAAGCATCCACATATGAAAGAATTAAACAATACAATGCTAGAAAAGGTCAAGCAATGAGCTAATTCATCAAAATTGTAGAGCATAATTACATAATATATAACAAATAAACACTCAAATTATTGACCATTGTATTGAGGTAAATATCACTATTTATAAACTTCTATACTAGCCTAGCTAATGATTACAAGGATAGGCTACCACAGTCCTAACAAAATAGTCATAACCTAGCCCTATTTGGAGCTCATGCTTCAACATGATAGGAAGCAGTGGACATCAATTTTGGCTTTTTTTTTATCAACTTCCTTGATCAACACTGTTAATCATTTGTAGCATTCACATGTCTTTAGTAAACTTGTGCCATGCTAAACCTCTCCCATCATGCCTTGTTGTTGTGCCAACTATTATATTTGGAGGAAGCCTGAATTATGATTAGTATGATGCTATTTTAGGTTCTAGGATACTGCTTGTCACTTTCCTATAATTTCCCTATCATACATCGTTAAGAAGTGTCCAGGCGACCCATGCCTATAATACACACGATTTCCTATAAAAAGGATCTATATGGAAATCTTATTCTTTTGTCATTATTTGTTGCATGTATCATGTTTATTATTGAGATTTTAGGAAATTGGTTAGGGTAATTTGAATTCTTTTTGATGTTGTTCAGAATCTCTAACTACCCATGATTCTGACCACTATTGAATTTTGCCAGCTATGTCCTCGACCATGATTTGTCAATATCACAACATGCCTTAGTTATAATTATCCTCAAATATATATGGACACCTTTTCAAGTGGTCAAACCTAACCTTAGCTAAATTTGACCTAGCAAAATACCTTTTAGCTTCTTTGCAGCCATATATAAAAAAAATTCAAGCTCAACTAGATTTCCTTGCAATAACATTTTACAAAAAATGAGTCTAGAAAATTTTTATACACACTATCTATGTGGGGACTTCTATGAACCCACGTTAGTGACACCTCCTAGTGATTATTTCTTTTAAAAAGGATAACCTAGGTAGCTTTATTCATTGGGAATGGAGTAAAGCATAGGAGGAAAGAAAGAGGTGAAGGAAAGATTATAGGTATAAAGAAATTGATGACTAGTTGTGTTGAATGGAATTGGGTTCTATAACAATAGAAGGGGTTTTTGCATATGCATTAGAATATTTCTCTAATTATATCACATTCCATTTATCTAAAAAATATGGGATCTTCTATGGAACCTAAAGGAGGAAAAGTACCAAAACTAGTAAGAAGCACCAAGAAGAAAGTGGGGTGAATAGGATGTATGGAGAAGGTGATGAATTGATACATAGTGAGGGTTGGGGAGAGGAAGGGTAAAAATATTAGGGAAATGAAAGAGAATCCAAAAGAAGAAAAATGAGGAAGATATGAGAAGAATAAATGAAAGGAGAGATAACATAGATACCTACCTATTGGAACCTTCGGTAAATTTGAGTCCCTAATGACAATAATCCATAATGACTAAGGGCTATTCTAGACAAGGGCAAGCCGTCTTAGGTAAATATTTCAAACACCCATAACTTGATTCCTTTCATTACTTCTTGTTATATTTTTTATGAAATTGCGTAGGTAGCATATTTTAAGATTGCAGAAAACTTTCAAACCCTTAAATTCTCTGGATACATTTAAAGTCTACTCTAGTGTGCACATAGTTGTTTTAAACTTCTCTTCACTATCAAAATATGACTTTTTACATTGCATTATTATCATCCTTTTTTCTAAAATGTATTTCCAGCCATAGATATGTTTTTTTTTTGGTAAGTAGATTGCATCCTAATGGTAAATCCATCAAGATTTTTTGAATCATAAAGGATTTACCAAAAAACATTTATCAACACATGTGAGTGCTATGATGTTCCCATTAAAGCATAAATATCGTTGTATTCTATGATTTATCTATAGAAATTTCTATTTACATCAAAATATAAGTTGGCACAAAAAATTATACATATATACATACATATATACATACATACACATATACATATATGTATATATATGTATGTATGGATATACATACATACATACATACATACACATATATGCTTATATGCATGTATGTATATACATACATACATATATGTATATACACATACATACATATACACATATGTATGTATGTGTATATGTATAGTGGGGGTTGGATAGAGGAATGGAAAAAATATTAGGGTAAGGAAAGGGAAAGCAAAAGAAGAAAAAGGAGGAAAATATGAGAAGAAGAATGGGAAGGAGAGATAACAGAGATACCTACCTATTGAAACCTATGGAAAAATTGAATTTCTAATGACAATAATCCACAACGACTAAGGGCTATTCTAGACAAGGGCAAATTATCTTAGGTAAATATTCCAAGCACCCATAACTTGGTTCCTTTCATTGCTTCTTGTTCTTTTTTTTATGAAATTGCATAGGTAGTATATTTTAGGATTGTAGATAACTTTCAAACCCTTAAATTCCATGGATGCCTTTAAAGTCTACTCTGGTGTGCACACAGTTGTCTTGACCTTCTCTTAGCTATCAAAAGATAAAATTTTACATTACATGATTATCATGCCTTTTTCAAAATTTATTTCCAGCCATAGATAGGAATTTTTTGAATCCTAATGGATTTACCAAAAGAACTTATCAACACATGTGAATGCTATGATGTGCCCCTTAAATCATAAATGTCATTTTATTCCATGATTTATCTATACACCTTTCTCTTTACATCAAAATATAAGTTGGCACAAAAATAAATACATACATATATATATATATATATATATATATATATATATATATATATATATATATATATATATATATATATATATATATATATATATATATATATATATATATATATATATATATATATATATATATATATATATATATATATATCTATATATATATATATATACATACATATATATATGTATGACAGTGGTAAGTTGTCTTAGGTAAATATTCCAAGCACTCACAACTTGGTTCCTTTCATTGCTTTCTGTTCTCTTTTTTGTGAAATTGTGTAAGTAGCATTTTTAGGATTGCAGAAAACTTTCAAACCCTTAACTTCTGTGGATGCCTTTAAAGTATAGTCTATTATGCACATAGTTGTCTTGACCTTCTCTTAGCTATGAAAAGATTATTTTTTACATCGCATGATTATCATCCCTTTTTACAAAAAATATTTCTAGCTATAGATAGGATTTCATGAATCCTAATTTATTTACCAAAAAATCTTATCATCACACACGTGAGTGCTATGACGTGCCCCTTAAATTATAAATGTCATTGTATTCTAAGATTTATGTATACACCTTTCTATTTACATCAAAATATAAGTTGACACAAAAATAAATACATACATACATATATATATACATATATGTATGTATGTATGTATGTATATATATACATACATACATACACACATATATATGTATGTATATATATATATATACATACATACATACATACATACATATATATGTATATATAAATGTATATATATATATATATATATATATATATGTATATACATATACATATATAAGTATATGTATTTATATATGTACACACATATATATACATATATACAAACACACACACACACACATATATATATATATATATATATATATGTAATAATATAGAGAAAATTTCCTAGGGTTTGGGTTCCCTTGGATTAGATGTCTTGTGCCTTCCTGATCCAACTGTCCGTATTTCACAAAACCCTTTCTTTGGAGTGGCTAAAGACTATTGATCTCTTATCCTTACATCATAATAAGAAGCTAGTCCATCCTCATATGTGGTAATAAAATCCTCCAAAGAAAATTTAGCTTCCATCTGAGGTCTTCGATCACCTATTTTGAATAGTGATTGACCTCCATTTGATATTCTCTAGCCACATCCTAAATGTAGTCATCATCCTCCATTTGATTCTCTTTGGCCATAGTCCTAGTATTTTTCAACCAATTTGACATCCTCAACATAGTTCAGATTGAATTTTCTCAGTGTGGAAGGGTAGTAGATTTTACACATAGATCTTGATATTTTGACCTTTGTAAGGGGTGCCATAGGAGAATACTATAGAGATAAATAACATACCAATTTGACAATGAATTCTCTAGATCAAAATAGACCAAAGTAGATAAAAAATTCAACCACGATCACCTCCTAAATATTTGTTACCTTTGGGAGTTTATATAGTACCATCGATGTATCATTGACCATCCCAACTATCTAGATAGTAGTACTATCCGATTGGTAAACTCTAGGGCTTGAGCGAGTGTACTCCATTACCATTACTTTGTATACTATCTTAAGCATACCAATAGTGGTTGGTCTTGAGTCAATCATGCAGTTGTATACTATCCACTTCTTCTTTTGCAAAGATATGTAGAAAAGGTGTGGTTAGATCTTACCCATGTTGGGGTTTGGTTAGTTCTAATCTAGATTTAAGTATGACAACTTATTTTCTTCAATATTGATGCATTTTAATGTTGCTTTGAACATATAGTATTTGATTGAGAATTAGCAATGCAACATACAAGATTACCTTAGAAGGAGTCTTCTTGAGTTCAACAATATTGTACACAATCACTCCCAACAATGTTTGTTCCTTTTTGTCAGCTTTTTCAAATCTTTCATGATATTACTTAGTGTATTCTAATATTTACCTTTTTTTCATAGAGGGATACCTCAACCTTCTTAGTGCTTATTCCTTAAGATCCTCTCACACAACCATTACTTTTGTTGGCTCAATCCATTCTCATTTCAGTCTTGGCTTCTCTTTTGCTTGATCTTTTTAAGGCTAAGTAGGATCTTTGAATGGATGTAGCTTTTGTGGCTCTACTTGTAGAGTCCGTTTTGGATCTGGTCAAAAATTGAATAGATTATTCTACAGTGAACATTCGAGAAAGGAAATTGTGTCACTTGGCTGTATTATTGTGCTTATCGACAATATCCAGGTTGGTTTTGAATAATCGTGTTCTCTTTCTGGTTGAATGCTTGAAGTGATGTTCTTTTTGTTTCACTCCATCTTGTTCCGAATTATAGCCTATAAATTTGTTTAATTTGTGGTACTTCCTTATTCTCTAAAGGAAAGAGAAGATGTATGTTTTTCATGTCTCTCAGCTTATTATATATATAAGTATATATTTAGTTCTTTATTTTCTAGACTGGAAACATTTTCATATTGTTGGAGTTAAACTTGGTGTTTTTTATCTACTCTTTTGATTACACCTTTGATTAATGATTTTCTCATGGGAAGTGACCTCAGGTTACTTTCTTTTACCACTATGGTGATAAAATAAAATGTTCATTATATATTATTTTTTAATATGAGTAAGGTGAGTTGACTCAAATTATTTGAATTAAGTCCACAATCTTATGATGGTCTGGTAATACATTTTCTCTTATATAGGATATATACTATAATTTGGAGTAAACTATGGTTCGTTAAATCATCTTTTGATTACACCAAAGTGTGAGAAAGGACTCACGTAGTCATCCGAATTGGTGATAAAACCAATTACATTCATTATGGCCTATGGTGAAACTGCCTAGAACTATTTTGGGAACATCCCATGTTATATTTTCTTTGGTTGGAAAAGCATTGTGAGAATCTTGGGTTCCAATCAAAGTCTTAATATTTAATTCATACATGGAGTGTTTGAAATTTCTACATATATTGAATGGATTTAAATATACCTCTATGGTTTTATGAAGACCCTTTGATATATGTGTATGGGATTATTATCTAATATGGCTATGTTTGTTTTTCCACATGCAGTACCAATGACCTTTGTGTGTATGTTCTATATCTATTTTGAAGTATAAACTTTGTGGTAATCTGTGAAAGATTTCAAATAACTTGAACCTTTAGTTTGATTATTTTATGCATGATTTTTTGGAGCTATATTAATGTATTTAGACTAAGTTTTGAAAATAATATGGAGTTTGAGTTTAACGGAAGGTTTGTGGGGATATTTTTGAAATGAGGTAATTAATGAATGTTCATAGTTTTCTTAAAAAGTGAGGTATGGAGCCCACTAATTGCAAAAGGAAATATACATATTTGCTTTTAATTTTGTTAAAATATAATTTATAAGAAGTGAGCATATTAAATCTGTGATTTTATTTGGAAAGACATAATAGAGCATATCTTATGGAATCTGCTTGTAATGAAATGAATACATGCATTAGGAAATGCACTCTCATGCTAGGAAACTATTTTTGATCCCTTAAATACATCTTCTTCTTGATGGTTAAAGGAAATATTTAGCGAAGGTAAGTTTAAAAATGTACATGAGCGTAGAGCAGCGAAAAGAGATTTTAGTTGTCATTCTTTTAGATCATGTTGAAAATAATTTTTTATAGTATTGCATATTCATTTTATTATAAGATACTTGGATATATTTATGTAATAAATATTTTTGCTAGAATTCTCTTGAGTGGAGATAAATTTTTTGAAGACTATGTAATTGGTGAATTTTGTGTTAAGAATGGAAATATTGGTTTAATAGATTTGATCCAACAGGTTGTGTATTGCGATTTATTCATATTGTTGTAAAAATATTTTTAATTTTTATTTTGAAAATATAAGAGGAAAAATATGTTATATATTTTGGTTAAATCTATATATAAGTATTTTAATTGTTTAAAAATGAGAGATATTATACTTTTATGAGGTATTTGGATTGTTGTAGATAGATGCAAATTATTGAAACCTTCTTGCTAAGCATGATGTTAGAATAATACCTGTAAGCATCATAAAGGAACTTCATGGTCTTAACTAATATATGCCTTGAAAATAATCAAAGAAATATGGAATTTGTATATTGGAAAGGCGATAATTCATTTTATTGTTTCCTTTTAAAAGGTAAGTATTTTGACAGGGTTAAGCCTAAATTGTTATTTAGTAAGTAATCAAGAAACTTTTAGGTAATAAATGAGCCATGTTTTAAAGAAATTCATTTCATGATGGACATTAACTATATAAAAATAAAGAAGATATTTAAAGTATTTGCATGCATGGGTTAAGGTTTAGAAAGAGACCTATTGGTGGAAGAACTAGCTCATTGTAGATATGAGAAGGATAGTTTGAATCCAACATGATTAATACACCTACATAGATAGACTTATGTATGGTGTAGATATTTGTGTGTCCTTTCAACAAAATGAAAGGGATAATCTAGCTCATTGGGAAAAATGAGACTGATGGCTTGAATTTGTACTACAACTAGTACAACTACATAGACATATATATGTGAGTTGTAGGCATGGGGGTACTACATGATGGATCCAAATGAGATATTATGACTCAAATTTGTGGTGGAAGAATAAATTATTTAGAAAAAAAACTTAAATTATTTAGTTGAAACTTAGAGGATTCCTTGTTAAAAAGGAATGGACCAATCCCTAACAAGTATATGTGTATAAATATATATAATAATTTTTTTTTGCTCACAAATAGGATGGATTTTTTGGGACATGACATGGATCTCAAACATGAGGTAAATTTTGTTAGCTTATGGTCCTCTTGGAGCTTGCATGTGTCCTCTGCATTGAATTTTAGCCCATGCCACAATGCTAAAGACATGATTTTATGGAATGACCTTGGATCCTTTTAGAATAATATTTTTTCCAAGATTTAGGAAATATCTAATTTGAGTCCTTGTTATCATGTCCCTTATTGAAGTGTGATCTTATTCACTCCCAATTTAATCTCAATAGTTCCCTTGATTAGGAACTAGGTTTTGTGCACTCTGCCCCTTGGTAGGCCAAATTTTTGGCAAGTTTTTTTCTAGGTTAGGGACTAGAGGTGGTCCATTGATGTTGAGATTTGAATTTCTTCTTAAGAAGTGTTGGAGGCCAGGTTTTTAGAATTTTATTATCATGAATTCTTCAAAGAAATACGTTCTAATTTTGGAACCCAATAGGTTAGAAGTTGTTGAAGATTTAAAGAAGTTTTTGAGACATAGGGAATTCTCAAATTCCTGCAGAAGTTGAATGGTCATTATTTCCTCCTAGCCAAGCATGTGGTCCACTCTTGGAAAAATGACAAGGTTAAATTTGGAGAGTTGGAATATTCTATCTCCATTTAGCTTATTGTTGAAGACACTAGTCTCTTGGATAACGAGACCTATCACTTTAGGGATAAGCATTCCTTGTCTAGTGAGATAATAACTTTTATCAATATTGAGGAAGTCCTTGAATATTACAAGAATGAATTCATAAGGGGATCTCTTAAGGATACATGGAATCGATTGCCTTAATTGTAATGAAATATTTTACCTTGGATAAAGATCAAGAGATGATCAGAAGATTCCACATCATGTTAATGAATCAATGCTAGAGGAAAGTGGCTATGAATATTTTGGTATTCTTGTTCAACTCCCTGGAATGCTTGGCTTGGAAGGACCAAAAAGGTAAAGTGAAGAATACCCTTCACCAAGGTATTATTAATATTAATTTTTATTATGTGGTGGCTTCTAGAGGCATTTCTAGAGATAATATTCTAGTCATCCTTCTAGATAACCCTATTCCCGTGGTGGTGTTTAACTCTTTGGAAGAATAATATTATTTTTCCTAGGAGTTAAAATTTGACTATGGGGAGAAAATAGATTTGAAGTTTGGGTTGGGAACCCCATTTCCCTCTAGTCTCATCTGCATTGATACCCAATATTCTTCCAAGGACTTGATATCCCCTTTGATTAGTTCGGTTAAAATCTTAAATTCAAGGACCTTGAATCCTATTATGGGTCCCTCCTCAACTCAGACTAAAGGTCCCGTGTCTCCCATTGAGTTAGGACCAAGGAGTGGTGGTTCCTATATGAGGAGTTCAAAGCGGATGGTTTTCAAATAGGCTCCACTAAACCCTATCAAGGTGGGTGACCCTAAAGAAATTCCAGCACCAACTTCAAAGAAAGTTAAATTTTTGAAAGTAATAGACTACAATCCTAATCCTAACTCTCAGGTTGAGGTGAAGATCTCACAAGCACCCACTTGCTCTTATTTCAATACCTTGATACTAAATTTGTAGAACTCTATTTTTGATTTTCTTATGGTGGCTATCTCTTATGCTAAATCCATCAAAGAAAATATAAATGAAGATCACCCTTACATCCCTATGGAGCGAGTCAATAATATTTTTGAGGATAAATCCATTTAAGGAGTGTTTGTTCTATGGTTTTTGTTGTGGTCTAGTTTTTTGTGGCTTCTCCTACATGGGAAGTGTTTTGGATGTTTCCTTGCATTGTTGTCTCTTAAGGTGTCATCCTTTTTGTTCTATTTTTATCCCTCTAGTTGGGCTATGTTAGGGTTTCAAGGAGTCCTATGGTTCTTTCTCGTTTGGTTGCCTAAGTGCCTTATAAACACTTGTTTTTCTGATCCTCGACCAATCTCTTTTGGCCTTGATTTGGTTTTTTAAATATTCAAGGACCCTTTCAAAACTCCTTCTACCTTTTATAAAAAAATGAAGCACTATATTTTTGGAAAGTTGAATGACACTCTTGATATTCAATATCCACTTGATGGTACCACAAACTTGTGGCAGGTATAGATTGGACATTTAACCTAATGCATTCACTACATCACCAAAACCATTTAACATTACATTTGTATCATTTTTTATCTATTCTTGGAAAGCATAAAATATACCATCAATTTGTAATTGCTCTATGTGAGAATCAATATAAAAGGATCCTATGTTGGTAACTACCTTGTTAACTATCTTTACTACCATCATGTTTTAAATAGATCAACTACAATTTGTTTGAATAACATCATTCAAATGAAGCATGGGGTAACAAGAATTCCAATGCTAAATATTTTAGAATATTTGGATATAAAAAATTTGCTCACATTCCTTATGAGATTATAGAAAAGAAATTTGATAAGAATTTTTTAAATTGTATCTTTGTTGATTATAATGATCAAAACAAAGGATACATGTTCTATGATTGTAGTGTGGTGGTTGTGTTCATAAGTAGGGATGTCAATATCAATGAAGGGTTTGAGGATAGGATGCAATACTTTACCACTCATATTCCATAAATGGACATAAATATTGATGTATCACATAATACCTTTGAAATTGATGAAAATTTAAAGTTAACTTCTAGTGAAGATCAATAATCAAGTCCTATGAAGCCCAAGAGTCTTTAAAAAATATATCAAAGGAATCAACAATTTAATTATGCACTAATGACCATAATTATGAATACTACTAATCCTCAATATTTTTAGGAGGCTAAGAAAAAACCTAATGGCTCATTAAGAAGCCCAAAATCAAGGCACAATAGTAAACAAATCTCATTTTGTGTGCTAGTATAGAGATTTAATCTTTGTATTTGTGTGGAGTATATTTTATGCTTGTGGTGTTGTATCTTATTCCAACTATGGCCTCATCATCTAAAAATTCAAATTTTATGGCAACTACAAAATTGAATGGTTCTAATTATGCAAATAAAAAATGTGAGATTGAGTTAATTCTAAAAATGAAAGGATTATGTGAATTAAAATCTAAAAATAGTAGTGAGCATGCAAAATGGGATAAAATGGATATGAATGTTTGAGAAACTATTTAATGGTAAATTAGTATAATGATCAGGACATATTTTCAAGATCTAAAACAATAAAAGAAGTGTGGGAGACTTTACAATCAATGTATGAGAGAACCAACAAATTCAAGAACTTTTTTGAGCATCATGAAATTAAGAGAGAAATGAACAATAGGTATACTCTCCAAAAAAATGGTGTTTCTAAAAGAAATAATAGGAACTTGGTGGATATGGGTTGTGCTATGCTTTTGCATTTGAAGTGGCCTATTGAGATCATTGAACTCAGTCTAAATAATGAAAATCAAAATGTGAGAACTATCACTACATTGTCTCTTGCTACCCTTGCAAAGGTTACAACACGTTATGGTATTACACATTTTGATTCTATTCTTAAACCTCTATGGAAGGGTATATTTTCACATAAAGGAAATTATTGAAGGAAAGTGAATTGATCATACCTTTGATGTATGCTATGTATGTGAGTTTTCATACAAAGGAATGTTGGGTATCCTAATTTGTAAGTTTCAATCTCCAAATGAGGAAATAGAGAATATTATTCTCAAAGTGGTCAAAAAATGTGTCAGTATACAGGGTGTGGATGTAGATTACATCAGAGGAAATATACTTCCTTAATTTTACCTTATTTTATAGGTTAGGAGAATGGCTTTGGATTGAAGGAATTATAGACAATTAGTAGGTATAACTACTGAGATAGCTAACAAATTAGGAGTTGCAAACATTATGGGAAGACTTATTGAAGACCTTAAACATGAAAGTGAACATTTAAATTATTCAATAAAGTTGTAAGGACATCCTTTGATCAAATACCTTTTGCAATGTAGATCTAAATAATCAATGGGGTTGCTCTAATACCCTAAAAAAATATGCAAAGACTTATAAAATAAAAGCATCACATTGTGAATATATTCTTCCAAGGGTTCATGACAAAGAGAATTTAGCTCATTTTCGTGTATATAAGGGAATATTTAGGATTTTTCTTTTTGGTTTTTAGTTTCAAAGCAGCTTGAGATAATTACAAGATTTTAGAAGAGGGAAATGACTAACCAACTATAATGGATAGACATAGACAACAATGGACTAGTATGGATTATATTTATCTAATATTTTATTAGATAATGAAATTAATGCAATAACAAAAATTAACCCACTCTAATGCACTATTTATTCTATTTCCTTGAAATCATATAATATATTCCTATCGTACAATCTACTTACAAATGTACAATCAATTAGAAATCATACAATATCTTAGTAACTATACAATATATTAGTAATTGTATGATCCAAGTAATCTTACAATCCAAGAAACCATATGATCTACGTAATTGTACAATATCTTGGCAACCAAAAAATCTAGGCAACCATACGATCCAAGAAACTATACAATTTCTTGGCAACTGTATAATCTAGGCAACCATACAATTTAGTGATTCAATTGTTCACTTGTATAATTACTTCTTAATTGCTAGAGTTTTTATCGTATGATGTACGATTCCAATCCTAACCGTAATGCATATTTTCTCTTTCATGCAATTGTATAATTTTACTTTTGTATGGTAGGTTTTGTTGCACTCCAAATTAATATTTTACATTGCTTTCACTCTATCTTTTCACACCATTCAGATGCATATTTCTCTCTTGTCACTCATTAAATACTACTCCTAGTGACTCACAATTGTGTGATTCTCTTGCAACATACAATGCCAATTAAAATTGAATTTTGGTATTTCAATGGTGAGAAATAATTATTTTTCAACTTATTATGCCCAATATTCTTCATTCCTTGTCTAGATCCAAAGTAAGCATCAACCCCTCCACACATTATAAAATCTATTACATTATGGTTTGAAATCAAAGTCTCAATTCCTTGATCACATTCATCATTTTGAACGATATTCTTTCCCACGAGAATATACTTCAGTGGCTCTACTATCCTTTATTGTTGGAGTTTTTCTTCACTATGACTGATTTTCCTCTATTTTGAATGACATCCTAGACTCCAACGTCAAAATCATAGTTCTTCTCTACCATATTATAGTGCACCAAAATATTCTTAGGAACCCACACATATAGAAGCAACAAAACACACACAATACTAGATATGCACTTCACAACAACAAGTTTCACAAGGATTAATTGATAAAATATCATTTATTTATTTTATTGGGATTACAAATCCAAGTTGAGACCTCCCTTTCCTCTCTTCGCTAGACCCTTTTTTAGATAAAAATATGTAATTTATTATTTCTAAAATAAATTACATAAAAACCAAACTATTTGCTTTTCACCTCCACATTTATTCAACTTTTGAATGTTGTTAGGATGCTCCACATCATACTCACTAGGTAAAAGAAATGGTTCATAAACATTCAACGAGTCTTCAATTTAAACTCCATATCTGGTAATATTAGATGCATTCATCCATGTGGCATCATCAGTTAACCGATTTTTCCATTTGATCAAGTATTCGTGGTATTATTTGCCTCTATCTTTTTGATAACTTTAGAATCTATGATTGTCTCAATTTTATCACATTCATTTTATAGCAATTGTTGCACCCAATCAATATTTAAAATTTCTAAAATTGTAACCTCTTGTTCACAATTTGACCCTTCATGGTAAGGATATAGATCTACTACATTGAAGATGGGTGATATATTCACTTATTCATGTAGTTATATTTCATAAGTATTGGAGGCAAACTTACTCAAGACTTTACAGGGTCTAATATTCTTCCAGTTTAACTTATTGTAAGTACTTTTAGGAATCACTCCTTTCACAAATATGCTATAACCAAATCTCCAATCTAAAATTTTGGTATTGAAATCAACATGTTGTTTATACTTCATGGTACTCTTTTCTAAATCACTTCACACCTCCTGATGTAAATCATGAATATAGTCAACAAAATAATCTACAATAGCACCTGGTCTCTACAAATTAGCTATCTTCTCCACCTCATCTACTCTATGTAGATGTACTCCATATAAAATCTAAAATGGACTTTTACCTATGATTTGATCCACTGAGTTATTGTATGCAAACTCTTCTTGTGCCAAAAGAGTATCCCAAAGCTTCATCTTCTTGTTGACCAAGCATCTCACACATTTCCTAGACTTCTATTCACAATTTCAGTTTGTCCATCGATTTGTGGATGATAAGAAAAACTAAATTCCAACTTAGTACCCAATTGCTTCCATAATGTTCTCCAAAAATGGCCCACAAAATTGTTCTCTATCTGAAACAATACTCTTTGGAAACCCTTGTAATATCACCATTTTCATAAAGAATAAAGTAAAAATATGAAAGATAATATTTATCTTCTTGCGTGGAATGAAATGCACCATATTTAAAAACCTATAAACCATAAAAAAAATGAATTCATTCCCCTTTTACATCCTTGGTTATCCAAGAACTAAATCCATGCTTATATCCCATAGTCTCTTTGGAGTTGGTAATGGCTGAAATAATTTATCATTTTGACTCCTCCCTTTTGCATGTTGACCTACTAGATAACCTTACACATATTTTCTTACATCCATATTCATCCTAGGCCAATAGTAACCTTCTTCAAGTTGCTTTAGGGTTTTAGCAAGTCCTCCACTATGCTTTTCCTTCATCAAAATTTATTTCATTGAACTTTGAGGTATACATAATCATTATTCTTTGAATAGCATTCCTTCTTGGATGAAATATTAAAGCCATGGTATCCTCTCTCATATAGTAGGATTACTACATGCTAGCCAGGCTTCCTTGAAATGTTCATAATCTTTATAAAGCTCCTTCATGAAATCAAAACCAACAACTTGTATCCTTATCATATTCACCAATAAATTTCACTTGATAAAGGCATCAACTACTCAGTTTGATTTGCCACATATCCTTGCAAAATTCTACCCACTTCATATGCCTTTGATTCAACTTACTTTGGTTGTTGATAAATTACAAATCATGATTATATTTGAGAAAGACAAACTCTTTTGGAAGTAAATAATGCCTCTACTTCTTTAGGCTTGAATTATAGCATAGAAATATTGGTCATAGAATAAATATTGCCTCTTTTTCCCATTTATCTTCTCACTGAGATAGGCAATTGGCTTACCTTCCTAGATCAAAACTCCTATTGTTGTCCCACTTGCATCACAACCCACTTGAAATACCTTATTAAAACTTGGCAAGGCTAGAATTTGTTGTTCAATTATCTTATCCTTTAGGAGTTGAAAACTCCTCTCTTCTACATTTGTTCACTTAAATTCATACCTTCCTCCTTTTAGGGTCTTTGTAATCAATGTACAAATCCCACTAAAATTTCTAATAAATTTCCTAATAAACTTGCTAGACAATAGAAACTCCTAGTCTTAAACTTACTTCTTGGTGATGTCCAATTCATAATGGGATTAACCTTCTTGTTATTCATTCACAATCCTTCTGGTGAAATACAAAAATCCAAGTAAATCAATTCTTCTTTGATGAAACTATAGTTCTTCATGTTGGCCAATAATTTCTCTTCGTTCAGTTTTTGTAAGACCAGTCTCAAATATGTCAAATGTTCTTCCTTGCTCTTACTGAATATCAAAATATCATCCAAATAGACAACCACAAACTTACCAAGAAATGACTTCAATACTTCATTCATGAACCACATAAAGGTATTAGGTGCATTTGTCAATCTGAATGGCATAACCAACCACTCATACAATATTTCATTTGTCTTGAGTGTAGTTTTCTACTCATCTTCTTCCCTAATATGGATTTGATGATAACCAATCTTTAAATATATCTTCATAGAGTACTTTGCTCCACTCAAGAAATCCATCAAATTGTCCATGCAAGGAAATGCAAATCTATACCTTATAGTTATCTTATTGATAGTCCTTGAATCTATACACATTCACCATTCTCCACCTTTCTTTGGTATAAGTACAATTGGTACTACACACGATCTCAAGATCTCCTTGATGAATCGTTTGTCCAATAGATCCTTAACTTATCTATTTATTTCTTCATTCTCCATTTTTTTAAGTTAATATGCATCCTTATTGGGTAAAATTGATCTTGGAATCAAATCAATATTGTTAGAGTTACTATGGTAATTATATTTATAACCTCATTTGGTTTGTTAGGGTAGTTATTTATCTACCTAAGGTTCACTTAACCACTTTGTTAAGTGAATATTTCTTGTTGATTAGTTAGCACTAATTGGTTAGTGGTTAGATATTCCTATGGGATAATTATAGCCTAAGTTGTACTATTTAGTTTATGTTTTGATTAATGAAATCTATTCTGCTTTCTAACATGGTATCAGAGCTAAGCAAGGTCTAGGCTCATTTGTAGCCTAAGAGCAGATTCTCGAGGTACGAGGAGGACTAGTTGACTAGTTGACCTGTGTCCTGATTTCTAGATTGGAGACCTGACACTGTGACCTAGCCTACGCGGACTACCATAGGACCTAGGATGACAATAAATATGAATTGACGGACTGGACTCGTGGTGCATTGGTTGAGCCAGATCTATTGGACTCGTGGTGTGTGGACTGAGCGGGTTTTTGAGGATCTAGTGACCTAAGTCGACATAGGGTGAATAGTCGAATCATGGTGTGTGGACTGAGCAGGTTTTTGAGGATCTAGTGACCTAAGTCGACATAGGGTGGATAGTCGGATCAAAATCCTAGGCGACAAGATCACCTGACGTAGGCGTTGTCCTGACTCTAGATGAACAGACTGGACAATCGACTAGGAATTGTGGAGGACCGAACTTGACCAAGAATCTACATGGACAACTAAGCTCCTACAACGTGATGTGGATGAGACTTGTAAAGGACCAAAACTGACCTAGACATGATGTGGATGGTTGTAAATTGGATGCCACCCTACGACGGAGACCGACTCAACCTAGGCTATGACAAGACAACACATCGAACACCATAGATGACATTGAGGTAGAAGAATCTACACTTGAGAGCCTTATGATAGATCTAACGTGGCAAATAGGAGAGACCTAGACTCAAACAAAATTTGGCTCGATAGCAGTGGAGTCATCATGTGAGGGACAAGTCTGGTATAGTCTATTGCAAGGTAGACATTGTAATATGTGTGGTGTGTTCCTTATAAACCACATTATATTCAATTTCCCCACATATGTGGGATATTTGCCATAAACCCACTTTGCACTTCTACCCTGTTTGAAGCTATGAGTTGACAAAAATTATAGAATTAGCGATTGTTGTACCCGATAGAATATTAGTGATTGCAATAGGCTATGGAAGATATTTTTTTGTAGATCCTTAAGCCATTGATTTGCAAGATCCAAATTGAAGCAGTAATCTTCAGTGGTGTTAGACCAGTCTTCCATCGAGGATTGAGGCAATAGGAAATTATCGTGGTGCATAGACAAATAGAGATTTTTTTGGAACACATTTTTTTTAGGTTGCTGCATTGGCATTTTTTTTTCTGCCGCCCTAGATGATTTGTTGTGGCATCCAACCCAACCATAATTGCAGGAGTTGAAATTTACCCAGTCGATGATAATTTTCTAGCATAGGCAAAAATCTTTGGATTGTGGTTGCAGACGTAAAATGAATGCACACTGGCAGGTTTTATTACAACAGGAAGGCATTGTAGAAGCTGATAACACCACCTAAACCGTCTCACCCAATACAAGGTCAGTAAAACGTAACCAGAACATATTTTTTTTGGGAGTTAGGATTTATTATTCTAGTGGAGAGAAACATAAAGTAGAAAGTTTTGTAGATTTCATGGCATAAAGGATTGCAGATGAAGATCTGCTAACCGATTGTAGAAATATTGTAGGTCGAGAGACAAAGCAACAGTTGAAGATGATTGAAGTTGCAGCATGAAAATACATCACATTTGCCATAAATGGACCTCTGTGGCAATGCATCACCATTATCTACAATCATCATTCCTAATTATCCTCAAATTTACTGGCCTTTACCCATAACCGTTTGGTTGTCAGGTTGATCCCGACCGCGCTGCAGTGGTGTAAGTTAATTACCAATTGCTGATTAGAGGATACCGATGGTTAAAAATTGCCATGCTAAGGATTTTATTGAAGGTGGTTTGGTGGTTATCGCAACATAGACATTGCAGATGTACCATCCACAGAGGTTGCATCATCATGCAAGGAGGAGCATCGCTTGCTCGGTGGAGTGCCATCGGTGAAGCAAAGCGGCAGTTGGCTAGCGTCACTCGCTCCCACAACCTAAGGAGCCTATACATGGGGGATCTTACCTTTAAGAACCATTGTAGCAGGTAGCCCAACTGGTTAGTGGTTGAACGCTAAGACATTCCATTGGAGAACACGTCATGGGTTCAATCTCCGCCACCTCCCACGAAGGTAAATAATTTTATTTTGCAATACTATAAAGTTTTATCATATTTCTTTAATAATTTAATTTAATTTTAACTAAAAACCATTTTTTTTTTGAAATTTATGATTTTTAATTAAGTAAATTTTATTATTAATTAAAATTTTTTATAATAATTTTATTTTTTGCAATTTAAAATAAAAGAAAAAATTGTAAATTGCCTCCAAAGCAAGATTTTGTAAAAGCCTAAGAGGCTTAATAGTTGCATTTTTTTGCACTACAAAGGGGGGATAATCATTTATTTTTCTCCACCATATCCTATCTTGCATTCAGGGGAGATATAATTTTGCAAAACCCAGGGGGGAAGACTTATAAGGGTGCATTTTTGGCAGAGACCGACACCTTAGTCAAATTATGTTTTGCAAAATTTCATTGTAAAAGGTGCATTTTCGGTAGAGACCGACACCTTAAGAATGGGAAGATCAAAGAAGAAAACTATCCCAAAACCAACTGATGTTGCAAAATCAGTTAAAGGCCCATACTTTTCCCCACACATGGACGGGATGGATTTTTATGAATATGGCACATTTCTCACACTACGAAATGGTGTAGATGCCATAATCAATGATTCTGTGTATTGTGAAGACACAGAAAAATGGTGTTCTAATCCCTATTGACACTGTAATGGGAATATACATGTCATTTTATGCTCTTGAAATTGCACAACATAAAGAGAACAGGGATATTAGTGAGGAAACAGAGGTCAAACCCCTAATGGTCAATGCTTGTAGTGACAAAAGTGACCTTCAGCCCATGGTGGTGAATGCTTGTTGTGACACATGTGACATTGAGCCCATGATGACCAATTCTTGTTGTGATACAAGTGATCTCCTACCTTCTATGGTAGATATCGGTTGTAGCATAGGTGATCTCATCATAATAGCAGATTTTTCTTGTGACACTAGTGACTTAAAAACTAAACCTCCTAAAAATGAACTCCATAATCTCATCAATAATGACAAATACCATATTGTTAAAAGCATTTATGAAGATGATGAAATTGGGTGTTTTGAAAAACACAACAAAGGATCTAGATCCAAAATGATGAAGAAAATGGAATTCAATGGTGAGAGATTAGGTAAACAAGAACAAGGCATTAAAACTCCTATAATGCTAAATGGTAGGGCAAATAATGAAGGCCTTAGCTATACTGGACATGCAAGTACTAGTAATACCATATTTGTAAAACCTAAATCTCCTCCAACTCCTAAAAAGCATCGTTGCACTCATTATGGAAAAACATGACATGTTGCAGCTAGATTTTGGAAATTACATCCTTGTGACTCATGTGGATGTATGAATCACTCTTCTTCAAGTTGTTGGTACAAAGTGAAAATGGCCAACAAGGTTCATATTGATTGTGGATGGATAGATATCACATAATGGACCATGATGAAAGAAATGTTGTATGGCTTCTACCAAAAAGGTAAAACCTATGGTAGACCCCAAGGCAAATCCAATGATAGACCAAGTGGCAGTCCCAGAGATAATGACCCAGAGACAGACCTAAAGATAGACCCAGAGACAAATTTCCAGAGGTAGATCTGCAGGCAGATCCAGAGGCAATGATCTAGAGGCAGATTCACTGACATATCCAGAGATAGATCCAGAGGTACAAATCGAGAGGTATGCTTAGATCCAGAGCCAGAGCCAAAGCCGAAGACAAAGCATGAGCCACCATTCTTTCATTTCTCTTCTTCTTCTTCACTATATTGGGGTAGTTATATACTTTACCCAAATATTGTTGTATGGGGGATGTTAGCATAGATAGTAGTTATATTATTACCCAAATAATGTAATAAAGGGGGATGTTAGAGTTACTATGGTAATTTTATTTATTACCTCATTTGGTTTGTTAGGGTAGTTAGTTATCTACCTAAGGTTCGCTTAACCACTTTGTTAAGCGAATATTTATTGTTTATTAGTTAGCACTATTTGGTTAGTGGTTAGCTATTCCTATGGGCTAACTATAGCCTAAGTTGTACTATTTAGTTTATGTTTGATTAATGAAATCTATTCCACTTTCTGACAAATATGATGACTAATACTCCTTATCAATGGCAACCCATTCGACAATTCTTTGATTTTTTTTTGCATATTCTTCTAACAACTCCTTGAATTAAATTGGAACCTCATCCTTTCCATTTATTGTCTAAACTTCTATGGGTTTAGAAATCAATGCAAAACATATCTTCTTCTTTGTCATTTCTTTTGTAAATTTCTTTCTAAAAATCAAACATACCTTTGGACATTGTCCTCTCTTTCATCCATGTCCTTCAATGGACTCAACACATACTTCTTACAACCCTTCTCAATCGTGTAGGTATTTTCTTACCATCATGTACAAACTTTCTATCAAATTGTGAAGGTATTTCCAGCAAAACATAGCAAGCATCCAAAGGTATAATATCACACAAGATATCATCCATGTAAGATCTAATTTTACACCTGACATTGTTCATTGACTAAAATTTGGTATATTTTTGTAGCCAAGAGATTTATATGGACTAGGGTGCTTTGTTCTCCTCAACCTTAGATTTTCTACCATATCACTGGATTTGAGATTATCCATACTTCTACTATCTACTATAACCTTTTCAAAATTTAGCCCCTAATTTGCATATAATTTTAGAAAGACTTATCCTTTGAATATGTTCACATTCCCTCTTTTTTGTCTTTAGTAGTACTCTCTTATTTTTTATCTTTAGTAGTACTCTCTTCATCATGAGAGATTCTCCCTATTCTGGCTCCTCCATGTGTCTTAAGGAAGCAACACTTTCCTCATCCACTATAACAACATGGTTCCTAATCTAGTTTCCCTTTTTTCTACTTTGTTGTGTAGTCAAACAATCAAATACTCAATGACCATCATCTCCGCATCTATAACACCTTCCAGAGAATCCTCTATTCCTTCTCTACCAAAATTATCTTTCACTCTTAAGAAGTCTCCACCTCCTCTAGCATTCTAGCTGAATTCACTATGAGAATCACGAGCTTCTTCCTATTTTTGTTGTCCTCTTCCAATACTTACTTGTCCTTGTCCTTATGAGAACCATCCTCTTCCTCTTTGATTATTTTGTTGTTTTTGCAAATTCTCTTTAGCCTTGAAGGTATAATAGTAGGCTTCCCCTACCATCATTATCCTTATTATGTTGATTTCATCCTATATGGACAAACGTAATCCATTGATGTACTTTGAAACCTTCTCCTCATGATCTTCCGTATTACTAGCCCGAATGGTGAGCCTATAGAATTCCTATGTGTAATATTTAACACTCATTTTTTTATCTCAAATTTTGTAGCTTCTTGAAAAGATCCAATTAATAATCTGATGGGAAGAATTTGGCCTTCAACCTAGTGACCATTTTCTCCCATGACCTAATATTTTCTTTTTCTTCTTAATACATTTATGTTTGAACATGGCCCACCACAAGGAAGCATACCCTTTTAAATTTGTACAGGAAAATTTCACTCCCCTAGGGTCTACCATTGATTCAAAATCAAAATATTTTTCCATCTCTACAATCCAATCAATGAGTTCTTCAAGATTTAAACTTCCATTATATGATGAGGTTTCTAACCTTGGCTTCTTGTCCATGTTAGAAATGGCTTGTAGTAACCTTTCCTCTCGGTCTCCTTCTTGTTCTTCATTGTGAACTTCTATTTGGTTTGATCCCTCTTCTTCATTGTTGCTTACATCTTCAATTTGGATTCCCCTCCTATGGGTGGTCTGAAATGCATCCAACCAAGTGATGATTCCTCTCATCATCTCAGCCACATCCATGTCTTGAGGACCTCGTGGTCTTCCTCTTTCTCATTGTACCATTTCTCCTTAGGCACATATCAGTCCCCACTCAAAGATATTTTGGCTCTGATACCAAATGATGTAGTAACAAAAATTGAACCTCTCTAATTTATGATTGATTCTATTTCCTTGAAATCATACAACCTCTTTCTATTGTACAATCTACTTACAAACGTACAATCATTAACAATCATACAATATCTCAATAACCGTACAATATTAGGCAACAATACAATTCAAGCAATCATACAATCCAAACAAACATACAATTTCAGTCACTTCTTAATTGCTACATTTTTATTGTAAGATTGCATGATTTCAATCCTAACCCTAATTGCATGTTTTCTCTTTTGTGCGATTGCATAGTTTCACTATTGTATTATAGGTTTTTCTGCACTCCAAATTAATATTGGATGCTACTTTCACTTTATCCTCTCACACCATTCAGATGTAGTATTTTCTTCTTGTCACATGTTCATTACTATTCCTAGTGACTCACAACTGTACAACTCACTTCCAACACACAATACCAATAGAAATTGGATCTTGCTATTTCAATGGTGAGATAAATAATTATTCTGCAACTTATTATGCTCAATCTCGTTCATTCCTAGTCTGGCTCCAAAGTAAGCCTCAACCCTTCCACATGTTATTCAATCTCTTACACCATGATTTGAAAGCAAATTCTCATTTCCTTGATCACATAGGATGCATTTTAAATGGTATTCTTGTCTAAGGGAATATATTTTAATGGCTCTGCTATCCTTTATTGCTAGTGTTTTTATTAATTGTTTTCCTCTAGTTTGAACGGCCTCCCCAACTCCAACGCCAACACCATAGTTCTTCTCTGCCTGATTGCAACGCACCGTAAGATTCTGTAAAACCTGCACACATAGAATCAACAGAACACACAATACCAAATATGCACTTCACAACAACAACTCTTACACATATTAATTGATAAAATATTGTTTATTTATTTTATTGGGATTACAAAGCCAATTTGAGACCTCATTTTCCTCTCTTTGCCAATCCCTTAAACAAAAACATAATATTTATAATTTTTAAAGCAGTTACATACTGTAGGCTTTTAAGAAAATCCTTCTAACACTTTCGAAACAAGTGATATGGGAGAAGATATGGGAGAAAATCCTTACAGAAGTCAAGATCGTTAGCTGATTAACAGTATTACATTAACCATTCATGGTGGAAAGTTATTAGCAAAACAGGCAGGTTCTTACGGTACTACCATTAAACTTTTCAATTGCATTTAGTGCTGGATGTGGATATTGGTTATCGATGAAGCATTGAACATAATATACTTCTTTAAACAATAAAGAATACATAACCAATGGTTTTGTTAACAATATTTTACTAGTCATACACTAGAGCAATCAAGAAAATTCTGGAATTGATATAATTAAGACAATTGTTTTCAGAATGGAAATGTGGTTAAAGATGCCTAAATTAACGAAATTCCTCCAACTATATATATATATATATATATATAATATTATACAAGCTGCCTGAGATTAATATAAGTGTCATTGTTTAAGTCGAAATTCAATTTCATCGCTCATATTATAATCTCATGAGAACATAAGATTTATTTAAATAATATGATTTATTTTTACATTAAATTAAATATAATTTAAATAAATTTTATATAATTTATTAGAAACTATTTAAATGTGCGTCTCAATTATTTTTTATTAAATATTAAACTAAATATTAAAACGGTAAATAAATTTTTTAAAATCATCAATATTTGTTAAGTTTTGTTTTGTGTTTATTTTACTTACATATAATATAGCAAGATAAAAATGTTTTTGTTTTGTGTTTATTTTACTTATGGCAAGATAAAAATGTTTAAGTTTTTAGTTATTTCATCATTCTAAATAATTTAAACAAATAAAAATTGATATTATTTTTAATTGTTCCTAAATTATTAATTTCATTTAATTTCATCTTATTATTTTTTAATAAATTAAAAAGTTTAAACATATACTACTATATTTTATAAATAAAGTAGTTTATCTCAAATAAATTTGAGAAACACTACCATTCGAGACCACCTTAAATTTATTAGATAGTAGGCCTAAAAAATTGTCATTGTTTTTTGTTTAAATTTTATGCGGTCATTTGTTACACATAATTAGGTTATTGGGTAAATGGGTTATATCCCTATGAAATGCTTTGTGGACATTAATGCATAACTTTGAAATTAAATAAGACTCTTATAAATAAAACTTTATATTTATTTATTTATTTTTGGTAATATGTTTATTTATTTTCGGGTAACATGTTTAAATTAGGTAAATCTATTACATGATTAAAATGTTTATATTATAGATTAGATATTACTTTATATTTCACTAAAGAAATTGCATCCACATTCTCAACAATGGCAGGAACATTAGGAAGTACCAAATATATATTTAAAGGCTCTAAAATTCCACTCCTTCCAAATATGCCACCAAACATGAGGTAAACCAAAGGATCGAAAAAATCAAAGATGTGAAGACAAAAAGGGAGACCTCCATTGAATGATCAAGTCATATAACAACTTTAGGAAAACCCAAACCATAGTAAAGGTCCTTTGGAACTAGCAGAAAACAACTTGAGAGAAGGGACAATCAAACAACACGTGCATAGGTGATTCTTTAGCACTACCACATAGGTAGCATTTGTTCAGGATAACAAATTCCTTTTTTTTGCAAATTATCCAATGTGAGGCACTTCCCTTGAGCCACAAATCAAAAGAAAACATTAACTTTTTGGGTAAGACCCTTTAACCAAATATTACTAATGGGAACTAGGGATCAAAAGGAACATCTAACAACAAGTATGCTAACTTAATAGAAAAACAACCATCCTTCTCAGCCCCCCACACCAATCTATCTAGCCTATCCTTAAAAATAACCATCCACTTTAAGATATCCATTAGATATTTTAATGTAAATTTTCTTCATATGAAATTTGCAGAAAAACAAATGATTTCTAACATTTTCTATCATTAAAAAAGATAACGAAGTCACATACCTTCAACCTGAAAGCTTGACTTGTGATTTTTCCACCAAACTCAGTTGAGGATATGATTCTAACGACCTATCAACTGCTCATGTATCTATCCAAAAATCAATGCTCTGGCCATTACCTAGCACCCATCTTCCACCCTTTACGATATCAGAGTATTTGTTAACAATTCTATGCTAGAATGCTGAGCCAAGGGTAGGACTTGGGTCTATGGGAAAATTACTAATGTTACCTAAATTTTTGGATACAATATTTTAACCCAATTAACATTATATTTTTGAATCAATTTCCACCTCTATTTAGCTATCAGTTCTTTGTTTAAAATTTTCATTCTTCTTAAGCCTAGACCTCCCAAATATTTTCTACTACAAATTTGATCCCTTGCCACAAGCAAAATATTCTTCTTCTCCTTAGAACCAAACCAAATAAAGGATCATTAAATTTGTTCAATTTTCTAAAGAATATTTCCTGGAATCCAAAAGAGAAAAATAAGGCATACTGGTATGCTTTATAGAGTAGACTTAACTAGCATAATTTTATCTGCTTTGCTCAAAAGCACCCCTTTCCATCCCACCAATTTTCTTTGAAATCTTTCTACAATTATTTCCCATAGAAAAGTCTTAATACCCCCTTTGAACATTGGTAATCCTAGATAAACTAAAGGAAAGAAATCAATATCACATCCCAATATCTTAGCAATTTTCCTCTACTTGTCGGGAGGAGTATTCAAGAAGAACACCTTACTTTTACTTAAACTCACTTTCTACCCAACCACTCTTTCATATTCATGGAGGATCTTTTTAGAAACTCTAGCTTGAGAGATTGAAGCTAAAAAGGATAATAATGTATCATAATCAAATTGGTGGTGTGATATTGGATCAATGGTAGTTGCAGGTTTGATTCCCACTACTATGGGATTCACCTTCAGAGATCTTTCTAAAGACTTAGCCAATAAAATGAACAAATATAGAAACATAGGATCCCCCTAATGAATACCTGTACAACTGCTAAAGTAACTAGTTGGTGATCCATTAACTAATATTGAGATTTTTTTTATGATATACAAGCTCTGACTAATATAATCCAACAAGGCTTGAAATCAAATTTCCCCATAAATCTAAGAAGAAAGATCCATGATACCCGATCATATGATTTATGGATATCTAGTTTGAGAAAAGTTCCCGACCTTCTACTTCTATCTACAAAATGAATCAACTCAAGCATTGCAATAACACCATCTAAAATTTTTCTGCTTGCCACATATCCACTTTGAGGATGGTCAATAATTATTGGAAGGTATAATTTGAGCCTTTTTTAATAGTTTTAGTGAGAATTTTAAAAAGTGTATTATAGAGGCTAATGGGTTTAAAATCAAAGAAACATTTAGAACCCACTGATTTTAGGATAAGAACTATAAATATTGAGTTTACATCAGCCAGGATTAAATTTAACTCCTGAATTTCTCTCATAGCTGAATATATACCACCACCTACAATGTTCTAGAATCTTTGAAAAAAAATAGCAAAAAATTCATCCGGCCTTGGAGCTTTTAGACCACCCATAGAGAATATAGCAACCCTAGTTTTATCGTTCTAAAATGGAGCACAAAGGTCTTCGTTCATATCATCTAAAACCAGGGTGGGGATGTGGTGTAGTAACCTCTCTTTAGCTTGAAGATCCCTATCATCACTAGAGTAGAGGAGGATTTTGAAAAAATTGACCACTTCTTCCATTATTTCTATAATATCCTTTGAGATAACACCATCTAATTTCATAATTTCTCTAACTCTATTATTGCTCCTATGCCTTAAGGTGGATGTGTGAAAGAATTTTGTGTTCCTATCAGCCAGAGGGATCTTGATTTTTGATGCCATAAAATTTTTCATCTGCTAGCACATTATAGAAATATGATAATTGTTTTAATTCCATGTGTTTGTCCCCTTTAGTCACCTCTCCTTATACAAAATTTAATTCAACTTCATTCAATTTTTTAGCCAACTCCATTTTCCTCTGGAACACATTCCCAAAAATGTACCTATTCTAAACCTTAAGATTAGCTTTAACAAATCTAAGATTTGAATCCACTTGAGAAATAAGAGGGTCCAAAAAAGCCTTGAGACCACCATTCTAGAATTTTGTATTCTAAGCCCTGATGTTGTAGCTACATTACCTCACACCTAAAGAGTTGAAAAACAAACTAGAGTTTGAGACTTTTCCAAATACTAGAGGATTATGATCTCTCCCCACTTTGGGGAGAGATCAAAGGGATGCATCTTCGAAAACTAGAAGACCTTCCTTGGAGAATAACACCCTATCTAGACTAACCTGAATAACTTGATTGCCTAAAGTGTATTTAAACCCCTTAAAATCCACATCCATTAGCTCCTGATTATTAATAAATGCAACAAAATCCTCCATACTTTTAGAACCAATATATCTACCATATTTTTTATTCGAAGGGTTTAAGGGGGTATTGAAGTCCCCAGCGAGAATACAAGCTTCCTCCTTAAAAAAATATCTCATAGAGCTCAAAGAATCCCACAAAATATTTGTGTTAGGGGTTTTATTAGGGGCATAAATATTAGACATAATCCATTTTTGCCTAGAGTCCTTACTAAAAAATAGAATATTAATCATTCTATTAGAAATAAATAGAATGGATCCATCCAGTTTCTTGGGGTTCCCTTAGACAAAGAAGACCCCTAGAAGTTCCATTGGTAGAATTTGCTGCAAAACCTGCCTCCTTCCAAATTATTAAAAAAAATTAAAAATTTTCCATGAAAAATAATTATCAAATCATTTTTGTTGTTTAATTTAATTTTTAATAACAATTTTTATTAATAATAAATTTTAAATATATTTTAAACTAATTTTATGTTCCTATATCTAATTGCCTTATTTGATTCAGCTTAAAAAAATTATGATATAAAAGATATGTTACTATGAACTACATTTATAATTTGACTAACATAAAAACATCATAAGTATACGATTTTTGATTGGTTATATGGGACTGGATATGTTCCTATGTTCCAATAGCCTTACTTGATTTAGCTTAGTAATCTTATGATATAAAATATGTAAATTATTATGAACTAGGATTATAACTTGGCTAAAACACAAGCATAATAAGTATGAGATTTTTGATTGGTTATATGGGATTGAAATGTATGCTACATATAATACATTCCAATGATATTATTAATCCATTTCAACAAATCATATAATATATTACAATTGGAAACTATGCATATATCATTTTTTAAGATTTGAATATGTGTCTCTACATTGAAATACTATATTTTGAGCCACTTTAGATCATGCCATTTGATACAAAATTGAGATTTTAAATCTAAAACATCAAAAAATATCTTAATTAAGGAAAACCAAGAAATATACTAAGTATCAAACTCATTGAATCCATCGTATAACATTAAAATGAGTCATACAAGAAATATCATAACAATGAGATCTTTATTTTGATAAGTAAAAAATAATATGATACCATACAGTCAAACTATTAAAATATTGATATTGTTTTATTATTTGTAATTATTGGCCATGTTGTAGTTGGATGGCCTATGCATCAAGCATCCAACAAAAAAATATATGTTGATCTAAAGTGGCATATGCACACACAATGTTCTATGCATGTTATTCTTTTACTTTTTAACTAGCCTTAGTGATTGGGAATTAATCTATTAGTTATGGATTAGATTCATATGGGCAATAAAATTTTGTTCAATTATTTTAAGTGAAAATAATAATATATAAATATTGATGTGGACAAAAAGATGAGATTATAAAAAAATTAGTTAATCCATTATGGTTGTAACTTATTAAAGATTAAAATTCCTTGGGGTGGCAAACTTTGTGTATCACGAAATTTACTTTCTAATCTTAATTGGAATTTTTTTAGAGAATCAAGTTCAAAATATAGCCTAAGATAACCTCAAAATCTTCAAACTAAACCATTGTTAGCATTGAATTAAGAAGGTATTTTTTTTTTTTTAAATCAAATCATTATAAAATATTTAATGGTTCGATATAGTTATATTTTGAATGAAAAAATAATTTAGTAGTGTCATTAAATAGTTTTACAAAGGTACAACATTAGCCATGACTATGGATATGGTGATAAGGTAAGATATACAATTATGATTAATATTAATGTGTCAAATGAGAAAATAAAATTTATTTTTTCTTGGATATTTAAGAAACATTTAAAAGATACATGCTAAATATTTAAAATTTTACATATATTAAGATTATGAAATATATGTTCAATGCCATTCTTTTCTTTCCCATTATGGAAGATAAATACATAAGTAATCATGCAGTCTCTTACCTTTTTGATCTCATGATGAGAAATTTATAGATAGTTTCTTACACAACTACTTGCTTTAAATCACAGTGAAGAAACAACCATGAAAATAATCACTTGATATAAGACTTGAAGTTGGAGAATGAAGCATATTCTACGAAAATTTGTCATAGATAATAACCACTGTTAGTGAGCCTATATATATATATTACAACTTTGGTGACATGGATCTCCATAAATATTGGACTTATATTAAGAATGAGAAGATCCTAACAAAGTATTTGGCTTGTAAAATTGGTAGAGGATTTTCATAGAATGTAATGAATTGACACATGTTTCACATGTTGATGGATTTCCCTTGGTATAAAGCATTGTAAATAAATATTTTTTCAATAAATTTATCCACTTAATTATTGCCTTCCCTTTTTCTCTAACAACCTCATGGATGTTGACATTGCATCTTTCTATTGAATCTCAAGCAACATTGGAGTTATATCGCATCTAGTATGATCCTACTAAGGAATTTGACTTGCATAATTAGTAGTGATTTTTGCTATATAGAAATGGATTGAAATATGTTGATGGCCTTACCTTGGTAAGGAATATTATAGATGAAAACCTTTTATAAAATTTTATCCACTTAATGGTTAAGTTTATTTCTTACCTATTAATGTCATGCAGGGTTATGCATAGTGGCTTAGAATTGGCTAATATTGGGATCCTTGACTAGGGTCCATTAGCCAAAAAAATTTGGCTACAAATTTATTTTTGGATCAATTCACCCCAATTTTATAATAATTTGACCATTTAAAGTTTAAATTTCCAACATTGCCCCTAATAATAGTGAACCTTATACATGCGTTTGGATATTATTCACTTGGATTTCAAAACTGATTCGCCAAATTTTTATAAATACATTTTGGGGCCGACCCCTTACGCATAACCCATTGTCATGGGTGTTGATATTATGTCTCTCAATTGATAATATAATAATTATTACATATTTAAGTG
Source organism: Wollemia nobilis (assembly GCA_028583015.1). Lineage (NCBI taxonomy): Eukaryota > Viridiplantae > Streptophyta > Pinopsida > Araucariales > Araucariaceae > Wollemia > Wollemia nobilis. The sequence goes on from JAQPPZ010015522.1 coordinate 2,671,055, forward strand.
ACATCATAGATGTATTTATTGATGATCACTCTAACACCATGTTTATGTTTTTCATCTACGCAATTAATGACTCATTTGTTAATTATTTATACTATTTCATGATTTGCATATAGTGATTATTTTGGATATTATTGTTATTCTTATTGGTCCTATTTTTCCTCTTTGGCAAGTTTAGTACACATAGGCCCAATATCCAAACATGAAAAACTAATTAACTATAAACAATAATTAGTTTTTATGATGTGACCCGGTTCAATCCTCATGGTGGATGTGTATAAGAAGTATTAATAAAAAAATGTTTTTATTTTATTTTCAATATTATTTATTGCTAACCTAATTCAATACTCATTATGAAATATTTTTTACAAAGTGTTAATTATATTGTCTAAAGGTCAAACATGCATAAAATTATTGATGATGAAATGTACAATTCTATGTATTAACACTATTTGATATTTAATTCATTGAGAAATATGTATTTTATTTACTAATAATATATATATTTTTGATAATATTAGGAGAAGAGGGTTTTGAAAGGGGCCCCTAAACCTTTTACAATAGAAAAAAACAAAAATGAAACCAGTGCTCAAAAGCACAAGACAACCCAAACAAAATCCAAAAACAAAAGAAAAACACCATAACCTAGAAGGGCCAAAACATCTAGAGAATAAAAGAAGATCATGAAGAACCGAGGTGGTTCTACAACACAACGTCCACCTTCGAGATAATCCAACTAGAAAAATGTACCACCTCCTCCTCAAAATATAACACCATATTAATGGATATCCAAATTGCGCGCTATTTGATCTCCATTAACTGAAGCTTATGCATAATATTTCTCTTTTTAGCCGTAGAATTATCGGGGGAATACATGTCATACACCAGTTTATCCTTCGACACCATCCTAGTAAGGATATCAGTCCCCTCATTAAGAGCCTATGATTTGGAGCTAGGGGAATACTGACCAGAAATACATTTCTTATCACTGATGCGAGTGGACCTACGAGTCTAGAAATTACTCATAAAAGCACCATCCCCTTACTTAGGAGGGATGGAAGCTAAAGAAACCAACTACGTCTCCTCTTTGTCATCAAAAACCTACCCAACTGGGGATCCCCAAACACTCATGATCGACTCAAAACCCTTAACCATTTTATCCAAACTAGAAGCACGTGAAGGGGGATAACCCAACTCATACTTAGAGCCAACATCATCATCCAATACCATCAACGTAACATTATTGAATTGAATAGGAATAGAATTCAAAGAGCAAAGACTTTCATCGATTGCAATATATTTTTCCAATGCAACATGCTCAAAGAGAATAAGCATCAATCCCTGATGTAGGGGAACCTGTCCCTTGCCTTCCTGAACAACCAAGATAGATCTACTGAGTGAATTATACAAAAATTTAGGGATGTTCATCCATCGCTGTCTTCTCAGGTGGTTCAAAAACATTGCATGAAAGCTTCACACCACCTCATAAGTAGATTCCATAGTGAAGTAGTCCATAATAACTTTAACCACTCTATTCCACGGAGCTGGGAGGGCCTTAGCATTAAAACCATTCTAGGCTTGCGATAAGAACTCATATTCATCCAAGAAGAACCTTATCTCCTGCACCAATGAATGCCTCTCCTTGTGCACAACATCATCCATAAGAAGCCTCATAGCATGGACCACCAGATCAACCAAAAATTCAAAGGTCCAAGAGCCCACTCGGACATAACCATCCTTCCAAGATGTTGTCATCCAATTCGATAGAATATGATTGTGACCATTAAATTTCTATATACAATCCAACATACCCCCATTATTAAGAATAATGATTACCTCCTCATTAGTAGAGAAAGACACAGGTTCAAACCTAGACTTAGGGAGGACTGAATTTAATTTGCAGGGTTTGGACTTGCCCATACTAATGCAACAACCATTAGAGAAAAATAAAAACAATCGATAAACCACAAAACAAGAACAAAGAGGGACTCCCAAACACTATCAACAAATCACCAGAATAGCCATATACCCACCAAAGATAAAATAACAACCCAATAAACATTGAATCAGACCACAACTGCGAAGTCGGACCAGATACTAAAAAATATTGACAACATATGACTCTTATAGCTGATAAAAAAGATATGCCAAGACTTAGACTGGAGAAGCAAAAATAGAGGACCCAAGCAAATCAAGACTTTGGGATCAGATGCAAAAACCATGGCCTTAAGTTCCCACAGAGAGAAAAATAAGGTGCAAAAAGGAAGAAGAAAGACCACCAAAACAATAGACCCAACCCCAAAGCGCCCATCGGAGGCCACGTGAAAAGGGAGAGAGGATCTCACAAACCACGCCACCTCACCAAAACCAATACTAATAACAACACGAAGGGTAAGTTAAGAGGATAAAAAGGTACCCAAAGCACCCTCATGAAGTCACGTAAGAAGGAAAAAGGGAGCCCCCAAATGAATCCACCACATCAAAAGAAAAACTAATGGAATAACAAATGGTCTAGAAAGAACACCTGGGACAGAACAAGACCACCTCCAAGATATGCCAAATTCTGAAGCCAAATCATGCCACCATAAACAAGGGATAAGTGGAGCTACCAAACAATGCCACCACAACATGACCAATAGCAACCACCAATCAAAAAGTTATGGGTTTCCAAGGGAGGAAAGCCAATAGACCCCACCAAACAAATGTTTCCCACGGTGGGTAATCAGACCGAAGCAAGAGTTTAATGATGATGTAAAGGTGATAGATAGCCATATCATCATTGAAATTTTCAATCCAAAATAAAAAATGACTTTGAATCGGGTATGAATGTGAGCTTCCTCATGCCAAAAACCAAAAAATTCCAAGTGCAGAACACTACCAGCTGCAAAGCACCAACGAGCAATAATTGTGGGCCAATAGGAATAATAGAACAAGCAAAACATTCTCTGCCACAACCTTCCCTAAGACCCAATACCAATGAAGATTTGTATAGCATTATAGCTTGGGGTGGTGAAAAGAAAACTTAGCCAAATAACATTATTTCTGGTTCCAGACCCCCTAACACAACGAACATCCATCGCCCAAAAACATTTAATTCATTGAGGACATAATTAATGAGGTCCTATGTAAAATACCTCTACGAGATCATATATTCATGGAGATTAACTCCAACATTTGCCATCACATTTATAGCAGCATTACCTTCTCTAAAAATGTGAGAAATTTTAACTTCTTCCAACTTTCGATAAACCCTAACTCCATCAATGAGATTGGCAATATTCCAACTGACATGACAAGCACCCCTGAGCATATTAATTCAGGAGTCACATTCAATGATAGCTTTTTTGAATTTGAATTCTCTTAAAAATGCAATCCCAAGGTAATCCACCCTTGCTTCTGCTATCTAAGAAGAATTCAGACCCAAATATTTGACATAAGCCAACAGTAAATTACCATTATGGTCTTAGATAATGCCACACAAACTTGTCCTTCCATTAATACCTTTTGTCGCCCCGTAAAAATTTAACTTCACCCATTCAACAGGAGGGGCAATCCACTTAATTGAATTTATGATGTTAGTCACCGGTGGAGGGTGATCGAAATTGCCAAAACCTAAAAATTGATCTAACCTAACGTCACTTTGCAAAGAAGCTGCCGACAACTCCATAGAGGTAGAAGTGCTGACCACATTCTCCACCCCCTTAACAATAATACAATTACTCAAAAGATTCATCTAAATGGATTTATCTTTGAATATTTTTGCATTTCTTACTTTCCAAAATCTCCACATCACATGGGGAAGCAAAAATCACCAAAAACACCTGAGACGTGGAGAATGAAAGGGCGAAAACCATTGAAGAATGTAGTCATAAACAGAGTACAAAAAAACCCAGTCCACTCCCAAACACCTGAGAATAGAATAGATCACCTCCTTGAAAAAGTAGCAATTGAGAAGTAGATGAGAGGTCACTTCTCAATTGGATTCACAGAGAAAACACCTATTGACCAGATATTTTATTAGAATACAATAGATTACCTCCTTGAAAAAGCAACAATTGAGAAGTAGATGAGAGGTCGCTTCCCAATCGGATTACTAATAATTATTAGAATACACACAAATGTAATATTTTATCAGCCTCTTGATGGTCATCAACATTCACATGACCATCGAAACCAAGAGGTGAGAGCATAGTGGAGGAGCTGAGAGCAATGTGGTATGCATGGGAGAGCAGAGTGGAGGAGCTAGAATTTTTGTTTAATTCTGACCATGGTTCTGAAGTCCTTGGGAATGCGAAGGGGATTGGTTTTCTCTTGGTCATCCCTATTTATTTTGTAAAAGGGGTGAATGGTTCATTAGGTGGTGATGTTTTTTTTGTTCAAAGCAGCATATTGAAACATAAATTAAATAAACATAAATTCTATTAATTCTAAAAAAACTCCTTCATATTAAAATTGCAGCACCATCGACTACTTTCAATTACAACATAGTATAGTATATATAGGAAATGAGGGAGGAGTGGACATGGAGGAGGGATAAGAGATGAGAGAGGAATAAGGAGGAAGTGGAGCAAGAGAGAAGGAGAAATGAGGAGCGAAGATTAAGGAGGAAATGGTGGCAGAGAAATAGGGAGGAAAGGAGGTGAGGGAATAGGGGCTATAATGTAGGAGAGGGAGGTTGAAAGATTTTTAAAAAATATATCGACAAAACTATTCCGACAAACACAACCATTTTTCACACTAAAGCCAAAAATCTAGATATTTTTGGGCCACTTAAACTGTAACCCTCTTCACACTTGCAACATTATCCCCATTAAATTTGAGAGGACTGAATACACAGTATCTCATATTTATAAATTGATCTTTAGACATCACTTTGATGAAGATATCTACGACGTTCTCCAAAGTCCAACAAAATTTTAGCTCAACAATTTCATGCTCCACCATGTCTCAGATGAAGTGGTACTTCATATAAATTTTTTTTGATCTACTATGGTGGATCAGATTATATGCCAACTGAATGGCACTGATGTTGTCACCGTAAATCCTTTTTGGACCACATTGCTGCTTGCCAAGCTCTTCCAACACTTTTCTTAACCAAAGGGCCTGAGTACTAGCATATGTGACTGCTATATACTCAGCTTCTATAGAAAACAAAGCTACCACAATTTTTTTTTTGAACTCCATGTTATTAGTCCTAATACCAGACTAAAAAATTTCCCTAAAGTTGATTTTATGTCATCAATATTGCTGCCCCAATCACTATCACTAAAGCCTACAAGCTTGATAGTGTTACATTTATGGTACTGGATTCCAAAATACCATGTACCCTTCACATATCTGAGAATTCTCTTAGCTGCTTGTAAATGAATCTCATATAGTCTAGCCATAAATCGAGAGAAAAGAGAAACAACATATTGAATATCAGGTTTGGTGTTGGTGAGAAACATCAAACTCCCAACCATGCTCTTGAATGTGGTCACATCAAGTTTAGGTGCTCCATCATCTTTGCTTAATTGGATCCCATGTCTAACTAGAGTTGCAACTATTTTGCAATGCTCCATAGAAAACTTCTTGATCATGTCATGAGAATACTTATGTTGATAGATGAAGATCCCTATATCTGTCTGATGAACTTCCAATCCAAGGAGGTAGTGCATTAAGCCGAGATCCTTCATCTCAAACTGCTTCATCATGGAGCGCTTGAAATCCATATTCACTTTTTCATTACTACCCATGAATATAAGATCATCCACATACAAGTAAACTATGAGGATGTCGTTACCTTGCTTTAGCTAGTAAAGGGTGGGTTCATTTCTACTTTTGGTGAACCCAAAATCTTTAAAGTACCCATCAATACATGAGTACCAAGCTTGTGATGCCTGCTTGAGGCCATAGAGTGACTTTTTTAGTCTATAAACAAGGTGCTCCTTACCTTGCTCTTGAAATCCTTGAGGTTTCTCAACATACACCACCTCTGTCAAGTACCCATTGAGAAAGGTACTCTTGTAGACACCAAAACAACACCAATCCATTTATGTGACTGCAAACACTGATCACATTGACACACACAACCCCAAGGTCAGCCCCCAAAGGTTAAACAGTGGTCCTAACCACTCTCACAGTAGTTTTGGAAGGTCAAAAATCAATTTGGCACCTTCAGGGACTTTGCTCAATATTTTCCCTACCCAGGGACAAATTCAAACTAGGATTCGCCCCACCTAGGGACGAATATCAGGATTCACTCCAGGGTGGGGCGAATTGCAGGTTTGACAGGAAAAAAGTCAAATATTGACAAATGGCAGCTCAGATCCACCACTTAACACTTCCTTCATCGCATGGGAGTGTGGGTGAGCATTTTTGAGCATTAGAGGCAGTTGCAAGGGCAGTCATGAAGTCCCTAATTAGGGAAGAATCTCCTTCCTCCTGGGAAGGCATGATTTCCAAGTGGAGCCTTTGCATGCCCAATTCAAAGAGACCTCCAGGTCTATAAATTGGTGAGTTTCCTCACCCCAAAAAAAGAGGAGATATCGAGCATTTTAAGCAACAAAGTGCTACCATTTTACTTCCCCATACACCCTTAGTTGATTTATGCCTTTCACATCCATGATCTCTTTTCGAGAAGAGGTCATTGGGTGACCATTGGAAGGTCAAATATTGAGCCCAAAAACCTAACATTTTTCCATAGAATACCACCCAATTTTTTGACAACACTTTACAAGATATTTTGGACCCATCCCAAGTGGATTGGTGCCGAAATCAGGCCCCAAATGGTGGGCGGCCTACCCGGGTGCCCCCACACTACTGCAGGTCTAATCATCCCTTTTGGGAATTATTAGGAATCTATGGTAGATTGTTCTTTCTATAATTTTCATTTTGCATTTCATCTTATGCTGCTTATATAGTTTGCAATTTTGATTTCGTAACGTTTTGAGCATACCTTATCATGTTTTATCATTTTATCGTCTTTACTAACTTGCAGAGGGCATCATCAAAATCTTGGAATTAGAGGCCAAATTGGGGAAATATGACCATCTGGGTTGTCCCAAAATACCCCCAATTAGCTAACCCCCACTTTTGCAGGATATTTGGAGCTGTCCAGATGTGACATTTTGAGCGGTGCTATCTGGCGTTTTGTTGTAGGTAAATTCGTCCCGCCCCGGAGTGAATTCAAATCGGTGAGGAATTTCTTGACTGTTATTTTTGCAATGCCTTCTTGGTGATGTTTTCATGCCCCTGTGAAATTTTTAGATCATTTGGATATATGTTAGTTATATTTTTATCTATTTCTTGCATGCACTAATCGTAGGCTTGGGGATTGCATGTCTCATCTCATCCGCAGGTGCTACTGACTATTTCTTGTTTCTTCAAACATAGGATATGGACATTGGAGGAGCAGCCATGAGTCAAAATTCGTATACGCAAGCGGCGGTGACGTTTGGTCTACCCACTTTACATGTGGGCACGCAGAGGAAGGAATGGCCTCCATGGATGTAACAAAGAAACGAATTTAATGCTCCTCACCCCTAAAAGGGGAGGAGGCAAATTGTAACCGAATTACAAAACACATCAATAAAATAAAGGGCTATTTTTTGCATTGGATTTTTGTTTGCATTTCAATTCATTCCTGTTTTTCCCAATTTCATGCATTTTCAATTCGTAGGAGTTAGCGTTAAGTTTGGTTTCGTTTTACATCATACTTGGAGCCCTATTTACTTTTTGTTTTTGTATCCTCATGCTTTCAGTGGTGATCATGGTGGGACCTTGTCCTATGTTCTTTTTAGATCATAAATATGATCAAATTTTGCCTCTTGCTTGTAGGTATCATTTTTTTTAACGCGGGACTGCTATTTGTTCCAGTCTATGGCGAATATAGAGCTGGAATTCGTCTCACCCAAGGATGAATGGGAATGCACCACACCCTATGACGAATTCAGTTCTATTATTCATATCACCTAGGGATGAATAGCTCTCTGCGTAGTTTCAGGGCAAAAACTCAGAACTAACAGATTTGGGCAGAGAAGAGGTAGGGATTCTGAACTTTTCCTGTCATTTTCTATTTTTAGTTTTCTATTTTTAGGGTACTTGCTTTCTTAGGGAAAGTTTTTCTTTTACTACTTACTTGTTTTATTTTTGAAAAATAAAAAGAACCCCACACATCACGTGGCAAATTAAACACCAAGGAGCTGGTCGTAAAACCCCAGCCCTTGATCAAGACCAACGGTGGATTTCATCACCACCTTGGCTTGAATTTTTGCATCCATTGCCCCGATCGCTACTATTGCTAGACATAAATCCTGATGAAAGTTGACCGAGTGTATCTGGGGTGATTCCCAGCACACGAGGATAAGTCTTCTATGGTAGGTGTCATAAACAGGGTGATTCCCCTTTCGTACCGCCTACGTTCCACGTACCATCTGCTCTCACGTACCTATAGTTTCCCTCACGTAAGGATGGGTATATAGAGAGGTTGGTATATCGGCCTGGAAATGGTATATTGAAGGGGTGACCATTTTTGGGAGCCATAAGAGCCATCATATTGCATTTAAACATTCTTCACAAAAACCTTCAAAAACAAAAAACAAAAAAACCAAAACACACTAAACCAGGTTTAGGACACACTTTTAATCTTTAAACGAGATAACCATTGCTTTGTGCGTGTGTGCTCTTTTATGTTTAGTGTAGCATAAAAATCATAAAAAGAGATAAAAACCTACATAGCTTATAGAAAAACACCACCATGGTGTACACCCATAGCCAAACCCAATCAATGGTGGAAGCTGCAGAAAGTGTACAAGGGGTTACTAGTCGCCTCCGCTATAGCCACAGGGACTTGGTCATTCCACCTTTGCGGCCTGACCCACAAGGGAGTCCACATAATTCCATTTTAGAATGGGACTATAGAGGCATCCCTTTGAGGTATATGCTCGTTCACCATAGCCCCTTTCAATAGGAGTCCTTACATGTGGTGCTCAAAATAGACAAGAAAGCTCCCTTAGAAGCTCGATATGGGTGGCCACCATGCGATGAAGCGCTAGAGTGGCATAGTTTCCATGAGGAGAGGCCACATGATTATGGCATCCCTCCTTTGCCCCCCATCACTATTAGAACCAATAGACAAAACCCAAAGCGTAGGGCTCTTCAAGTAGGGTGAGCCAACTCTGCCCACCCCTTTCACACATACAAAAGGGAGCACGAGGAAGACCATTACATTCCTCAAGAGCAATGTACAGTGTGAGAGCCATGCACTTCTGCACCTGTTATATACCATGATCACCCACTAAGGCCAGGGCCTCGGGTAAATTCCGCCAACCTCGACAAAGGGAAGCAACCCATTGAGATCTCGGATCATCGCGACCGAGGTAAGTGCATAGGAGAGGCATCCAGGCCTCCTAGGCTCAAGATGGTGGACCAAATCGACCTGGTAGTCGCAAGACATACCGCCCCCCAAGCCCAGATCACGTGGCTTGAGCAAGACCAACAGTAGCTAGAGCATCTATATCACCTTAGCAAAGAGTGCATTCGGTGCCAAACAGATGAGCTGCTCCATAACCCAGTGCCTGAGAGGATTCCAACCCCTCACACCCAAAGAGCAAAAAAATAGGAGAGGTGCAACCCCCTGGTGTGAGATAGGTATCTACGACCTTATCAAGTGTTGCCTTCGAGACATCCTAGACCTGAGTGGGAGGCCACTCCACGGAACAATGATGGGTACCCTCCGCGGGGACCCACCCAGGGTCATAGGTCTCGTCTAAAGACTCCTCAGGAAGCTTACGAGGAGTATGAACAAGAAGAAGAGTGGGCTGAAACACCCTACCAAGGTTGAGGGGTTGCCATCCGGCCACCCCTCCATAGGCCTCAAGTCTCCCACAACCCACAATAAGAGTAAACTAAAGATGAAGAGATTAAATATTCAGATGCATATAAAGCACTGCTAGAGCATTTGGAGTCTGTGGAAACCAAAAATTTTGGGCCCCAAAAGCCCACGTTACGCCAACTCTGTAGTCATCCTGTGCATCCGTCAGTGCCAGCACCCCCTTACCCTGAACACTTCAAGCTACCTTAGTTGGCAATCTTTAGAGGTGAGGAGGATGCTCAAGAGCATGTGACGAGATTCCTGAGCCAATGCTTTGGAATTAAGGACAATGATGCTTTGTTATTAAGAACATTTATAACCAAAGTCGTAGGCCCTGCCTCGGATTGGTTTACCCAATTACCAAAGCACATCATTAACAACTTAGATCAGTTAGTGGATGCGTTCCTCGAATGCTTCACATTCAAAACCAAGAAGAAGGTGTCACTAAGTGACTTAGCCAGCCTTAGGCAGTATGAGGAAGAAACCATGGCGGCCTATGGGAATTGGTGGAGGAATTTGCTTTCAAAGTTGCCCTACCTTCCCCCTATGTCCGACCTCACTCAAATGTTCTCAAAGAGCTATTTGAGATTTATCTCTGTGCTATTGTAGCTGCAGTAATATGCCACCCTAGAAGAAGCTCTGGTGCAAGCCAGGATCATTGAAGAGATCAAGATATAGGATGGTGAGATAGCCAAACCTAAGAAAAAAGAGTGGACTAAAAACACTAAAATAGAGACCACGCAATAGAAACCGGTTGTGATCAATCAAGTTGCTATCAATGTCCCTAAGCCTACACAAGCAACACAACCCCAAAAGGCTAACTATCAGGTGGTGCCTCCCAAAAACTATGATAGAAAAAATCAGAGGCAAGAACAAAATCAACAGCGTCACCCTAGATGACAATACACACCCTACACAAAGTCCAGGGACTCCCTGTTTGACTGCTTGTTAGCGGCAAATCTGATCAACTACCAAAGATTCAAACATTAGACCCCAACGCTCCCAAGCCTAAGGGGTACAAATAGGACTTGTACTGTAAGTTCCACAGATGGTAGGGACATGACCTCAATGCCTTCTAGAAGTTTAAGGGCTTAGTGCAAGACCTAATTGATAATAAGACACTAGCGATGGATAATCTTGTGGCACCAAGCAACCAAAAAATGGAGGTCTTTAAAGACCCCTTGACTACCCATGTTCCATAGGCAAAGACCCTATAAGTTAATGAGGTCACACAAAACTTCCCCATGCAAGGGTATGTAGGGATGATCAGTATAGTGACTCAGAACAGGAGGTACCCAAGTACAAATGCTCCTACGGCAGCTGTAGGAGAGGTGCCAACAACATTGCAACCACAACAACACCTTGCACAACCTCCTCCACCTAGACCAGTGGCCACACTTCGGACCAAACTCACCCAAAGTTTTAGGACCACATCGGCTAGGCTCTCCATATACGAGCTTATACAAAAATCTACGCCTCATCGAGAAGCTCTAATGGAGATATTGAAAGCCATCGAGTTGCAGCCCCACAAGACAAATTCTTTCAACAACTTTGTGGGACATGTCAAATGATGCACTCAGCCAGTCATCACATTTTGAGAAGACGAAGTGAAATCAATGGCTGATTACATGGCGGATCCACCCCTGCACGTTATCGCATGGGTCAACGGGATCCCGTATAAGAGGGTGTTGATAGAAACTGGCTCATCCAGTAATATCATCATAGCAATGGCCCTAAAACATCTGAAGTTGCTAGCATATCACATCACGGCTTCCACCTATACACTACAAGCATTCAATGACGCAATCTGCTCGATAGTTGGCACAATTGTCCTACCCATCCAGGTGGGGCAAAAGACTATACCTACATTGTGCCATATTTTGGAAGGTGAGATGGCCTACAACATCTTGCTGGGTCGGCCATGGATCAGGGACATGAAGTGTGTCCCTTCGATAGCTCACTAGTGTTTAAAGTATACATTTGAAGGGGAGGTACATGTAGTCCCGATGGACTTAGACCCCTTCAAGTATTGTAATGCGATGCAGCTAATGTCGTAATTGACTCTTCCATCAATGCATTTGTATTTCCAATTGAATCCATCTAAGAAGGGTCTGATTCTGTAGGAATCCCCATTAGCAAGCTCTTCAAATCCCCAGCAGGGTCTATCTTCATCGTCCCTCCACCAACGACACCACCGATGGGGGCCAAACAGAAGGACAAAGGGAAGAAACCCCTGGAAGAGGCACAACCTTTGGAAGAGACACTACCATCAATATCAACATCTCTACTAAGGATATGCCTAGCCAGATGGAAGTCGAGGCTCCTAGTTCACCCGAATTGGAGTGGACTCAAGAAGAACTTCCATTCCCTCCCCCTCAACCACCAATGATCACAATTGAAATGGCCAATACAGGCCTAGGGGAGTATCTAGTGTGGAATATTGTAGCAACACCCCACGGTCCATGAGGACATGGGGAGACCTTGCCTTCCCATCGGTACTATTGTTCCCCTAGGCTACCCACTGAACCAGATAAACTTTTTGTATGGGGGCCTTGATCATGGTATTGAACCATACATGCAAGAGGATGAAGATGAAGAGCCTTTTGCTGAAAATGTCAACTATTTTTATAACCCAAAATTTTCTCTGAGATACCTTGGCCAATGCAATTGGCATGGATATGGGTTAGGCAGATATGAGTAAGGGATACATGTTCTTTGCCAACCAAGATACCAAATTCCATATGACAAGTCAGGAGTAGGGTTCAACTACTCCCTGCCCTTGGACATCTTGGTGGAGAACATGCAAGTCCTAGGGATAGGCAACAAGGGGGGTTTGGCATCAGATCCATATGCCAACCCTAACACAACATATACATTGAGGGATTATCTCCCATTAATGACAATCAACCTTGTTGACCCCCGCAATCCCTTCCCTTTGCTCGAGAGAGGAGAAAGCTCGAGGGCTCATTTTCAAGGAGGGTCCAAACAATGTCAAGAAGGGTCCTCAGAGGACGAGTCAGAGTATGACCCCTTCGAATCAAATAGCGATCACTCACAGGTGATCCCCATGGATGATTATCAAGAAAACCTCTTGACAATGTTCCATTTAGATGCTCCAATCGAGCAAGCACCATCGCAAGACAATCAGGCCCCACCACAGAGAGCGGAACAACCAGTGCGGTGGGACCAGGTGTTGGATCCACCAATTTGGGCATACGAAGAATACCTTCTACCCAGAGACCCTATAACGACATCAGTGCCGAGGGTAGACCCTGTCTTCCTATCCACACATAGGGCCAATCTATTTGTGCCAGTACCTCTAGAGCTAGATCTAGAGTACAGAGAACATCCAAAATGTTTGAGTCATCACACCCGCAATAATGAGACCAAAATCATTTCATCAACATGATCTCCATTGACTTAATCGCACCCATCCACAACTTGGCAGATCCAACATAGTCATTGTATCTAGACATAGATGCCATCGAATGGGATCGCGTCAATTCACCTCCATCCCCATTCAAGTACTAGCCTTTCGGTGAGATGCTTCATCTCACCCCAGGGCCAACTCAAGATATCTTTCATGTTGAAGAGGAACCCGAGGTTCCCAATGCAGATTTAAACTCAACAAATGATATCCATTTGATCCCAACTCCACACCAATTGGAGGATGGATCCCACATGTCGATCGAGGAGATGACTGACGTAGACATCGGCTCTGATCCAATGAATCCATAGATTATCAAGCTAGGGGTAAGCTTATCCCATGAAGAGCAAGTCGACTATATTGCCCTTCTCAAAGAGAAGAAGGAGGTTTTTGCATGGTCATACAAAGACATGTCGGGACTAGATCCGTAGCTAGTCATGCATAATCTAACGCTTGATCCGACAGTCAAGCCAGTTAAGAAAAAACTACGTAAGATTCACCCAACAGTGGCCTTAATGGTCAAAGATATGTTGCAAAAGCTATTGGATGCACAGTTTGTCATCTGCATGGACTACCCACCATGGCTGTCCAACATGGTGCCCGTCAAAAAGCCTAACAGGAGGATTCACATATGCACTAATTTTTGAGATCTAAACAAAGCGAGTCCTAAGGATGATTTTCCCTTGTCGAGTATCGATGCATTGGTAGATGCTACAGTGGGCCACAAAATGATTTCCATCATGGATGGTTTCTCGGGATACAATCAAATTCGTATCAATCCCGAGGACCAACTAAAAATGGCATTCACAATGCCTTGGGGGACATTTTGTTATAAGGTCATGCCCTTTGGCCTTAAAAATGCTGGAACCACCTACCAACATGCCATGACGTACATCTTCCATGATTACATGCATAAAACTTTGGAAGATTACATGGATGATTTGTTGGCCAAATATATTTTGCACCCAAATCATCTCGATGACTTAAGCAAGATCCTCGATCGCCTCATGGAACATAAATTCAGACTGAATCCCAAGAAGTGCGTATTTGGTGTCACATCTAGAAAAATATTGGGTTTCATAGTCTCAAAGCGAGGCATCGAGGTGGACCCAAACAAAGTCAAGGAAATCCTTGAAATGTTCCCCCCAACTACCATTAAGTAGCTCAGAAGTCTGCAGGGAAAGGTCGCGTCCATTAAGTGCTTCATAGCACAACTATCTGACAAGTTCCGACCCATGAACAAATTATTGCACAAAGGGGTAGCATTTCACTGGGATGACGAGTGCCAGTCAGCCTTTGATGACATTAAATAATACTTGGCTTCACCACCAGTATTGGCACCACCTAGACTAGGAGTGTCGTTCTACTTATACATCTCAGCTACTGAGGTGGCATTGGGCGCCATGCTAGCCCAGAAAAATGAACTTCACAAAGAACAGGCTACTTATTACCTTAGCCACACCCTGGTCAGTTATGAACTTAACTATGCATACATTGAGAAGCTTTGCTTGGTAGTGGTGTTTGCTACCAAAAATTTGTGCCATTACATGCTGAGCAACAAGACGTATGTTGTGTCTAAGGAGAATCCATTGTGGTACATGATGAGTTGTACTTATCATAATAGTTGCACGATGAAATGTATCATGTTGTTGACAGAATTTGACATAGAGTTTATCCGACAAAAATCCATAAAATGTCAGGTCATAGCCAATCAACTAGCAGAGGCTCCTCTCAAAGATGATCAACCTATAGTCACAGAAATACCCGATGATGGGGTCTTCAATGTCTCAAAATCGCCAGATTATGATGAGCCTGAGTCACAGGCCGACATAACCCTATTTTTTGATGGTTCTAAAAGTGAGCAAGGTGGTGGCACGGGAATAGTATTCTTCACACTACAGTGCACTCCAATGCCTTTGTCATTTAAATTAAATTTCCCATGCACCAACAATAATGCAGAGTACGAAGCCTTGCTCATAGGTCTTCAGACAGTAATCACCATGAACATATTTGGTGATTCACTGTTAATTGTCAACCAAGTCAAAGGGGTATTCCAATGCAAATACCCAGTTTTGCAGGCCTACAAAGCCCTTGTGGACAAATTCTTGGCAAAGCTTGAATGGTACGACATCAAGGCACTCCCTCGATCATCGAATCATTTTGCAGACACTATGGTCTCCTTGGGGTCACTAATCCCGCAAGACATTTCTGGTGATATGACAACCATTCAAGTCAAAACACTATCGTAATCCGTGATGGAGCGTGCAAGCTCTGACTTGACTCCAAGAATCCACTTGATCCAGATTGAACCATCCTCAGATAAGTTCTCTCAAATCCATGATTGTTTGAATCATGCCAACTGGGGGTCCTTGTTCTCCCCTACTCCCCTTAATAGAAACACAACGTTATTCTTAAAAGTTCTATCCCACTCAGTGTTTGCTAGGGGTGAAATTCAAGAGGGTTGGTTGTTCATACCGTCGAGGTTTCTGATCAGCAAGATTGGTATTCACCTATAAGGTACTACCTCAAGCTAGGTAACCTCCCACTTGGATTGACACATGCCGCAAAATAAGCATTCAAGCAAAAAGCGGCTAAGTATGTCTTGTTAGGAGACATTTTGTACCATTGTAGCTATGAAGGAATCCTCCTTCGTTGCTTGGACCAGAAGGAGTCCACTTGGGAAATCACCCAAGTGCACGATGGTACGTGCGATGGCCACTTTAGTGGTATGGCCATCACAAAGCGTATTCTCCGCATGGGCTATTATTGGCCATCCTTAGAGCAAGATTATTGCGCATATGTGAGGAAGTGCGTGAAATGTCAACACCATGCTAATTTGACACACGTACCTTCCTAGGCCTTGCAACCAATCCAATCGGCTTGGCCATTTTCGTAGTGGGGCTTAGATCTAATCGAAAAGATCTCCCCTGCATCATCAGGTCATCACACATTTATCATAATGGCCATAGAGTACTTCACCAAGTGGGTGGAAGCAATTCCACTTACCTCTACGACTGGACCTCGCATTGTGGAGTTCATTTTACATAACATCATATGTCATTTTGGTATTCCATCCAAGATAATTTTGGATAATGGGACATCATTCAAGAACAAATATGTGCATGCTTTGACCACAAAGTACAAAATTCAGCACAGTTTTTTGACACCTTATTATCCGCAGGCAAATGGGCAAGCAGAGGCGTCAAACAAAATGCTAGTTGCCATCCTCAAAAATATAGTCACAGATAGTCATAAGGATTGGCACATCCAAATCCCACTTGCCCTATGGGCTTATCACACTAGCATTCGGACGCCCATTGGGGCAACTCCGTTTTCGCTCATGTATGGCTCCAAGGCAGTCATGCCTCTCGAGTTGGAAATTCCTTCCCTGCGCATATCAATGCAAGAGTTCATCGATGATGACATTGTGTGGTAGGCCCGGTTAGACCAACTTACGTTGCTTGACAAACAACGCGTTAATGCTCTTGAGCATTTACGTATCTACCAAGAGAGATTTAAGAAAGCATACAACATGAAGGTTCACTTGAGATATTTTTAGGTTGGTGACTTGGTCTTAAAAGAGAACCAACAGAACTCTAGTTTTTCGTCCCATCTAAGGGATAATTTCACGGAAAACTGGTTAGGTCCCTATGTAATTGATAGTAAAATAGGGTCTGGGACATACAGGCTAGCCTCTCTTGATGGAATTAAGGAACTAGAACCCTTGAACATTAGTCATTTGCGACCATTCCATATCTAAAAGAGCCATAGCCCAAAAAAAATGCTCCAAGGATTCCCACAATCGCTTGGTCAAACCCAAAATGCTCCAAGGATTCTCATAGTCGCTTGGTCATCCCCAAAATGCCCCAAAGGTACCCATTACCCCTTTGGTCAAACCAAAAAGCTCCAAGGATTCCCACAATCGCTTGGTCAAAAATAAGAAAATTCAAAAACAACAAAATCATCAAAAATAACAAAAATTTGCATCTCATTTCCAGGCATGCTCAAACTCACCACAACAATAAAGAGCTCTTTTGCATCTTCATATTCACAAAAATCAATCTATAGCTACATTAAGCATCACATCCATACATTGCATATTTGTGGTCATATAGGTCAAAGGCACCATAGACTGTAATTACTCCGCCAATCCATCTTGTTCCACATTTCTTCATTCTATAAGCAGTCCATCAAAAATAAATGCCATTCACTTCATTTTACCATACCAAAGTCAGTGGTCTTCTAATGTATCAAGAGTTTTCATCCTTCAGTCATCATTTTCTTTCTAGCCACGTACTGTACCAAGTCAAACATATTTTACAAAGGTAGAGTTCTACTTGGATCACACCTTGTTACGTAGCATCCCAACACAAATTAAAACACATAAAAATTCCCAAGTTGTGTGAATGAAAGATGAAACCTGCAAAGCAATCTAGGTCACCATAAGCGAAACGGTTATCTTGCTCATCCCCCTATGCGAATGACCCCAAGAATTTTGAGAGTTGGCAAAAGGACAAGCATCTTCCCTACCCAATTCCCCAAGAATCCCAAGTCCTTAAAAAGTTGCAAACATCAAAATTTTGCAAAAAGTCAAAACTCCAAACATTTGACATCACCACCAAAGTGCATACATCCAAAGGCACATATAATAGTGATTCTCATCACTCAATATTCAAATCCCTTGCTCAAAAGAAAAAATATATAAAAATAAATAGTGATTTTTATCACTACAAACGAGCAAGTATCCCAATACAATTGAAGAAAAGAAGGGAGTCGAACTTGAATCCCTGGACCTCTCAGCATTCAGAAGGTCATGAGGTGAACTTCAGTACCAGTTTAGTGGATAGCCTATCGGTCACTGGTGGTAAACCTCCCGCATGACAATATATCTGTCACATTAACTCGTGTACATATCAATGTTTGCATGTGGATGAGCTAGCTTATGGTATCCTAGATAGCACCGTAGATTAATCGGACTAAATACAACAAAGGAGTTAGTGGAGCTAATTAGGTGATCCTCGAGTACAGGTTTGGTTGACAACCTATCTAGCACTGGCGGTATCCTGACAAATACCACAGAAACGAACTCAATTGCACACACAGGGATGTGAAATAACTTGGTCAAAGACAAGTCCGATTCATACCTTGTTCAAAAGTCTTATATGATAAAGTACAGTCGTGGCTAGTTAGTTAAAAACGTCTGAGTCTTAGAAAACCTAACTACATTCTAAACCAATTGTGCTATCTTTCATCCTCGCATTACCATCAAAAAATACAAAAACAACATGTATACATGAAAAGTCATTTACCACAGCAATCGCCTAGGACAAAAAGCCATAAAATTCTAACCAGTCTATGGTGCCCTCACCAAACAACACAAATTCAATTCATCCATTCCATTTTGCATATCACATATAAATAAAAAACATTTGCATCCATCAATATACATTAACATGCATAAATCCATATTCATCAATCATCATGCATAACATCAAATCATCACACATGCATAAATAAAATAAATTCATCTGTATATATTATAAAAAATGCCCGCAGGCTACAATGAACCGGTCCTATGACCCCGCAACAAAATTCAAACTCAAAAATCCCTAAAGACTAAGGCGTCGGCCACCATGATCATGTAGGATCGATGTGATGGGAACTACCCCCCATGGTGTGGGTCCTATGGGACCCCTTAGGACGGCTGCTGCTAGCCCCCACATCACACCTACTACCCCATCCCTCATCCAATCACCTGCAACAAGATGATGTTGACTGCTTAGTATCATTGCCCCTCATTCGATGCAAAGAGCCACCTCCAGAGGGCTCATGTACCCGCCCCCTGAGGTGAATGATCTCTCCCTACAAATCCATCTGGTTTCGGCACCACTTTGCCTCCCACTAATGGTACATCACTACTACATCATCGCGCTGCACCAGCTACATCCGTAGGAGGTCTCTCTCCCGTGCAGCATCGGTATCCCCCTCCTACCGATGGTGCATAGCCCATGCATTCTCTCGCTCCGCTAGCTAGGCCCGCAAGAGATCCCTCTCTTGAAAAGCCTCCCCTAGCTCCTCATCTCACCTCCACAGCAGCCCCAACAACCGTGCATTCTTAGCCCGCACCCCTGCCTCCACATCCTCTGCCACTGCCTTGTGCATAGGTGAACTCGAGACTACAACCTGCTATAGCTCCCACTGCTCTAGAGCATCTTGCATCTCTGGATGATCTGAAGCACCATAATCTGCACCCACATCATCTACCTCCACCATGTTTGCATCCTCTAGCGAAGCTCCCCAATCATCTCCCAATGCCTCAACACCCTCCCCACCTGTTGTAGCTGCCTCTGTGCCTCCCATTGGCCCCTCTCCCCACCATCACCGTAGTACCCACCACTGGTCATACTCCACGGTAGTCCCAACGTCATCCACATTTGGGACATCAATCATCGCATCTGAATCCTCACCAAGTGGCGTGATGACTGGACGGTCTAGAGTCCTCTCCTCCCCCTGACGCCGATAGACCACGGGCTCACCAAGCAACCCCTGGCGCACCCCAAATTGTTGTGTCACCCGACTGTAAGGGAAGAACTCCTACTCGGTACCATGTTGCCCAATAAGCCACCGCTCCCTGTGTAGCCACTGAAGCCACTCTCCAGCCTCTAGCCAGGCTGGACAGCCCTGATAGGGGTGCCATAACACCTCCCCTAGAGCAAGCCGAGTGAAGGCATCGTCATAGTGCCCTATGGCACCTACCCACCGCCGAATCTACCCCTACTCCTCAGATCTCCACCATAGAGCCACGTAACCTATATCCTTATCCACCATCTCCACTCGAGTCGTCCATGGTAACCCCACTGGCCTCTCCACCGCTATGTGCTGCCAAGCCCAGCTCTGCAACAGATAGCTACAGCTAATCCCCTTCCACCTCCAATAGCGGACCTCGTACAACTCACCATAGAGCTATGCCAGTAGCATATGTCCCCACCTCATGATCAAAGGCTCCTATGTCGAACACTCCACCAGTCGATAGACCACATCCATTAGGTTCCATGAGAACCTCGCACCTGATGAGTCAGGTAGCAGCATGTTGGACATGAGGCCCATGAGTACTGCCTGCCTCACCCCCAACACACCCCTATAAAACCACCATCGAACCAAGATCCTGCTAATATGAAATTCAGCCTCTGCCCTCTCCACCAGGCCATCCACCCCCAACTCCTCCCCATGCCCGAAGCAACGTGTCAGCACCGCTATCCACTGATCCTGCGGTGTCGTCCTGATCGGCAGTCCGTCTATTGGAATTCAAAGAATCCGATAAACATCCTCCAAAGTAACTATCATATCCCCTATTGGGAGATGGAAAGTATTATTCCAGGGATCCCACAAGTTGATCAGGGCCGTCAGATAGGCCCGATCCCCAATCACTGGCTCCAATCGAGTCACCTACTTGAGCCCAAGGGCGTCAAGCCACTCCTAGTTAGCCACAGCTAGCACCTCCCGCACTTTAGCAAAAATAGTAGGCACACGATACCGGCTCTTCACAACCTGCAACAAAAAACAAAATAAAACACATTAAAATCAAAAACAAAGTTTACAGCTACAAACAGTATAAACAAATTACAAAATTAATTTGTCAACCTAGGGTTTTACACTCTCAAATTGATAAATCAAAAAAAAACTAATAAAGAGGAAGGCACTCACCGGTATCGCTTCAGCTTCGCTACTCGATCCAGTGTATGAACTCATGGTTGTAGGAAAAATTTGGCAGCACTTCGCTTCGTAGAATTAACCTCCTCCTCCTCAGAGTTCCAAATCGCCAAGAAAAACAAGTGCAAATGAGCCCAAAACCTAGTTTTTGCCTTTAAATAGGCTTTTTGAGCCTGTAATCGTTCCTCCATGGGATGATCACTCTGGTTAGAACTCGTCCCACCCTAGAACAAATGCTAAATAGGAATTTGTCCCACCCCAGGATGAATACAGAACAAAAATTCCAAAAACAACAAAAAATTGCACAAAATGCACCAAAAACAAGCCCTAAAAGTGTCCGATAAGAGTGCTTTTGCACTTGATATTCCGGGCATGCAAAACAAATGTCGAGGTCACAAATCCTCACTATCCTATTCCCTAAGAAGGCTCTCATATCCAGACCACTCCATGGGAAGACAGATTTTCGAGAATTTCATCCCCAAACGGCGTCACCCAAACGGGTCAAAACCCAACCAAAAATAGCAATACCATTGCCGAATGAAGGCGCATTTGCACCTAACATTATTGGAATCCAAAACCAACATTGGGGCTACAAATTTTCACTACCCTACTCCCTAAGAATGCCACCATGGCCGGACCGCTCCACGGGAAAACGGATTTTTGCCAATTTTAGCCCCAAAAAAGCATCACCAAAAGGGTTAACACCCACCAAAAATAGGTCTAAATGTCGGGAAACTACACACACGTTCAATGATAAGCATCTTAAGGAACCCTTGCTTAAGTCATATTGGGTCAAGCGACTCATCACTTTTCTCATGTAGGTCATTTCATCATCGATTCGTCGCTTGAGGGGGTAGTCACACTTAGTCACCAATCAAAAAATACACACCCAATCATGGAAATGGCACGCATTCAAAGGATCATTGACAAAGACAATTATGCTCCTGCTTGGGGCAGTAAATAAGCAATAATCACAAGCTGATCAATCACTTGGCATTCGTGAATCATGAACTCAAGGTTCTCACAGATAAAATGTTGCGCCCTTTGCCTATTCATGACTGATCAATGTCCAAGCTCAAGTAACACCTCACCGAAAAAGGTTAACACTTGAATCAAAGTTCCTTCGCTCGTTAGAAGCAAGGATCCAAGAATGCATGCTCTTTCCATACTTGGGGCATCAAAAGTTGGTTAGGTTACTGAGAAACCCTAATCATTAGTGCTTTGGTTATCTATTTTTTCTCGGCGTTGCACCTTGCACAACGCATCCCAAAAAGGGGCATCTATAGACACCAAAATAGCACCAATTTGATTATGTGACTGCAAAAACTGATCGCATTGACACACACAGCCCCAAGGGAAGCCCTCAGAGGTTAAAAAGTGGTCCTAACCACTCTCACAGTAATTTTGGAAGGTCAAAAATCAATTTGGCACCTTAGGCACTTTGCTCAATATTCGCCGTACCCAGGGATGAATTCAAACTGGGATTCACCCCACCCAGGGATGAATATTAGGATTCACTCTAGGGTGGGGCGAATTGAAGGTTTGATGGGAAAAGAGTCAAATCTTTACAAATGGCAGCTCAGATCCTTCACTTAATGCTTCCTTCATTGCATGGGAGTGTGGGTGAGCATTTTTGAGTGTTAAAGGCAATTGCAAGGGCAGCCATGAAGTCCCTAATCAAGGAAGAATCTCCTTCCCCCTGGGAAGGCATGATTGCCAAGTGGCGCATCTGCATGCCCAATTCAAAGAGACCTCCAGGTCTATAAATTGGTGAGTTTCCTCACCCCAAAAAAATAGGAGAGATAGAGCATTTTAAGCAACGAAGTGCTGCCATTTTACTTCCCCATACACCCTTAGTTGATTTGTGCCTTTCACATCCGTGATCTCTTTTCGAGAAGAGGTCATTTGGTGACCATTGGAAGGTCAAATATTGAGCCCAAAAACCTGATATTTTGTAATAAAATACCACCCAATTTTTTGACAACACTTTACAAGAGATTTTGGACCCATCCCAAGTGGATTGGTGCCGAAATCAGGCCCCAAACGGTGGGTGGCCTGCCCTGGAACCCTGCACTGCTGCAGGTCTAATAATCCCTTTTGGGAATGATTAGTAATCTATGGCAGATTGTTCTTTCTATCATTTTCATTTTGCATTTCATCTTATGCTGCTTAGATAGTTTGCAATTTCGATTTCGTAATGTTTTGAGCAAATCTTATCATGTTTTATCATTTTCTCGTCTTTACTAACTTGCAGAGGGCATCATCAAAATTTGGGTGTTAGAGGCCAAATTGGGGAAATATGACCATCTGGGTTATCCCAAAATACCCCCAATTAGCTAACCCCCACTTTTGTAGGAGATTTGGAGCTATCCAGATGTGAAATTTTGAGCGGTGCTATCTGGCATTTTGTTGCAGGTAAATTCATCCCGCCCTGGAGTGAATTCAAATCGGTGAGGAATTTCTTGACTATTCTTTTTGCAATGCCTTCCTGGTGATGTTTTCATGCCCCTATAAAATTTTTAGATCATTTGGATATATGTTAGTTATATTTTTATCTATTTCTTGCATGCACTAATCGTAGGCTTGGGGATTGCATGTCTCATCTCATCTGCAGGGGCTACTGACTTTTTCTTGTTTCTTCGAACATAGGATCTGGATGTTGGAGGAGCAGTAGTGAGTCAAAATTCATATACGCAAGCGGCGACGACGTTTGGTCCGCCCACTTTACATGTGGGCACACGGAAGAAGGAATGGCCTCCATGGATGTAACAAAGAAACAAATTTAACACTCCTCGCCCCTAAAATGGGAGGAGGCAAATTGTAACCGAATTTCGAAACACATCAATAAAATAAAGGGCTGTTTTTTGCATTGGATTTTTGTTTGCGTTTCAATTCGTTCATGCTTTCCCCATTTCATGCATTTTCAATTCGTAGGATTTAGCGTTAAGTTTGGTTTCATTTTGCATCGTACTTGGAGCCCTGTTTCCTTTTTGTTTTCGTATCCTTGTGCTTTCAACTCTTAATATCCATGTGTTGAATTTTCCAATCCTTGTGAGCAGCTAAAGCAATAACTATTCTGATGGTCTGCTATTTGGCTATAGGAGCAAATGTCTCCTTATAGTCAATTCCATACTTCTGTGTAAATCCTTTTGCTACTAATCTTGCTTTGTCTTTCAATGCTTCCATCAACATTGAATTTGGTCTTGAAGACCCATTTGCATCCAACACACTTCAATGTTTTTTATAGAGGTTATCTCCTCTTTCATGGCATCGTGCAAAATTTTTTGAGTACACGACTTCTCATAAATAGAAGGTTCAAGTTGTGCACTAGTTAACAAAGAATAGTTAACTACATCTCTCTGAGGTTCTTGGGAGTCATCATCACCATACAAATGCATATTTACAAGTCTTTGCAAAACATAACTCATTTTACTAACTTGAATTCTAGTATATCTTCTTGAAATTTTTTTATCCAACATTTGATAAGATGGATGATGTTGGAGAGTTCTCTTACCTCTGGATGGAGAATCAATATCCATTGGTGATAAACTAACTGACCTATGTCGAGAAGGACTTGGTGAAGAAGATGATGAACTGGATGTAGAATATTTACTTGGGCTTGGAGGAGGAGACTTCTTGCCTTTCTGTGGTGCCTGTTGAATTTGTGAAGAACTTGCATCATGAGATTCAACATCACTATAAATTTGGGGATGTCCCCATTCTCCCCCTTCATTAAAAATCACATACCTGGAAAGTATTATATTTCGATTCTTGGGATTGTAGAGTTTGTAAGATTTTGTGGTCTCACAGTACCCTACAAAAATGCATGCTTGACTCTTAGTATAGAGCTTCTTCCTCTACTCATCAGGAATGCGTGAGTAAGCTAGTGAACCAAAAAATCTAAAATTCTTGACATTTGGTTTCTTACCATACCATGCTTGGTAAGGAGTTTTCCCTTTCAAACTTGAAGTAGGGCTCCTAATAAAAATATACACACTGGTCCTGGCCGCATCTGCCCAATACATATTGCTTAAATTATTTTTTTGAAGCATAGATATTTCCATATCTACAATGGTGCGGTTCTTTCTTTTGGCCACACCATTTTGCTGTGGAGTATAGGCAGCAGTGAACTGCCTCTTTATTCCATGTTTTTTACAAAAATTCAAAAAATCATTTGAGGAGTATTCTCCTCCTTTATCTGATCTGAGAAACTTAACAGGATATCCACTTTTGTTTTCAACTCTTGCTTTAAAATCTACGAAGTAGTCAAATGCTTCATCTTTATGCTTCAAAAAATATATCTAGCACATTCTTGAAAAATCATCAATGAAAAGAAGAAAGTAAGAGTTTTTACCAATGCTCTTGGTCTACATTGGACCACAGATGTCTGAATGCACTAGTTGGAGTGGATAATTGGCCCACCATGCTCACCCTTGAGGAAATTTGGTTCTAGCATGCTTTCCCAAGGCACAACCTTCACATAATTTATTATACTAAACTTTAGGAAGTCTGGTCACTATCTCTTGAGAAGTGAACATCTTCAAATTGGCTGAATTCAGATGACCGTATCTCAAGTGCCACAACACACTTGGATTTGCAAAAGCAACATTTACCAATTTATCTGCTCTTGGCTGGCCAAAATTCAAATGGAATAACCTATTCTTAGTCATTATAACCCGTGTAATGACTCTATTACTATCATTTTTATCAAAAATGATACATTTACCCTCATCAAATAACAACTTATAGTTTTTCTCCAACATTTGACCAACACTAAGAAGATTGTGTTGGATATGAGAAGTGTAATAGATGTCATTCACCTGTTTGACACCCTCTTTTTTTGGAACCTCCAAGGCTCCAATGCCTTCAATCGCCATTGACTTGTCGTCTCCTAACTTGATGCTGGATTTGTAGGAAGAATACAGGGTAGCAAAGAGTTCTTCTTTCCAACTCATATGATTTGAACACCCAGTGTCCAAAATATAGGTGTCATTCGGGCTCTAATATGATTTTCCATATGAGAGAAAGAGATTTGGGGTCCCTTCCTCTTCTCCAAAATTGCCATACTGACTGCTCTGGCTGTTGCTGCTCCCTTGTGAGGGTTTTGACCAACAGTCATGAGCGAAGTGGCTAGGTTTACCATAATTATAGCAAACTTACTTTGAATTGTCACTTCCTTTTCCTTGGCTTGGATGCTTTCCTTTGTTTTACTGACCACCTATATTTTGACCTCCACCTCTGTTTGAAGATCCTCCTCTACTTGGAGTTCCACCTCATGGACTATTCCTGCCTCTTCCTCTTTGATGACCTCTGCCATGACATCTACCTTGGATTTTTCCTTCTTGTGAAGCGAATGCTTTGTCATCACATCCATGGCTGGTGGAAGGAGATTCCTGCAATCTCTCTTCATGTGAAAGGAGAGAACCAATTAGTGCATCAAAAGAAAGATTGGTCAAATATTTTGACTCTTCAATAATGATTGCTACATGATTCCACTTAGGAAGAATTTTTCGCAACACTTTCTTCACCACAACCTCAGGTTTAACCTCTTCAACTAGAGTTACCATTTTTTCTACTACGGCTTTGATTTGCACGCAGTAGTCTCCTATTTTCTCATTCTCCTGCATTCTGATATTTTCAAAATCTCTCTTCAGTGTTTGAAGTCTGACCTATTTCACATGATCATTACCCTTAAAACTTTCCTTTAAAGCCTTCCAAGCATCTTGAGCTGTTACACAGGATGTTATTCTAGGAAATATACTTTTATCTAGGGCTTCTTGTAAATGGTACAGGGCATAGGAATTATTTTTTTGGGCTTCTTTCTTGGCTTTTCTATCGACAACACTTAAAGCAGACCAATCAGCAGTAGAGGGTTAGGTGTAACCCTCTTCAACTATTTCCCATAAACCTTTACCCATCAACATAGTTTTCATATTTATTGACCAGTATTCATAATCACTACCATTAAATTCAAGAATTGAGAGATTTGAATTTGAGGCCATTTCTACTACTTGAAAGCAAACTTTGATTTGACTGAATACATGAAGTACAAAGCAAGTACATATTCAAATCAAATATAGATTTCTTATTTCTCTCACTGATTTCACATTCCTCTTGGTGTGTATTGCCTAGTACTAGAGGTGCAAAATTGTCTGCAATGGGATCCTTTTCATCACTGATGGCAATGATTTTAGGAATTGCTACTGGCTCAACCTCTGTTGGATCAGGCTTTGTTAGCTCAGGCTCTAGCTTTGGATTTGGAGAGTGTGGGGTATAACTCTCACTAGATTGTTCCTCAAGCTCAAATGTAACTGAATCAGACTCATCCACTCATTGTCCAAAAATATTATCCTTTGAATCAGCCTTGTATCTTGAATCGGTCTTCCTCTAATGAGCTATCACTGAATTCTACAATTGAATGAATACAATATCTATTCTGTCTCGCCAGACCTGCTCATCAAAATACTTAGCTGATTCTCTCCTCAGTAGAGAGTATAGGGTGTGGTAACATTCGGTTGACCAGATCATCTACTCATCATGGCAAAAGAAATTAGCTGAGTCGTATATATCAGTTTTCAGGTGCTCAAAAAATTTGATCTCTAGGAAAAACAATGTTCCAATTTTCCTTTTCCAAAAGGTTTTCAAAAAAATCATTTTTTTTATGAAGTCTTTAAAAGAAATTTAATAATTTTTCTTATAATATTAATTATTTTTTAAATAAACTATATATTTAAAAATAATTAAAAATATAAAATTGAACAATTATTAAATTAATCAAAGAACTTAAATAAAAAAATATATTAAAAAAAAAATTCCTTTAAAAAAACATTTTGTCACGCTGTGGATTGAACCCTCGAATAAAACCCTCGACCACTCTTATAAAAATAACCAACAAAACCGCTGCGCTATGCAGCCCTTTTGAATACAAAGGTGGCTTGTAAACTATTTATTCCTTCCAATCGACGTTTTTTAATAAAAAAATTGTTTTTTCTTCAGCGTGATTTGAACCCTGGTCTTGTCACTGCTTGCGGGGAGTCTTTACCGCCTGACCACACCACTCGTCGCGTTCACAAGAGGAGACCAAAAGTTATTTAAAAAATACAACATGCAACTTGATAAAAAAATTTGCCTTTATCCCACATGTAGTGGTAGGGAGGCAGAATAGTGTTTTATATATGTGAATGTACGCGTATTCTATCGATTACCTTCGGGCAATCAATTCCTCACATTTTTCCCAATTTGATGAACTAAAACTTGCCACGTGGAATCCAATCAGACACTACCCCCTTTCCAACTCTTCACCATGTCAAAAAAACCAATTTTTGCCACGTATCAACCCTTGCCAACTCCTTGCCATGTCACCGTGCCACGTCAGCATACCAGCTCCACTACCAGCTCAGCTCCTCAAGCTACATTCCATCCATGTCGATTGTCCACCTTAGCCTTGGGATTCATGCCCAGGTCCACACCACTACCACCTAGCTATCCACCTCAATCATCATGCTGCCTCATCTCTCGTGCCTGTCTAACAGTTACCTTGATCCACGCACCCACACTGGCACCCTAGGCTCTCGTGTGCCCTCTACTATGATACCAGTGTTATTCAGAGCGGAAAATTGACACATAAATTAAATAAACACAAATTTTATTAATTCTAAAAAAAATTCCATATTAAAATTGTAGCGCCATCCACTACTTTTGATTACAACATAGTATAATATATATAGGGAATGAGGGAGGACTGGACATGGAGGAGGAGGAATAAGGAGGATGTGGAGCGGGAGAGAAGGAGAAATGAGGAGTGGAGATTAAGGAGGAAATGGTGGTGGAGAAATAGGGAGGAAATGGGGCGAGGGAATAGGGGCTAGAATGTAGGAGAGGGAGGTTGAAATATTTTAAAAAAAAGTTTCGATAAAACTATGCCGACAAACACAACCATTTTTTACACTAAAGCCACAAATCTCGATATTTTTGGGCCACTTAAACTGTAACCCTTTTCACACTTGCAATAGTTTTTACCCCTTGTGACTTTCACCCTGATTCTGATGGTGGTTTGTAGGAGAGAGAGAGGACTATGTTTGTTTATCTGGTCATTGTGGATGGTGCACCTCCCATCAGTATTTATCTAATGCTAGGATTTATGGAATCCCCTATTTTAGACTTCCCCAAAGCTCTATTTAGTAGATGGTTGGATGGTGGTCAGTGCGGTGTAATGTTAGCCATTGTATCTTTAGAGGGATTTTTTTGGATGGGCTACAGTTGTTGTGTTTTCTCAGTGGTTGAAGATTTATTATTTTGCATGCCTATGGGGTTAAAACCTACATGAGTTGGGATTTCCTTTTTGTTGGTTGCCTATGAGGTTTAATCCCATAGGATTCAAGGTTTAGGGTCCTTTTCAAAACCCTACTCATTGTCCTGCGGGGTTGGTTTTTTAATGTGGAGGTTCTTAAATTGGATGTGCTGGTGTGCGGGAATTGATAAATCTATTTTTTGGACAAATTATTTGCTCTTGGGTGAGCTGCTATGTGTCATCTCTATTTTTAGAGGTTTCTCAAGGGATCTCAGTTTATTAGGGTTGTTGGTTGGTTCCCGCTGCAAGGGTTCCAATTTTTAGGTTGAGTAGGGGTGTTTTTTATGATTAATTCTTAGTTTCTCTTCCTTTGGCTATTGGATCCTCTGTTGTAGTGGTTTTTGCTGCACGACACTAGTTTTAATCCCTCACCTCTTGTGACTGTTGTTGTGCTTCTTGGTGTGGCATATTTTTTTTTGCTTTTGGTTTTTTAGGCTAATGATCGGTTTGATTTGGGCGGTTTCACCTTTTTATTGGGTGTTTCCTGGCTCTGATCTATTTTTGGTAGTCACTGTCGATTGCGAGTGTAGGTTCTTTGGTCAGATGGTTGGTTTACTCATGTTGAAGGTGCTGTACAATCCTCTTTGGGTCATAGTGTTAGCTCATTTCTTGTAGATATTTTCTTGTGGTTTTAAAGTTTGGATTTTCCTCCTCAAGGCTCAGGGGCCTGGTTCCCTATTTCTAGATTTTGTTTTCATTGGATGGTTTTTTATTCTTGGTGTTCTTTTCAAATTGGTTTTGGGTGGTTGATTTGATTCTAAGGTCATTGAGCAGGATGTCTTCCTGCAATATCTCTCTCATGTACACTGGATTTTCAATTTGATGAGGTTTGGTGAATGTTTAATTATGGGGCCCTTGTGACTTTTTTCCATGTGGGTTATTTTGGTTTCCTCTTTAAACCTGTTGTGTGGTTTGGGAGTTGTTGTGGCCCTGGTTTGGGTTTGTTTTTTGTTGGTCTGCCTTCGTTTGTTGGTAGATTTTGTGCTCTTTTATGGGCTTCCTCATAACCATTATAAAATGTTGTGGGGTTCCTTTCAAAACCCTCTTTTCACTCAATAGTATAATTTTTTTTATTAAAATACACACACATATGTCAAATATGATATTTTTTACATTGTTAAGTGCAATTTTTCTATATATAAAAAATATGCAACTCATTTTAATGATTAAAGAGATCAATATCAAGTAATATCAAATGAAATGAGACAAATTGATTATATATCTCAACTTTCATGGTATTAGTGAATAAAGAGATCAAGATCAAGTAATATCAAATGGAATGACAAAAATTGATTATATATCTCAACTTTCATGGAGGATACCTAGGTTCAAATTTTACAAACCAATACATGTATATTGTCAAACTATTGTAATACCATTATGTGTTAATGATGTAACATAATGGTATTACAATAGTTTGATAATATACATGTATTGATTTGTAAAATTTGAACATGGGTATCCTCCATGAAAGTTGAGATATATAATCAATTTGTCTCATTCCATATATATAAATTTATATGAAATGAGACAAATTGATTATATATCTCAACTTTCATGGACGATACCTAGGTAGAATTGAATTGAATTGAGTAAAAAGTAGAATTGAATTCCACACTTCTCTTATAAAAGGACAATTAGCCAAAATATGGTCCATTGTTTCTTCTTCATTTTTGCACATGAAAAACTAACTTGGTCCTTGCCAAGACTTCCTTTGAAGAGGATCCCATGTTAGTACATTTTAGAGTTTTGTATGGTGGCGATTTTTGCAATTTAGTGCGAATATTCAGATTTTCAAAATGTTAATTTTGCAAATTTTGGGACCATAGAGGTCAGCCTGTTTGCCCAAAAATTTTGGGATCCAATTTTTTAAGGGTAAGTTCACCCCATTGTCATAAGGTTTCTTGCCTAATTTTTCCCTAGATTTATTAAAAATAAAAAATATCCCACCTAATTTGCCCCTTGTACCCCATTATATATAGCTAAACCTGACAACGACTCATTCAATTACAACATTATTTTTTTGGATAGCGAGTGATACAAAGCAGATGACTGACAAAACATGAGTCCACAACTAATAGAAGGTGACTGGTGGAAGGCAACTTGCGAAAGGTGACTAACATAAGGTGAGTGCAATATGGCGAGTGGCATAAGGTGAGTGGCATAAGGCGAGTGGCATAAGGCAACTGGGAGAATGTGACTGACATAAGACGACTAGCATAAGGTGACTGGCATAAGCCGACTGACATAAGACGACTCAATTTACTAGTAATTTTATTTTACCATTAAATTTTATTTTTTAATATTTGGTTCATTGACACTCAATAAGGAGGTTTGTTCTTCTTGGGACTGATATTATTGGGACAGATACTCTGGTATCTCTAGAAGTAGTTCTCTTTAATACCAATTATTTTCATTTTTAAAAATGATGTTACTTGTTCATGTTATTCTTTTGTTCATACAGGTAAAATGTCAAATGTAGGCAATGGAAATAATGGAGGTCAGTATTCTAATAAAAGGAGTATCTTCAAATACTTTTATAATATTTCGAAATCCGATCAGCCATCAATATCTGCACAAACTAAAGGTAAGAATGTATTTAATCACCAGTTAATTGTTTTAAATTGTTAATTTTAAATATAAAAGTCTTCATTCATAAAGAAGTATGTTTTTTGGTTGATGGCTTGTCCATTTTTATCTGTATAAGGTATGCTTTTAAATTCCATAGTGATAATGACCCTACTATTGAAACTAGTATTATCTCTACAGAAAACATTGTTTACCATGATATACCTCCACTTCCACATATTCACGTTGATGAAAAATCCACAGATGAAAATATTCTTAATCAAATGCAACAACAACATGAAGAGATTCTTGAATGAAATGTGATTATTTGATTACAAATGTTGATTAGAACACTGCATTATCTTTAATATCATTTTAAATGTTAATTACAAATATTGACTAGCCCTTTGATTTGATTATGTATATTTGAATGAAATGTGATTATTTGATTACAAATGTTGATTAGAACACTGTATTATCTTTAATATCATTTTAAATGTTGATTAAAAATGTTGATTAGATTACTGCATTACAATTGTGTTACTGGATATTTTGTATATCATTTTACATAAGTCTTGTTATTGAAGTATTAATATAAGGTTTCAAATTTTCATGTAGATTTGTTTTATATAAATAATTATTGGAAATTTGTCTTGAAAGCATGAGGATACGGAAGCAAAAAGGAAAGCGAAGATGCGATGCAAACCGAACCAAACTTAACGCTAAATCCTAGGAATTTGAAAGTGCATGAAAAGAGGGAAAGCATGAGCGAATCGAAATGAAACAAATGCAAATAAAGAAGACAACCCTTTTTATTGATATGTTTCACAACTCGGTTACAATGCGCATCCTCCCCTTCCAAGGGCTAGGAGCATTTAAGTATGCGTTCTTGTTACATCCATGGATGCCCTTCCTTCTTCTGCGTGCCCACATGTAAAATGGGCGGACCAAACATTACCGCCACTTGCGTTGATGAGTCTTGACTCCTTGCTGCTCCTTCGATGTCCAGACCCTACATTCAAAGGAACAAGAAGCAGTCAGTAGCACCTGTGGATAAAATAGAGCATGCAATCCCCAAGCCTACGATAAGTGAATGAGAAAAATGAATTAAACTATGACTAAAATGAATCCAAATGCTCTAAAAATTTGACAGGGGCATCAAGACATCCCAAAGAAAATACTACAAATGGAACAGTTGGGAAATTCCTCGCCGATTTGAATTCGCTCCGGGGCGGGACGAATTCACCTGCAACAAAATGTCGAAAAGGTACTGTCCCAAATGTCCTACCTAGGAAGCTCCAAAAGACCTGCAAACTTGGGGTTAGCTAATTGGGGGTATTTTGGGAAGACCCAGATGGTCATATTTTCCCAATTTGACCTCCATCAATGGGAATTTGATGATGCTACCTGTAGATTAGTAGAAGCGAGCAAAGATAGAAACATGATCAAAATTGTTCAAAACGAGATGAAATTTAAATGACAACCTATCTAAGCATCATAGAATTGAATGCAAAAATGAAAGAAAGAAAATCTACCACAGAATTCCCATCACTCCGAAGGGGGCGATTAGGACTGTAGTAGTGTGGGAGGGGGCACCCATGGGGTAGGCCGCCCATCGTTTGAGGCCTGATTTTGGCACCAATCCACTTGGGATGGGTCCAAAACCTCTTGTGGGGTATTGTCAACAAATTTGGGTGGGATATTGTGGCCAAATGTTAGGTTTGGCTCTAGATTTGTACTTCCAGTAACCACCCTATGACCTCTTCTCCAAAAGAGATCAAGGATGTGAAAGACACAACTCAAGAGGGTGTGGGTGTGAAAGTAAAATGACAGCACTTCGTTGCTCCAAAATGCTCCTTCTCTCCTATATTTTGGGGTGAGGAAACTCACCAATTTATAGACCTGGAGGTCTCTTGAAATGGGCATGCAGAGGCGCCACTTGGCAATCATGCCTTCCTAGGGGGAAGGAGATTCCTCCTTGAATAGGGACTTCATGACTACCCTTGTAATTGCCTCTAACGCTCGAAAACGCTCACCCATACTCCCATGCGATGAAGGAAGCATTGAGTGGCGGATCTGAGCTGCCATTTGTCAAGATTTGACTTTTTTCCCATCAAACCTGCAATTCGCCCCACCCTGGAGCGAATCTAGAATTCGTCCCTGGGTGGGGCGAATCCTAGTTTGAATTCGTTCCAGGGTGGAACAGATATTGAGCAAAGTGCCTGAAGGTGCCAAATTGATCTCTGACCTTCCAAAACTACTGTGAGAGTGGTTAGGACCACTATTTAACCTCTGGGGGCTGCCCTTGGGGCTGTGTGTGTCAATGCGATCAGTGTTTGCAGTCACATAATCGGATTGGTGTTGTTTTGGTGTCTACAGATGCCCCTTTTTGGGATGCACTATGCATGGCGCAGCGCCGAGCAAAAATAGATAACCAAAGCACTAATGATTAGGGTTTCTCAGTAACCTAACCAACTTTTGATGCCCCAAGTATGGAAAGGGCATGCATTCTTGAATCCTTGCTTCTGACGAGCGAAGGAACTTAATTCAAGTGTTAACCTTTTTTGGTGAGGTGTTACTTGATCTTGGACATTGATCGGTCATGAATAGGCAAAGGGTGCAACCTTTTGTCTGTGAGAACCTTGAGTTCATGATTCATGAAATGCCAAGTGATTTGATCAGCTTGTGATTATTGCTTGTTTACTGCCCCAAGCAGGAGCGTGATTGTCTTTGTCAATGATTCTTTGAATGCATGTTGTTTCCATGATTGGGTGTGTATTTGTTGATTGGTGACTAAGTGTGACTACCCCCTCAAGCGACGAATCGATGAGGGAATGACCTGCATGAGAAAAGTGACGAGTCGCTTGACCCAAGATGACTTGTGCAAGGGTGCCTTCAGATGTTTTAG
Source organism: Wollemia nobilis (assembly GCA_028583015.1). Classification (NCBI taxonomy): domain Eukaryota; kingdom Viridiplantae; phylum Streptophyta; class Pinopsida; order Araucariales; family Araucariaceae; genus Wollemia; species Wollemia nobilis. The sequence continues at coordinate 2,705,868 of JAQPPZ010015522.1, forward strand.
CGTTAAGTGTGTGTGCAGTTTTTCGACATTTAGACCTATTTTTGGTGGGTGTTAACCCTTTTGGTGACGTCACTGAGGGATGAAATTCTCAGCAATCTATTCTCCCATGGAGCGGTCCGGCTATGGTAGCCTTCTTAGGGAGTAGGATAGTGAGGATTTGTAACCCCGACGTCTATTTTGCATGCCCAGAATGTCAAGTGCAAAAGCACTCTCATTGGACAGTTTTATTGCTTGTTTTGGTGCATTTTTTTATGATATATATATATATATATAGATGACTTTATTTTGTTTATACACATGTCGGCATTTGATGTTATGCTCAATGATTGTTGAATGTGTATGTATGCATGTTAATTGATGTTGATGGATGCATATGTTATGATGAATGCAAATGTTTCTAATTTTTAGGATATGCAAATGTAATGGATGAATTGAATTTGTGTTGTTTGGCGAGGGCACCATAGACTGTTTAGAACTTTATGGCTTTTCTTTCCTTTTTTTTCTTTTTTTTTTTTTTATGGGAATGCGAGGATGAAAGATATTAGTTGGTTTAGAATGTATGCTAAGGTTTTTTGAGACTCGGATGGTTTTAACTAACTAGCCATGACTGTACTTTATCTTACAAGACTTTTGGACAAGGTATGAATCGGACTTGTCTTTGACCAAGTTATTTCACATCCCTGTGTGTGCAATTGAGTTTGTTTATGTGGTATTTGTTAGGATACCGCCAGTGCTAGATAGGCTATCAACCAAACCTATACTGAGGATCACCTAATTAGCTCCACTAACTCCTTTGTTGTATTTAGTCAGATTAATCTGCGGTGCTATCTAGGATACCATAAGCTAGCTCATCCACATGCAAACATTGATCTGTACACGAGTTAATGTGACAGATATATCGTCATGCGGGAGGTTTACCACCAGTGACCGATAGGCTATCCACCAAACCAGTACTGAGGTTTGCCTCATGACCTGTCGGAATGCTGAGAGTTCCAGGGATTCAAGTTTGACTCCCTTCTTTTCTTCAATTGTATTGGGATACTTGCTCTTTTGTAGTGATAAAAATCACTGTTTATTTTTTTATTTTTCTTTTGAGCAAGGGATTTGAATTTTGAGTGATGAGAATCACTATTGTATGTGCCTTTTGATGTATGCACTTTGGTGGTGATGTCAAATTTTTGGAGTTTTGACTTTTTGCAAGATTTTATGATGTTTGCAACTTTTTTGAGAACTTGGGATTCTTGGGGAATTGGGTAGGGAAGATGCTTGTCCTTTTGCCAACTCTCAGCATTCTTGGGGTCATTCGCACAGGGGGATGAGCAAGATAACCATTTCGCTTATGGTGACCTGGATTGCTGTGCAGGTTTCATCTTTCATTCACACAACTTGGGAATTTTTATGTGTTTTAATTTGTGTTGGGATGCTATGTAACAAGGTGTGATCCAAGTAGAACTCTACCTTTGTAAAATCTGTCTGACTTGGTACAATACGTGGCTAGAAAGCTAATGACGATTGAAGGACGAAAACTCTTGATACATTAGAAGACAACTGACTATGGTATGGTAAAAAGAAGTGAATGGCATTTATTTTTGATGGACTGCTTATAGAATGGAGAAATGTGGAACAAGATGGATTGGCGGAGTAATTACGGTCTATGGTGCCTTTGACCTGTATGATCACAAATATGCAATGTATGGATGTGATGCTTAATGCAGCTACATATTTTTGTGTTTTTGATGGATTGATTTTTGTGAATATGAAGATGAGATGCAAAAAGAGCTCTTTATTGTTGTGATGAGTTGGAGTATGCCTGGAAATGAGATGCAAATTTTTGTTATTTTTGATGATTTTACTATTTTTGAATTTTCTTATTTTTGACCAAGCGATTGTGGGAATCCTTGGAGCTTTTTGGTTGACCAAGCGGTAATGGGTACCTTTGGGGCATTTTGGGATTGACCAAGCGATTGTAGGAATCCTTGGAGCATTTTGGGATTGACCAAGCGATTGTAGGAATCCTTGGAGCATTTTGGGATTGACCAAGCGATTGTAGGAATCCTTGGAGCATTTTGTTTGGGCTATGGCTCTTTTAGATATGGAATGGCCACAAATGACTGATGTTCAAGGGTTCTAGTTCCTTGATTCCATCAAGAGAGGCTAGCCGGTATGTTCCAGGTCCTATTTTACTATCAATTACATAGGGACCTAACCAATTTTCCGTGAACTTGTCCCTTAGATGGGATGACAAACTAGAGTTCTGTTGGTTCTCTTTTAAGACCAAGTCACCAACCTAAAAATCCCTCAGGTGAACTTTCATGTTGTATGCTTTCTTAAGTCGCTCTTGATAGATACGTAAATGCTCGAGAGCATTAACATGTCGTTCGTCAAGCAACGTAAGCTGGTCTAACCGGGCCTGCCGTGCAGTGTCATCATCGATGAACTCTTGCATTGATATGCGCAGGGAAGGAATTTCCAACTCGAGAGGCATGACTGCCTCGGAGCCATACACGAGCGAAAACGGAGTTGCCCCAGTGGGTGTCCGAATGCTAGTGCGATAAGCCCATAGGGCAAGTGGGATTTGAATGTGCCAATCCTTATGACTATCTATGACTATCTTTTTGAGGATGGCAACTAGCATTTTGTTTGATGCCTCTGCTTGCCCATTTGCTTGTGGATAATAGGGTGTCAAAAAATTGTGCTGAATTTTGTACTTTGTGGTCAAAGCACGCACGTCTTTGTTCTTGAATGACGTCCCATTATCCGAGATTATTTTGGATGGAATACCAAAATGACATATGATGTTATGTAAAATGAACTCCACAATGCGGGGTCCTATCGTAGAGGTAAGCGGAATTGCTTCCACCCACTTGGTGAAATACTCTGTGGCCATTATGATAAACGTGTGATGACCTGACGATGCAAGGGAGATATTTTCGATTAGATCTAAGCCCCATTGCAAAAAATGCCAAGTCGATTGGATCGTCTGCAAGGCCTAGGAAGGTACGTGCATCAAATTAGCATGGTGTTGACACTTCATGCACTTCCTCACATATGCGCAACAATCTCGCTCTAAAGATGGCCAATAATAGCCCATGCGAAGAATGCACTTTGCGATGGCCATACCACTGAAGTGGCCACCACATGTACCATCGTGCACTTGGGCGATTGCCCAAGTGGACTCTTGCTGGTCCAAGCATCGAAGGAGGATCCCTTCATAGCTGCGATGGTACAAAATGTCTCCTAACAAGACATGCTTTGCCGCTTTCTGCTTGAATGCTCATTTTGCGGCATGCGTCAATCCAAGTGGGAGGTTACCTAACTTGAGGTAGTCCCTCATGGGTAAATACCAATCCTACTGATCGAAAGCCTCGACGGTATGAACAACCAATCCCTCTTGAAGTTCATCCCTAGAAAATGTTGAGTGGGAGAGAACTTGTAAGAATAGCATTGTGTTGCTATTAATGGGAGTAGGGGAGAACAAGGACCCCCAGTTGGCATGTTTTAGATGATCGTGGATTCGAGAGAACCTATCCTAAGGTGGTTCAATCTAGATCATGTGGATTCCTGGCATCAAGTTAGAGCTTGCACACTCCATCATGGATTGCGATAGTGTTTTGACTTGAATGGTTGTCATATCACCATAAATGTCTTGTGGGATTAGTGACCCCAAGGAGGCCATAGTGTCCACAAAATGATTCGATGATCGAGGGAGTGCCTCGATGTCGTACCATTCAAGCTTCACCAGGAATTTGTCCACAAGGGCTTTGTAGGCCTGCAGAACTGGGCATTTGCATTGGAATACCCCTTTGACTTGGTTAGACAAATAGTTGACATTTTCAGCAAAAGGCTCTTCATCTTCGTCCTCTTGCATGCATGGCTCAGTACCATGATCAAGGCCCCCATACACAAAGTTTGTCTGGTTTTGCGGGTAGCCTAAAGGAACAATTGTACCGATGGGGAGGCAAGGTCTCCCCATGTCTTGCATGGACTCTAGTGTGGTCGTTGCTACAACATTCCGCACCAGATACTCCCCCAGGCCCGTATTGGCCATTTCAATAGTGATTTTTGGTGATTGAGGGGGAGGGAACGAAAGCTCTTCCTAAATCCACTCCATGTTGGGTGAACTAGGAGCCTCAACTTCCATTTTTCTAGGCATCTCTTCGGTAGAGATGGTTGATACTATTGGTAGCGCCTCTTCTAGGGGTTGAGCCTCTTCTAGGGTTTGCTTCCCTTTGTCCTTCTGTTTAGCCATGATAGGTGGCATTGTTGGTGAAGGACCAGACGATGAAGATGTACCTGGCTGGGGTTTTGATGGATTTATCACCAGGGATGCTTGCGGAATCGGACCCTATCTAGATGGATTTAACTAAAAATCCAAGTGCATCGATGGAAGGGTCGATTGCGGCATCAGCTGCATCGCATTGCAATATTTGAAGGGTTCCAAGTCCATCGGGACTACATGTACTTCCCCTTCAAATGTATACTTCAAACACTGATGAGCTATCGAAGGGACACACTTCATGTCCCTGATCCATGGCCACCCTAGCAAGATGTTATAAGCCATCTCGCCTTCCAAAATATGGCACAATGTAGGTATCGTCTTTTGTCCTACTTGAATGGGTAGGACAATTGTGCCAACTATCGAGCATATCACATCATTGAATGCTCGCAGTGTATAGGTGGAAGCCATGATGTGAGAGGTTGGCAACTTCAGATGTTTCAATGCCACTATGGTAATGATGTTACTGGATGAGCTAGTGTCTACCAACACCCTCTTATACGGGATCCCATTGACCCATGCGATAACGTGCAGGGGTGGATCTGCCATGTCATCAGACACTGATTTAACTTCATCCTCTCGAAAGGTGATGATTGGCTCCGTGCATCATTTGACATGTCCCACAAAGTTGTTGAAGGAATTCACTTCGTGGGGCTACAACTCGATGGCTTTCAATATCTCCATTAGAGCCTCCCGATGGGGTGTTGATTGTTGTATAAGCTCGTATATGGAGAGCCTAGCCGACGTGGTCCTCAAGCTCTGCGTGAGTTTGGTCCGAATCATGGCCGTGGGTCTAGGTGGAGGTAGTTGCATAGGGTGCTATTGAGGTTGTGACGTCGATGGAACCTCTCTTGTGGCTGCCTCGGGGGCAACTCCTGGGTATCTCTTGTTCCTAGTCACTATGCTTATCATTCCTACATACCCTTGCATGGGGCAATTCTGTTGCACCTCATTGACTTGAAGGGGTTTTTCCTGTGCCTCATGGGTAGGCAAGGGGTCTTTGAAAACCCCCATCTACTGGTTGTTTGGCGCTATGGGGTTGTCCACTGCCAACGTCTTATTGTCAATTAGGTCTTGTATCAAACCTTTGAACTTCCAACATGCATTCAGGTCATGTCCCCTCCGCCTATGGAACCTACAATACAAGTCCTCCCGGTATCCCTTAGGCTTCGATGCATTGGGATCTATGGTTTGGATCTCTGGAAGGTTGATCAAGTTTTCCGCTGACAAGCGGTCAAATAGGGAGTCCCTAGACTTCGTATAAGGTGTGTACTATCGCCTAGGGTGACGCTGCTGATTTTGCTCCTACTTCTGGTTTTCTCTTTCATAATTATTAGGAGGCACTGCCTGATAGTTAGCCTTTTGAGGCTGTATTTCTTGTGCAGGCTTAGGGACATTTATAGCAACTTGATTGACCACAGTGGGTTTCTGTTGCGTAGTCCCTATTTTTGTGTTCTTGTTCCATTATTTCTTCTTAGGTTTGGCAATCTCGCCATCCTGTATCTTGATCTCTTCGATGATTTTGGCTTGTGCCAGAGCTTCCTCTAAGGTGGCATATTGCTATAGCTGCAATAGCATAGAGATCAATCTCAAATAGCTTCGTGAGAACATTTGTGTAAGGTCGAACATAGGAGGGAGGTAGGGTAGCTTGGAAAGTAGAGTCCTCCATCGATTCCCGTAGGCCGCCATGGTTTCTTCCTCATACTACCTAAGGCTGGCCAGGTCACTTAGTGATGCCTTCTTCTTGGTGTTAAAGGCGAAGTGTTCGAGGAACGCATCCACTAACTGATCCAAGTTACTGATGCTGTGCTTCGACAATTGAGTGAACCAATCCGAGGCAGGGCCCACGAATGTGGTTATAAATGTCCTTAGCAACAACGCATCATTGTCCTGAATGCCAAAACATTGGCTCAAGAATCTGGTCACATGCTCTTGGGCATCCTCCTCACCCTTAAAGATTGCCAACTGAGGTAGCTTAAAGTGTTCGGGGTAAGGGGGTGCAGGCACTGACGGATGCACAGGATGACTACGGAGTTGGCGTAACATGGGCTTTTGGGGCCCAAAAGCTTTGGTTTCCATAGACTCCAAATGCTCTAGCAATGCTTTGTATGCATCAGAAGATTTAATCTCTTCCTCTTTAGTTTGCTCCCATTGTGGGTTGTGGGAGACTTGAGGCCTATGGAGGGGTGGCCGGATAGCAACCCCTCCACCTTGATAGGGCATTTTGGCCCGCTCCTCTTCTTGCTCATACTCCTCGTAAGCTTCCTGAGGAGTCTCTCGGGTGAGACCTATGACCCTGGGTGGGTCCCCGTGGAGGGTACCCATCGTTGTTTTAGGGAGTGGCCTCCCGCTCAGGTCTAGGGGGTCTTGGAGGCAGCACTTGGTAAGGTCGCGGAGACCTATCTCGCACCAAGGGATTATGCCTCTCATACGGTTCCGCTCTTTGGGTGCGAGGGGTTGGAACCCTCTCAGGCACATCGGGTTATGGAGCAGCTCATCTGTTTGGCACCGAATGCGCTCTTTGCTAAGGCGGTATAGATGCTCTAGCTGCTGTTGGTCTTGCTCAAGCCGCGTGATCTGCGCTTGGTGGGCGGCATGTCTGGTGACTGTCAGGTCAATTTGTTCCACCATATTGAGCCTAGGAGGCCTGGATGCCTCTCCTATGCATTTACCTCGATCACGATGATCCGAGATCTCAATAGGTCGCTTCCCTCTATCGAGGTTGGCGACATTTACCCGAGGCTCTGGCCTCAGTGGGTGATCATGGTACATAGCGGGTGCGGAAGCGCATGGCTCCCACGTTGTACATTGCTCTCGAGGAATGTAATGGTCTTCCTTGGGCTCCCTTTCGTATGTGTGAAAGGGGTGGGCAGAGTTGGCTCGCCTTACTTGAAGAGCCCTGCGCTCTAGGTTTTGTCTATTGGTTCTAACAGTGATGGGGGGCAAAGGAGGGATGCCATAATCATGTGGCCTCTCCTCATGGACACTATGCCACTCTAGCGCTTCATCGCGTGGTGGCCACTCATATCGAGCTTCTAAGGGAGCCTTCTTGTCTATGTTGAGCACCACGTGTAAGGACTCCTCCTGAAAGGGGCTATGATGAACGGGCGTGTCCCTCAAAGGGGTGTCCCTATAGTTCCATCTTGACATGGAATGATGCGGACTCTCTTGTGGGTCAGGCCACCAAGGTGGTATGACCAAGTCCTTAGGGCTATAGCGGAGGCGACTTGTGCCCCCTTGTACACTTTTCGCAGCTTCCACCCTTGATTGGGCTTGGCTACGTGTGTACACCATGGTGGTGCTTTCCTACAAGCTATGTAGATTTTTATCTCTTTTTATGATTTTTATGCTACACTAAATAGAAAAGAGCACACACACACAAAGCAATGATTATCTCATTTAAATATTGAGAGTGTGTCCTAAACCTGGTTTAGTGTGTTTTGTTTTTTTTTTTTTTTTGAAGGTTTTTGTAAAGAACATTTAAATGCAAAATGAGGGCTCTTATGACTCCCAAAATTGGTCGCCCCTTCGATATACCATTGCCAGGTCGATATACCAACCTCTCTATATACCCACCCTTACGTGAGGGAAACTATAGGTACGTGAGAGCAGATGGTACATGGAACGTAGGCGGTACGGAAGGGGAATCACCCTGTTTATGACACCTACCATAGAAGACTTATCCTCGTGTGCTGGGAATCACCCCAGCTACACTCGGTCAGTTTTCATCAGGATTTACGTCTAGCAACAGTAGCGATCGAGGTTTATGAATGCAAAATTCAAGCCAAGGTGGTGATGAAATCCACCGTTGGTCTTGATCAAGGGCTGGGGTTTTACGACCAACTCCTTGGTGTTTAATTTTCCACGTGATGTGTGGGGTTCTTTTTATTTTGCAAAAGGGAAGCAAGCAAGCAGTAAAATAAAACTTTCCCTAAGCAAACAAGTAACCTAAAAACAAAAAAACTAAAGACAAAAAATGATAGGAAAAGTTTAGAATCCTTACCTCTTCTCTGCCCAAATCTGTCGGTTCTGAGTTTCTGCCCGAAAACTTCATAGACTGGAATTCATCCTAGGGGGAATGAATTATAGGACTGTATTCATCATAGGGTGGGGCGAATTCCCATTCGTCCCTGGGTAAGACGAATTACAGCTCTGTATCCGCCTCCTGATGGAACGAACAACAGTCAGCGTATGAAAACTCGGTACCTGCAAGCAAAAAAAAACCAAGTTTGGATCAGATATCTGATATTAAAAATAGAGGACAAGGTCCCATCATGATCACCACTAAAATCACGAGGATACGGAAGCAAAAAGGAAAGCGAAGATGCGATGCAAATTGAACCAAACTTAACGCTAAATCCTAGGAATTTGAAAGTGCATGAAAAGAGGGAAAGCATGAGCGAATCGAAATGAAACAAATGCAAATAAATAAGACAGCCCTTTTTATTGATATGTTTCACAACTCGGTTACAATGCGCATCCTCCCCTTTCAAGGGCTAGGAGCATTTAAGTATGCGTTCTTGTTACATCCATGGATGCCCTTCCTTCTTTCGCGTGCCCACATGTAAAATGGGTGGACCAAATGTCGTCACCACTTGCGTTGATGAGTCTTGACTCCTTTATGCTCCTTCGATGTCCAGACCCTATGTTCAAAGGAACAAGAAGCAGTCAGTAGCACCTGTGGATAAAATAGAGCATGCAATCCCCAAGCCTACGATAAGTGAATGAGAAAAATGAATTAAACTATGACTAAAATGAATCCAAATGCTCTAAAAATTTGACAGGGGCATCAAGACATCCCAAAGAAAATACTACAAATGGAACAGTCAGGAAATTCCTCACCGATTTGAATTCGCTCCGGGGCGGGACGAATTCACCTGCAACAAAATGCCGAAAAGGTACTGTCCCAAATGTCCTACCTAGGAAGCTCCAAAAGACCTGCAAACTTGGGGTTAGCTAATTGGGGGTATTTTGGGAAGACCCATATGGTCAGATTTTCCCAATTTGACCTCCATCAATAGGAATTTGATGATGCTACCTGTAGATTAGTAGAAGCGAGCAAAGATAGAAACATGATCAAAATTGTTCAAAACGAGATGAAATTTAAATGACAACCTATCTAAGCATCATAGAATTGAATGAAAAAATGAAAGAAAGAAAGTCTACCACAGAATTCCCATCACTCCGAAGGGGGGCGATTAGGACTATAGCAGTGTGGGAGGGGGCGCCCATGGGGCAGGCCGCCCGTCGTTTGAGGCCTGATTTCGGCACCAATCCACTTGGGATGGGTCCAAAACCTCTTGTGGGGTATTTTCAAAAAATTGGGTGGGATATTGTGGCCAAATTTCGGGTTTGGCTCCGGATTTGTACTTCCAGTAACCACCCTATGACCTCTTCTCCAAAAGAGATCAAGGATGTGAAAGACACAACTCAAAAGGGTGTGGGTGTGAAAGTAAAATGACAACACTTCGTTGCTCCAAAATGCTCCTTCTCTCCTTATTTTGGGGTGAGGAAACTCACCAATTTATAGACCTGGAGGTCTCTTGAAATGGGCATGCAGAGGCGCCACTTGGCAATCATGCCTTCCCAAGGGGAAGGAGATTCCTCCCTGAATAGGGACTTCATGACTGCCCTTGTAATTGCCTCTAATGCTCGAAAACGCTCACCCATACTCCCATGCGATGAAGGAAGCATTGAGTGGCGGATCTGAGCTGCCATTTGTCAAGATTTGACTTTTTGCCCGTCAAACCTGCAATTCGCCCCACCCTGGAGCGAATCTAGAATTCATCCCTGGGTGGGGAGAATCCCAGTTTGAATTCATTCCAGGGTGGAACAGATATTGAGCAAAGTGCCTGAAGGTGCCAAATTGATCTCTGACCTTCCAAAACTACTGTGAGAGTGGTTAGGACCACTGTTTAACCTTTGGGGGCTGCCCTTGGGGTTGTGTGTGTCAATGCGATCAGTGTTTGCAGTCACATAATCGGATTGGTGCTTTTTTGGTGTCTACATGTCTAAATGTTTTTATGTAAAAATAAAAAATAAAAAATAAAATAAAATAATAAATAAATAATAAAAAATTACCATCCAAAGGGTGGGAAAACATCACGTTTTCCCCCCTTAATGGGAAATCATAATATTAATATTACAATCGCCCATGGCATGAGCGGTCGTAATATATATTATGGTCACCCATGACTATGGGTGGTCGTAATATAATATTACGATATCATATTATATTACGATCAACCATAGCCATGATGATCACCTATGGATATCATAATATTATATTACGATAGCCATGGACTATCGTAATATTATATTACGATCGTCCATAGCACATGAGCGATCGTAATATTAATATTACGATCACCCATGGATATTGGCAATCATAATTATTTGGGTGATCTCATTTAAAAAAAATTAAAAAAAGAAAAAAATTAAAAAAAGAAAAAAATTAAAAAAAAACATGGTCACCCCAAGGGTCACGTGAATGTTACGTTCTCCCATCCCTTAAGTGATTAAACTTTCAAATAATTTTTTTTTGGTCGCCCGTCTTAAAGTTCAACCCAAAATTAAAAAAAAAAATTAATTAAAAACATGGTTGCCCTAATTTCAGGTGAACGTTACGTTCGCCCACCTCCTAAGGCGACCACATTTTAAAAATAAAAAATATGAACCAAACTAAAAAATAAATATAAAAAAAAAATCAATATAAAAAAAATCATGATCACCCCTCTTTGGGGCGATCATAGAACAAGTAAGGGAATCATAACATAATGTTCGTCCCCTTTGGGGCAATCATAACTAAAAAAAAAAAAGGGGGTCGTATATGGCGCCATCAAATACATTCAATATTTTTCGAAGGCACCCAAAAAAAGAGAAAGTTGTTTAAATGCATATTGGTTGAAGATATGCCTTCAATTATTGCTGAAATTTAATTTTGGTGGTGAAATGGAAAGCATTTGTGTTATTTCCAAGAACATCTTCTCGAAGGTTTTACTTCCTCTCTGAAACAAATTTAATGAGGAGTAAAGTATTGAAGCATATGTTTGATTTTCAAGACAATGGAAGTGCCCAAAATTTAATGCTATGGTGATCAAATTGCCTCGTCACTCCAAATAATTTTTGAATCATGATTGTCAGAAAAATGATCTATAGCTCATTCAACTAAGGGTGAGTGACCAAGTTTTTCAGATGAAGCTTGGTTGAATGAGCTAATGACCTACTTCTTCATGAAAATCTTGGTCACTCCACTCACATTATGCCACTTGCCCTTTGCCACATGCCTTATGCCAATCGCCTTATGCAACTCGCCTTATGCCATTCGCCAGTAGCCATAAAATTTTATTGATACTTTTTGTGCAAAAAACAATCGCCATATTTTGAAAAAATTTCTTCAAAATTTTAAAAAATTTGCCCCAAATTTTATACACCATTCACCTAGATTTGCCCCGATTTTATAATTACTTTTTTGGTACTACCCCTTATGCATAACCCTGGTGCATTTTCTCTAGAGCTAACCAAGAAAATATTCTAGTTTTTAGAGGATATCTTACCTTCCATATTATACTCCACCACCAAATAATTTCCTCATTATTATTGTCAAAGCTTTCCCTATACCCTCATTTAGTTATGTACTACCCACTTGTTGAATTCTTAGACCATATTATAAAGCATCTTTATTTATTTGAAATATATTTTCTCTCTCTAGTTCCTTTGTATAATCATGATAAATATTGACTTCATTTCCTCCTAGTGTTAGATCGTCTGCTATAAGCCATCCTTGTTTCCATAAACTAGTTCTCTTTGTCGATACCACCTATGCTAATACCATATTTTATTATATATAGAGATGATATATTATTTATTAACGATAAAAATCTCCTTTATTATCCATCCAAGGTTTTTTGCTTATCCTTACTTCCCTACCATTCCCAATTTTCCATGCCAAGAAATTTCCAGCCAATGGGAAAGCTCTCACAAGTGCTTTCTAAATAATTATGATATTTGACACTGATTCATTTTATAATCTGATCCAATATATAAAGGACAAGGAGCCTAAATATTTCTCTTGAATTATTTCCTACGATAATCATATTTTAATTATCAATCTTTATAAATATTTTGCTGCTAAAGCTTTCCCAAAATTATGTATATTCTTGAGGCCCATCCTCCATTTGATTGTTTTTACCTATTCTATTCCATTTTACTAGAGCCATTGCATATTTTTATTTGTTATGTGACCAAATAAATTGAAAATACTTCTTTCTTATTTTTCTACTATTATGATGGGAATGTAATCTAGGGAGTTCCAGTAAACTAGGGTGGCTTCCAAGACTAATTTTAACAATGTAAGGTGACCCCCCAATGATGGTCACATAGTACACTAAGTTGTGATACTCTTCTCTATTTTGGTGTATAACCAAATCTAGTTTTGATAGCTATAGTCATTAGGTTTTAGATTAAACCCTAAATAATTTAATCCTTTATCAAAGTTTACTTACATGAAACCAAAATTTTTTATTACTATTTCTATTTTCCCTAGTTGAAACATATTAAATCTATTTCTATTTTTTGTATATTTATTCCTATTCCCATTCCATACGATATAGGTCCAAAACTTCTTTATACTATGAGGATTCCTTCAATATATTGTAGACATATAAAACACATCATATTGAGGAGACTACCTTTATAGACATCCTGAAGATCATATGACCCACCTTGGCCAGCCCTAGGGCTTAAACAATGGTCATCACTCAAACAAGGGATATTTTCCTTTGTAACCCTGGTCGTCCCTGCTAGGGATGCCCTCCAAAGGTCATCCTACCAAGGGACAATCCCTAGTTAGGATCATCCCACACTGGGATGATTACACCTAAAGAAAAATTAAGAAAAAGAGCGATATATAACTAACAGTCAAAAATACAAGTTAAACCCATACATAAACTCACACTGCAATTTTACGTGGGCATGAGCTTAAATTATATAAAAATCATCACGTAATTAGTTCACATGAGATTTCAAAGAAAAGTATTCGCTTTCTCAATGCGAAGAACACCTTCACTTTTTTATGCACAGGTTGGCACTATTATTAGATTTATTTCAAGGAATCTATATAATAGTGTTCACCTCTCATTTCAAAAATATATAGAGTTCTCAAATTTTGAACAACGATGTGCTACCAAATTCCAACTAGAGATCCAAAAAATTCCTTGGTAATCAAAGTGCTATCATCTAACTCCCTATGAAAACCATGTTATTGGACTGCTCTAAGGGATAGAGGTGTGCATATCCTTTTTTTGATCGACCTCACATGCTTGCTTCAAAAACCTATCTAGACCCATCAAGTTGCTTCTACGGAGTGCACTAATCTACCTAAAACACCATGGATAAAACCCAAGAGTCACTCTTGTATCGGCATTAAAAAAGTACTCATGGATTAGCGGTTGTATCTCTTAGAGATGGTCCCTAGGGTTCGAATTTATTTTCTTATTTCTTTGCATATTAGTTGTTAGCAACTTTATTATTTGAATTTCAGCTTAGTTAGATTTTATTGTATACATGCATTTATCAAATTTGTGTTATTTATTGCTTTCATTTATTATTTCATCTGCACATGCTTTGATCGCATTTATTTCCTTTTGTGTAGATTACAGGTTTACTACAGGGAAGAAAGAGTGCAAGAAGTTTGACATGATCACACCTTGTGGAGGTAATGAATAAATCCTCCTCAAAACAGTTCGCGAGTGTGATAGAACCTCAAAAGTGCACTAGTTCCATTCCAAGAGTATAATCAAACCATATCAGTTATTTATTGTATTGATTGTATCGAAATGGTGAACTCCCTCAAGGGGATGAAATTGTAACCATAATTTTTTGAAAGAATAAGATATTATCAATAAAATAGATCCACCTTAATTTCTTTCTTGTCTTATCATGATGTTATGATTACATGATTTTATTATTCATAGTTAGTTTGCATTTCATGGTTTCACAATCATACATTTTACATACCTTTCTGTTAAGGGTGCATGGGTTTTTCAGCACTTCATGTCCCATTCCAAAAAAATAAAAGATCATCTACAAATTTCAAATAGGTTACCTTCAAAAAGTTATCAATTTTGACACCTGTTATTATTTCCTATCATTTCTATTTCCTTATCATTCAACTCAAACATTTTGCTATAAATAAAAAAATAGGAAAAAGAGGACACCCTTGTCTCAATCTTCTAGAAGTTGTGAAAAAACTAGAAGTATTGATAAGTACAACAAAAAATGTTGAATTGAAACATCTCATAACTCAATTCATAAAGAGAATACTACATCCAATTTGAATTAGGCTTAGCCTGATGTATAACCAATTTACATTATCAAAATATTTTGCTAGATCTAATTTTATTATCATTGCTTATTGCTTCCTTGTATTTATTGAATTTAGTACTTCTTGAGCTAATACTATTGCTTTATGATGTTATTAATTCATTCACCTTGAAATTTAAAGCATAAAAATCCAAACCATTCTTCTAAAACATTGTTTAAGAAGATCCCTTTAATTCTCTTAGCTATAATATTTGAGATGATTTTATAGATTATATTACATAAAGAGAGATATTTAATCCTTAAAAGGTTCTAAATTATCCTTTCTTGGAATCAAATCCAAGAATATGGAGTTTATGGATCTTAGCAATTGTCCCTTAATATTTTAAACTTGTACCACTTTTAAAATATCCTCCTCTAATAGTTCATAAAAATCCAAATAAAAACCAATTGTCCATTCATTTGGACCTAAACTTTTCACTTTCTAGAATGAATTGCCTACTAAACATAACTCCTCTTTGGTTATTTTTAAGGACAAAGCTTATTTTTTTCTCATTGACAATCTTGGGTAGATTTTGAACTAGTTTGATTGCCTCTACTATATTTTCTCTATTTGGATATTTATACAAGGTTTTAAATTAGTTTGCTACTAATGGTGCCAACTTTTGAAATCTTGTCAAAATATTTCCATTCTTCCCTTTCATTTCCCATGTTGTGTTTGTATATTTCCTTTGTTTTACCTAATTTTAAAATAAAATTATTTTTTCATCTCCTTGTTGTAGCCATAAATCCTTTCTTTTCATTCTCCATTTTACTTGCTTTGATTCTAAAAATTCTCTCTTCTTTTTCCCCAATTCTTTGACTTCCATGATTTCATTTTCTAAAAGACCTTCATTACCTATGGTACTATAAGGATTATATAGAGAAGATTCAATTTTAGTAAGCCTTATATCCACTTCCCAAAACATTTTTTTGACCCAACCTAATGTGACTAATTTCATTCTCCTATGACTACTAGTGAACTAAAACATGGTTGTCTCCTCTAATATTGGGTCATAATACCTCCATTTTGTTCTTACTAAGTTTTAAAATTCTTCATCCCTCATCCAAATGAGATTAAATTTTAAAGGGCTTGGTGGTTTATTCTCACCCTTTTCTATCTATAATAGGATTGGAGACTTATATGGCCGTCCTCATTGATCTATCCATATTCTCATATTATTGGAGAAAGTTAGGATATCTAAAACTAGAAATCTATCAAATATTTTTGATATCCCTTGACTTTTAGTTTGATTGTTCCTCCATGTAGGAGAAATATTCATTAGTTTTATATAACATAGTCTAGCACTTCGAATTTAGTGAAGGAAAAAATTATCTAGTGGATTCATTCTCTTCTCTTCTCCCCATATTTCACTTATTTTTGTAACAAATTTCTAAATCCCATCCTACCACTAAATTCTCCTTTTGAAGAAGATCTTGGCTAAAAAATTCCTCCTAGAACATTTGTCTACGCTATATGGGCCATACATATTTAATATAGTTATATTTTTTCCTAACTCCATAGAGTGAAACAAAGATGCTACTTTTGCTTCTATGAAGAAGTGTTCAATCAATTGACAAGAAATTTTCCATCCCAGGACAATTCTCCTTGATTTTATATTTGAGTCTATCCCAATAAACTTCTAACTTAGGAGTGAATTAAGAATAGTTATTTCCTTTTCTAAAGTTTAATAAGCCTTATTAGGGCTATCCTTTTGTAAGGATACCCCAGATTATTGTCATAGAAACCTAACTGAAGGAGTTATTTTGACAATAAGTAGATATTTCTTTACCAAAAATAATTTCTTTCTCAACTCTTATTTGGGATATTTTTAGATAGAAAATCCTACCTAATGAGGAACCCTGAGTTTGACTATCATTAAAACTTAGTCCTCTTTGAATTTTCCCAAAGCTATTATAAGCTTTGCCTTTATTCTAAGATCAAAATCATATATTTCCATAGGAGGTAAAAGTTTACATTGATATATGAGACTAGAGAGAGAGAGGAAATTCTATTTATGGGGGATTTCCTTAGTTTGATTTAGTTTCCTCTATTTATTTTTCTATGAAATTAGAGAGTTTTTGTACTTTTTCATTTCAAACTAAATCCTTACTTGATCCCTCTACATATCTATCCTCCATTTTCTTCCTACATTTCCCTATTAGGGGAGAAACCCTCCTGTCCTATTTCTCTCAATACTATTCTCTATGAGATCCTCCTAAACCAGTTTCAAGCTAGAATTGTATAGGAAAACATGTTTATTATTTGTATCAATCAAATCATCATGCAAAAAAAATATTGGATTACCTCAATCTAGTCCAAATTCATTGTTAAAAAAACTACAAAGGCTCCCTCTTCTCTTTTGCAACTCCCATAAATATTTGAAAAATTATATAATCATTTTTATTTTGCTAATTATTTATCCTTTATCTACTTGAAATTATATTATTATTATATTCTCTTTGTTTCTTTTATTAATGTTAGTTTCAACTTCTATCTACTATTTTTTGTGTCTACTACTTCTTCCTACTCTACATTCTATTTTGATATGACCATACTAGTGGCAAAAACTGCATCAAAAGGGGACTCAAATATAGTTTAAATTTTGTATGTGAGAGCAAATTCCTATTAAAAATTGCATATTCTCAGGTAATACTAGACTTTGGATAATATCCACTAAGATTCAAGCTACTAATTTCTAAATGTTGATTAAAATTTTTAAGTCTATTTTGAGAAAAACTCCTAAACAAATTCCTATATCCATCAACATATTCTCACTCCAATATTCTAGTGGTAGTGTAGGTAACTTGACCCAAATAAGTTGGGTGGTTATTTTCTTGGATAGAGAACCAAACCTATGTATCTAATGTTTTAGAGTAAGTATAGTATGATCCTATATCCATCTTTATTTTTTAATAGTTTTGGCATTTTTTACTTTCTAGAATACAAAATCTATCCAAATTTTGTTATTACATGATATGTTTGGAGATATATCAACAAATCCAACCATGTTGAATTTATCCAATCATGAATATTTTTTTTTCAGTGAGCATCCCATATACCTTCCCACCAAAGCTTTATATTTTAATGGTAAAACTTGATCAAACATCAAATATTCCCTCACTACCAATTTAACTATT
This sequence comes from Wollemia nobilis, assembly GCA_028583015.1. Lineage (NCBI taxonomy): Eukaryota > Viridiplantae > Streptophyta > Pinopsida > Araucariales > Araucariaceae > Wollemia > Wollemia nobilis. The sequence goes on from JAQPPZ010015522.1 coordinate 2,723,644, forward strand.
TTGTTATTACATGGTTGCTTATAATAATATAATATCTTTAGATATTCTATTGTAAGAAATTTTGGATTAATAATATAATATCTTTAGATATTCTATTGATAAATGATCTTATTAATAATTTTTATCCAAACTCATTTTATTTTTAGTCTATGTGGATCTTGATTTCTTTCAAGTGCTTATATTAGAGTGGATAAAGTAATATTTGAAGGATCATGGATAAAATAATTGTTAAAAAGTTAAGATTTCTAAAGAGATATATGGATGTTTTGGAATATTAAATATTTTAGTAACATATTTAAAATAAAAAGAGGAAATTAAATTTGAATTCAAGAGTTCAAAAGACAACAAAAAATCAATGAAATGGATTAACATACTTATTTAGGAAAAAAAATATTTGTTGATTAACATAACATATTATGATATAGAGAGTCATATTGGGCCCAAAATACTAGATAAATATGGATTTATAAAATTCATAGAAATTATCAAATTTTAAGGGCTCAACATGTTACATTCGCCACCTTTCAAGGAGGCGACATAGGTTTGAATCTTACCAAGTGAAATACATACACAATTGGTAAGTTGTAATACCCTTATGTGACCATGATGCAATATATATGGGACCATTTCAATTATTTTTAATCCATTAAAAAATATAATGTAAATATTAAAATTCTCCACTCCATGCTACTACCAAACCAAACTTGAAAGAAATAGTGTATATTATCTTGGGAAAAAAAATGGTTTTTCTTCATAATAAATAATTCCTTAATGTTATACTAGTGATACAATAGGCTATACATCATATTCAATCCATGGAAACATTAGGTATACTAATAAAATCCTATGATCAATATATCTAGGTATTTCACAAATTACTATCTATATTTTAGGATCTATAGTTTATATACTACGATCAACATATGTAGGTATTCCATATTCTAATATAAAAATGAGTGTTGTCATTTAAACTCAATCTTATATGGAATAAAATATTTTCTAAATGGTTGGAAATGTATATTATTTACAATTGTTAGAAGACTTCAACTCATAGACACTACATTAAAACATATTAAAAAAATAAATATACTTTCTTTAGAAAGAATGCAAGGACAAATTTAGGTTTTCCTTTTAAAATGAGATAAGATTAATAGTGGAAAAATATGAGGGATGTATACTTGTAAAATTTTTGATTTATAAGTTTGAAATTAGCAACAAAACTTAGTTGTCAATTATATCAAGACCAAGAAAAGAGCTTTAGAGCAAATAGTTTAAAATGAGACAAGAAACATATGATATAGGTGGCTAATGAGGGAATTTTGTAAATTTCTAGTTTGATGCTTGAACGAAGATTTATCCTCTTATTTTAAATCTCAAATAGCAATCATTCGTCCAATACTTTCTTGTGAAAATATACAATACAAGAGATATGTTTATGTGATTATAAAATTTACATCTTAGATTTTCATTAGCAATATGTTTAATGGAGAGGACCGTAAAACAATAACATACAATCTAAAACAAAATGTGCCAAGAATTATATTCGCCTATATTTTTATGAAAGGATGAATCAATTTAGAATTTATCAAAAATAGTGTATATGCAAAAATTTGCAAGAGTCAACTTTTTATACTCCTAAGAAGTTCCCTTGTAATAAAATCTGGTTATCTAAGGCACTTTCTATAGCCTTAATATTATTTATGGTTTTTTGTCCAAAGTAAAATTTGGAAGGGTTACAACTTGCATATAAGAGAATAACATCAATCATTTAGGTGTGCTTTGTATGATGAGGAGCTAAAAAATAAAATATTTTGCTTTTTTACTTTAGTTTTTATTTTACTAATTGGGATTTGTAAAAAAATATTACAATATATGGGGTTAATATATTTAAATTTTAATATTTAATGAGTGTTCTATTAGTTATTTTAGAGTGAAATATTTAGTGATTTTATAGTGGATGTCCTACTATTATTTCTTGCAATATTCTACTTGAAAATAATAATAGAATTTTCAAACACAAATCTTATAACCATATCCAAGTTTACATTTATATTGTCTCCTTTATTTTGTAGCGTTTAAAGGTGTAGTTTTCATCATGGAAACTTAATATTTATAAAAGGATATACTAGTATTTGTTAGAGTTAGAGCATATTACATCATTTGGGTCATGTAAATATACTACCTTTGGTACATAGTTAGAATAGGAGATTACTTTAGGGGGAAGTTAACTAGTTACTTCAAGAAATATAATAAATTTACAAATATCAATGTGCAAGTTGTAATGTGCAAGGTGTACACTTGTACAACTAGATAGAGTGTTGGCCAAGGAATCTCTCTTCCTATATAAATAGTCTCATGATAGATCACATATAAAGTACATATCAAGTGCATTGTAGTAGAGAGTAGTACATAGTAGTAGAAATCTTGTATGGAGTACAATGTAGCTCTTTAGCTTGTATTAATGGAGTGACCATTACCTCCATATTGCATTGTATTTTTATCATTTTTATTTATATTATATTTCAGTCATATTGCAGAATTATATTCTTTCATATTTTTTGCATCTTATTAGAACCTGTGTTAGATCTCTACCACTACATATATTCTCAAAATATAATAGTGGTATTAGATCCATGGTGGATCAAGATAGGAATAGGAAGAGCCAAAAGTGAGGATTGAAATAAATCTTAGTTATAAATATTCTAAGATTACATCTGGCTAGAGTCTTTCCACATAGTTGTAAGAAAACTCATGAAGACAAGGACTCAATATTCATTCCACTAGTTTGATGGATCAACTAGTGAAGACTATTTATCTCAAGAGATCTAGATAATTTCATGCTAACTATTATCTAAAGTTATTTATTATAGAAAAATAGACATTACATAAGAGAATCCATGAGTAGAGTCTTGGTGAAGGTTGGATATTGGAGATCTCCATTGCTAGATTGGAAAAAATTCACATTGCAAAAAGGCTATAGAATCCCTGATCTAGAAGAAAGACCATAGAATCCTTTATCCATAAGAAAGGCCATAGAGGTCATTCAAAATTATAAATTCTTATGTTCCAATTTCTAACAACTTATTGCGAGAAAAGGATATTCAAAAAAAAATTGGGAAGCTTCCTACAAGAGAGTTAGGAAGAATATCTTCTTAGAATCATTCTAAAACTTACAAGAACAAGGAGAATACTTAATATTTTAAAGACCTTGAAAAACAAGGGGTCCTATTACAAGAGTTGTAGATTATAAAAGTAAAGATAAGGCAATAATAGCCTTATAGTAGACTCTAGAAGATGAGTCAAGGATGAGATAGAATATTGATGATATTCATTCAATATCAATACTTATAGAGTGTAGAAGTAGAAAAGGCCACAAAAGACTTAATTCTAAAGAAGACTTTAGAGAAATAATTTCTAATTTAGAAGAAGAATTCCTAATTCAAAAGAATATTCCAAAGAAAAAATTTTGATTCAGAAGAAGACTCTAGAGAAGAGTTCCTAAAGAATACTCCAGAAAAGAGTCTATGAAAAAGAGATTGGTGATCTCCATTAAATCCTAAAAATTGTAGAAGAAAAGAAGGACCAACAAGATCCCATTCCAGAATCTAGAAGTAATATATTTCAAATATCCAAGAAGAATATCTCATAACCAACACTTCCAAAAGAAAAATATTGAATAAAAGGTCTCAGTTGAAAGACCAGATAAGTTGTAATATAGAAGACCTTGGAAAGGTCTCAAGGAGGAAAAAGAAGAAGGCTTGGAGAGTCTTATTGTATATCTCATAGAAGCATCATCAAAAGAGTTCCTAGGAGAACTCATTGGAGAAATCCACTACCAAGAATAAATATCTTGATAATGAAGGACTTGGGACAATTATCGCCATCCAAAAATAAGCCCAAGAGAAGAAGAATTTGGTGAGGAGTGCCAAATCCTAGAAGAAGAATCTAGTGAAGACCTCAAGACATTCAAAATATTGAGAAGAAGAAGATCCCGTTTGAAGATAGAATTAAATAAGAATATTGAAGGATGATTCAAATAGAAGAAGCCTACTAAATCTAAGAGATTTGGATATTACCTCTCATAGCAAGAAGACACAATTTAGAGAAAAGTCTTCTCTGAATCTATAGTAGAAAATAGAAGATCACTGGAAGGATAAAGCCACAAAAATCTAAGCTCAAGATAGAAATTTCAAGACCACAATTTGGTGAAACAAGAAAATATTCTAGACAACCAACAAGAAGCTAAGAATTCATACACTACAAGGCAAAAATTTGGTGAATCAAAACACCAAGATCTACATCTACTGCAAAAATTATTAAAGGTAAGCAACTAGGATACACTTAGTTGAACTTCAAATTAGGGCTCATTATCAAATTCTATTAAGCACCATATTTAGATTAAAATTTGCAAGAAGAACCCATATTATAGTCTTCAAAAAAGTACAAAAAGGAGAATTCATTTTAAAATATACTTACACATTTAATAGGAGTTAGATATTTTTGAAAGAAATAAAATTACCATCTTCTTGTTTTCTATTTAGAAAGAAAGAAGACTACATCCTACAATATTGATTGTAGTAAAAAAATATAGAATACTCATTAAGGGTTCATTAAATATTACACTTGAAAACTTACAGAAGATTATTAAGTATATTATTAATCCATTAACACTATAATAGTTGATCTTTAATAGTTACTCTCAAAAGGATTAGTTTATATTTGTTGATTGTTAAAAATCAAGGACACAAAAGCCAACATATTATCAAAGTGTCTAGAGACACTATTTGGTGTATAGAACCTACAATATTTTTATGCTCAAAAAAGCCACAAAAAATTAGATTATATTTGTCCAAGGATTGGAGAATAAAACCACCATAAAGTTAGATAAAGAAGCTTCAAATTGAGACTTGGTGAGTCTCAGATTCAAAATGCACTAAAGGCTATTTACAAGGAAAAATTATACAGAAATTACTTCTGCAAAAGCTTCTATTTATGTGGTTATTAGCTTAGGTTTATTACCAAAGTAACCAAACAAAGGAGAGAGAGTTATCTAGCAAAAGAGACAACGTCAAATCAGACCTTACCTACAAGAAATCCACCATAAAAACCAATAGAATAGAGTGCAAAAGGAGGTGCAAAAAGAAGTGTAAAAATAAGGTATTATATTTACAAGTTTATTTACATTATATTGTACTATAAAAATCTATCCTACGTAGGAAGAAGGGTAGAGTTTAAATATCACAAAGGTATATTATTCACAAAGGAAATCAACTAAAATAGGCTATGTAAAAAGCATTCTCCAAGTAAGGTAGAAGAGCTTCTCAAAGGGCTCATATCCTCCATGGTTTTTAATAGCCGTATCAAGCTACTTGTAAGCATAACATAAGGATAAATATTATCTGCAAAGGCAAGTTGAAATAAGAAGAAAAAAAACATAAGGAAAGAAGGTTATACTAGCTAGATGTACTTCCACAAGGAGCACTCAAGGGAACCATTGGAGCACCTTAAAAACTCCACCAAAGCACTACCCATAGCTACTAAAGGAGTTGCTCACGATACTAGCTCAAAACCACCAAAGCATTGCTCACTACTACAACTAGAAATAGTTCGAATCAATCATCATCGAAAGCATACAAAAAAGGAGGAGTTGGCCACAATACGTTGATGAAAGAACCTTGAAATTTATGATGAAAGATATTGAGAAGAAAAGGTACATGCAAATAGGGAAGGTGAAACTTGTCACATTGAAGGAAATCCTAATGTTTCTCTCATAAAATCTCACCCTTTGCATTCTTGAAGGAAAGGCCAAGAAGTCATTATACAAGAGGAGGAATATGAGTGTTCACACAAATTTGTATTGTTCATTCTACAGAAGAGTCCAATTGTCAAGAAGGTTCTCTCCTAGGTTTTAAAGTTAAACTACCGTGACACTTGTTACTCACTTCAATATTCAACTCTTATTTGAGGCACCAAAGATAAAGGAGCAACACAAATTTATAACCAAATTCATAGCAACAATAAAAACCAAATTCATAGCAACATTCAAAACCAAATTCATAGAAGCGTTCATAGTCAAGTTCATGGTAGGCTTACATAGCAACATTAACATTCATAACAACATTCAATAGTAGTAAAAAGAGAGAATTTAAATATCTTAGTCAAAGCAGTCACACATGAGGTATCCACTATCCAAATATTGGAGTCAAATGAATAAGAAACTAGCAACCATCCAAGTTCAAAATAAACATTAAAGCCTACGCCCATACATTGGAGATAATGATCAAAAGGAATACTACAGGGTGTTGTCATTTACATCTGAAATTCAACATCAAATACGTAGAGGCAAGGAGCATCATAAAGGTAGGAATTTATCTTATTCTAATTTGTTGTCATTAATAGGAGTTATAAGGACATAATATAAGGTTAAAACTATAGGGAAATCAACCATATTTGAAAGAAAAAATTAAAGGAGAATTATAGATTTATATTTGCAAATTAAACATAGGAGAAATAAGGATTTCTACCTGGAAACTTAAATTTCCATTATTGCAAATATTATTGTTTTCTAATATTCCAAATTAGGGAGTTATAAGGAATACTACACCAAAGTAGGATATTGGAATTTAAAAATATTAAATATTAAATATCAAATATCAAAATATATAAAATGAGGGTCATTAAATATTATAAAGAGTTGGAAACTAATTGGTATACTTTTCCCAAAACTACATTAAATATACAAAATAAATCCAACCATTAGACCTCATAAAATTAGAAAGTGCTTAAGTTCAATAGGATTAATAAGGTGTAATAAATTTTGTTTTTTTTCTATTTGCAAATATTTACAAAATCAATCTAAAATTGACCTACTATTCTCAAAAGCACTTTATATATCATTTAGCATACCCAAAATCACTAGGGAGACATAAGACATTTACAAAACTTGATAATAATAGCATTCATTCAAACTTTATCAAGTACTCAATCCATTTGGGAATCATAATGTTTCTCCATATCCTACAAGGATTTTATTAATCAAATATCTTAACTAGGGAGACATAAGGAAGCCTACAAAACCTAAGCTACAAAGGTTTTATCAAAACAAGCTCATATACTCTAAACTAGGGAGTCATAAGGTAGACTACTACAAATATTTTACAAAGGAATTGCAAGAAATACTATTTCAAGGCACTATCAAATCACTTTATACTCTAATATAGGAATTTGTAAGGATGTCTACCTCAAGCAATATAGTAAACAACAATATGAACAACACTATCAGAAAGGAAAAAACAAGTGTCATAAACATTGGGATCATGAATCTACTCATGACATATAAAGAAACATTAGACCTAACTTCAAAGGTAATTCATAGTGAAGCCTTAAGAGATAATTTTAATACTATGGAATGCTTTCTTCAAGCTTGTGTCAATGAAACAATCAATAATGAGAAAAGTAACATTTTACTTTCTTTAGATTTTATGAGCATATTATACATGATATTACTGACATACAAACCATACAAGAATGAAAATGAAAAACAAAAAGAATTTATAGAACTACTCAAAAATAAGATAGAGCTGAATGAATCATATTTAGAAAAGCTTTCTCATTTCTCATCTAGCATTGGTACTTCAAGTTCTACTAATCAAAGATATTATATTGATGCCTTGAGAAATTGATCTAAAGCCTCTATACGAATTAAGGACATGGAGAAATATCCTTGAATAAATCAAGCAACAGTACTACCACCTATAAGAAAAAAAACTAGATTCAAAGAGAAAGCTAAATATGAAGAGGAAGATGAACCAAATAAAGGAAGAACTACAATACAAAGCCAACTTATGAAAAAACCAGATCAAGCTAAAAAAAATTTGAAGACAAAGATCGATATTGAATATTGAAATCTTCGAATACCCAAATAATGTAACACAGGGGGTGTTAGAGTTAGAGCATATTACATCATTTGGGTCATGTAAATGTACCAAATTTGGTACATAGTTAGAGTAGGATATTGCTTTAGGGGGTAGTCAGCTAGTTACTTCAAGCAATGTAATAAATGCACAAGTTCCAATGAGCAAGGTGTCCACTTGTACAACTAGGTAGAGTGTTGGAAAATGAATCTCTCTTTCCATATAAAGGACCTCATAGTGATAGATCACATATCAAGTACATATAAAGTTCATTATAGTAGAGAGTAGTGGAACTCCTGTATGGTGTACAATGTAGCTCTTTAGATTGTATTAATGGAGTGACCATTACCTCCATACTATATTATATTTTTGTCATTTCTATTTATAGTATATTTTAGTCATATTGCAAAATTATTTTATTTCATATTTTTTGCATCTTATTAGGACCTATGTTAGATCTCCCCCACTGCGTATATCCTCAAAAGCTAACAATATCTTGGTTACAAAAATTGAATATATAAGAATAGAATAAGAATTAAAAATTTGTCATTAATCCATGATAAAATAAAAAAAATTTGGAAGTTGGGTTGACTAAACTTAGCTTTGATATTGCTTCCAAATAAAATACTAGGATAGTAGTAGAGGTGATTTTTCTAGAATAATAAAGACAAAATTATTTTCATTTGCAAAGAATCATATGGAACTACAATAAATAACTATGCAAAGGTAAGAGAACTTTTTATAAGAATCATAATGGATAATAAATAGGGATGGAGATATATCTCAATTTAAGGGATTGTAACTTGTTATTGATGTTGTTTTTGTTATTTTTATTATTTAATTGGATACCATATACTTTATTCATTGTAAAGCTAGGATAATTCTCTTGGATTCAGCCACATGTCACTCACACATGCAAGGAATTTATCCTAACTAATACTTGAATATGAGCCTTCTATATAAAATATTATTCATCTTAATTACATAAGTACATGATGGCAAGCATGGTATTGCTAGCAATGATTTCTCAAAATAGAGATTTAAATTAGGTTACTCTTTATATAAATGTGTATGCTCCATGTACTATGGAAGATAAATTATCAATATGGAGGAATATAGATTTTATCACCTCCCAATTCCCTGATGCTTAGGCTTTGATAGGAGGATATTTCAACTCCATCCTCTTCTTAGAAGAAAAATTGGAGGAAATAAGAAGTTGGATGGGATTTATAAACTCATGAATGAATACATGCCTAACCGTCACCTAGTACATATCAATCCAAGCAATGGTTTGATGACTTGGTCCAAGAGAAGACAAGACTCGACATGCATCCTTGAAAGACTAGATAGGTTTTATCTTTTAGATAAGTTTTGGATATAGGGAAACACCCTAAAATTTAAGATCTTAAATAATGGAGGATCTAACTATTGGCCAATTTTAATTGAATTTTAGAGAACCAGTGGTAAGCCCACACAATTTTATTTTTAGTTAATGTGGATCAGAGATGAATCCTTCAGGTAAAGGCTACAACAATGGTGGTAAGAAGGCAAGCCAAGACATGGTATAAAAATTTATTATTTTTTCAAAAGGTTGTAGTACATTAAATATAAAACAAAGACTTGGAATTTGGAGGAATTTGGAGATATCAAGGCAAAGAAAAGGGAAACTTTAACCCAAATTGAGGAGTTGAATAAGTAAATTCATATTGAAGAACTCACAAAAAATAATATTAAGAAAAAAATTAATATTTCATCCTAGGTGAAGGAAGGGGATAGAAAAGAAAAAAATATGTGGAAGAAAAAATCAAGGATTCAATGGCTACAAGGAGACCAAAACATAATTTTATTTCACAAGTCTCTCCTAACGCGAACAACACATAACTTTATCCCCTCATTGAATAATGAATATAGAGATATAGTCCACACTTGGAAAGGTATGTCTTCATTAGTTGTGAACCATTTTTAAACCTATATACAACCAAATTATTTAACCCAAAATCCCGAAAAGAAATTCTATAGGACATAATTGTTCTTATTTTTGATGAGGAGAATGTGGCCTTGACTAAACCAATAAATATGAGGGAACTACAAGAGGTAGTTTTCAAAATTCAAAAGGGGAACAACTCAAGTTTGAATGGATTTTCTATTGAATATTATCCAAAATTTAAGGATGTTTTAAAGGATGGAACTCTAAAGTTGGTAGAAGAGGCTAGAAAGGTAAAATAAATCCTCAAAGAAGTCAAAAAGATATACATAGCACTAATTCCTAAATATCAAGAAGCAAATAACATTACTAGTTGTAGACCAATTGCTTTAAGTAATGTTATTCTAAAAATCATCTCAAAGATTGTCTTAAAGTCTCAAACCATTGCTACATAAGATCATCTCTCCAAAATAAGGGGTATTTATAAAGGGTTGATAGATTATGGATGATATAGTGTTAGCATGAGATGCAATTCACTCTATGGAAGCTCAAAAATCTCCATCCATGTTCATTCGAATGGATTTATCCAAAGTATATGATAGAGTGGATTGGCACTTTCTCATCCAAGTAATGGAAATTTTTGGATTCTCTCAAGAATAGAAAAAGTAGATCAAAGGTTGTATATATTTAGTTTCTTATTCAATTATTCTCAATGGTTGTCCTACTCAGTTGTTCCCAACATCTAGAGGCATCAAACAAGGATAACCTCTCTCTCCATACCTATTCATCATCCTAGAAGAATATTTAGGGAGAACATTTGCTAACAATCGATATTGTCAAATATTATAAGGAGCTACAATAGCTAAAGGATTTAGAAATATCTCTCATTTATAATTTTTTAATTATTTGACCATTTTGGAGAAGACAACAATAAAGGAAGGAGCCTCAATAAAGCAAATTCGTAACTACTTCACTAGAGCCTTAGGGCAACTAGTTAATGAAGATAAATCAAGAGTAATTTTTTTCTATTGTTTGCCTATAAAATAGACTTTGATATTGGATAGATTAGGATTAAAAAACTTCTCTTCAACTTAAATATCTAGGTGTTTCAATTAATCTTGGTAGCCAAAATATAGAGCATTGTAGTTGGTTATGAGATAAAGTGTAAAATATAATAGGCAGTTAGACTAACAAATGCCTTTCCTCAAGAGGATAAATAACTCTTATCAAATTAGTTCTTCTGTTTATCCTAATATTTATTTTAGCAATGTTGAACATCCCTAACTTCGTGCTTAAATAACTAGATAAAATTAGTCACATATTTCTTTGAAGAGGATAAAAAATTGAGAAGAAATGGGCCCTAGCAATGTGGGAGACCTTATGACTTCCTACTCATGAAGGGGGTCCAGGTCTTCGATCGACAGTCAAGAATAACAAGGTTTTGGTAGTAAAGTTATACTGGAGGTTAATTAGCTATTCCAATGCCTTATGGGCCAAAAATATGAGAGTCAAATATGCAAAAAACAAAGACCCCTATGATATAATTTGATACCAACTACCTTCTAGAGGATATCCAATTTTAAATATCCTAAAAATTGGATAGGATTTGATAAAGAATAAGCTCTTCTGAATAGTACATAATGATCAAAAGGTACATGTTTTAACAAACTCTTGGGATAGACACCTTGTGCTATCAATTCAACATCCAAAATTAAGACTTATAATGGAGAAAATACATTGTATAAATTGGTAAAACTTACCAAATATTATAAATACTAGACAAGATATTGGATCATAGTAGAAAACTGATAAATCAAACTCTTTAAATATCATAAAGGATATTCACATACTCCTTCAAATGTGATTGCCTTCATGATTATAAGTCAATGACTGTATTGGTTGGAATAGCTTAAGGCATGGAGCATACATTGTAGCTCAAGGTTATTTAGCCTTAAGATATATTAACCACCATTCTACTTAGGATTTGTTCAAACATTTATAGGCTCAAAAGTTATGGCTAAAATTTAGGTTTTTCAACTTGTTGCTACTTCTTAAAGGGTACTCACAGGGGAGAAAATTGTGAAGAAATTATTTAATGTACTCTTTTAATGTGTAATGTGATGGGATAACAATGAAACACTAAACAATTTGTTCATAGAATGATCCTTAGCTTCTAAATTATGGAAGATGATGGCTTCCCTTAAAAATTTAATATGGTCCAATGAAAAATCCATAGAATAGAGATGGAGAGGTTAGAGCAAACAAGAAGAAAAAACTAGTATATGAACCAAATAGTTTGGACATAAGTGACTATTATTCCTTAGAATAGTTGGAAGGAGTGAAACAAGCAAATATTTTAGTAAGAGAGTAGGGACATCCATTATGTCTAGCTAAAGATCATAGAAAATATGATAGAGATTGTCCATCATTTATTAAATCATCCACGCAATTCAAATAGACTATAGAAATAAATAATGATCCAATTAAAGATTAGCCATGGATTAGCCCAACATAAAAGGAAGAAAGTGACCAATTAAATGATGGATAGAACACATCAATGATAGACTCCCTCATATAATTTTGGAAAAAATAATATGGATGGAGCATCCAAAGGAAATCTTAGAAGAGCTAATATAGGAGGGATAGGGAGATTGGAAGATGGTACTCCGATTTTTATGATGGTTTGCTAGGTATGCAAAATAGTTTAAATTTGTAGTTATAATTAGATTGCATCTTGGCTAGTAGCCAAAAGGCTAGAGTTTATTATATTAATAATATATTCTTGAGTGTCTCTTAATAAATAAATAAATAAATAAATAAATAAATAAATAAATATATATATATATATATATATATATATATATATATATATATATATATATATATATATATATATATATATATATATAAACTATATATACATGGGATTAAAACCTTAAATTACGATGTAAAATTCCTAACCCTCAAATACATTCGGTAAATTTTAATATTTACCCAAGACTCAAATCTTGGCTTATGGATTGAAAATTTTCATTTCCTAATGCCTATATTAGATCCATTAGAAAATTATTGTTAGTGTTCTAAAGATAAATGGTTGTAGAGATTACATAAAATGACATTATACTTAATATTTATCCATTATTAATGAAAGCCAATTCTTAAAAATATCAACATATCTAGAGAAGAAAATATAATTATAAGTAATTTATCCAATAGTAATGTTCATCTTCATGGTAAAATTAAAATTCGATAGGGTAATTAGCTAACACAAATTAAATATCTTGATAAAAATAATATAAACTTATGACTTTGTACTATCTATATAGTTCTCTAACTAAAAACCCACACTAAAGACATGATAAAGTAACCTATTCCAATTTATTCATAATAACACAATGTCAAAAACAAGATAAAAATAATTAATATAAATTTGGCTTTTTATTTAAGGGATTTAAGTTCAAACAATAATAAAATATATGAACATGTTTCTCATAATATATAAACTAACTTCATATTAATATTTTGATAATAAATATAATACTTTAATAACAATAACCTCCATAAATAAAAAATTTAAAAATAATAATATGTATAATGCTTTAAAAGCAATTCAAATTTGATCCCTTTGATGCAAATAAATTGATATGTCTCTTTTGAAACTCAGTTCACATTTGGTCTAATTGTCCACGAATGTGTATGTGTGCATTCATAATCAAACTTGTCTAATTCTCAGGCTGCATCTAAAATCACGCATGATAACAACTTTACATTATTTTTTTGTTATGTCTTCTTGTATCCATAAGAGAGACTCATGATTACAGGATGAAGTTTTGGGGAAAAAAAATAATTTTCACTCACAAAGATGTTAGACACAAGTCACAATCAAATTGAAGTCAAGAATTGCTCTTACAATTTGCTTACGCCTGTTAAACAAAGCAATATCAAATAATTAAAGCCTAACACACCACAAAGAACAGGATTGCATTATAATAGCGCTACAGGGGGAATCTTAAATTCCTCTGACGCAGCATGAAATAGGCAATAACGAGATAAACACATCAATACTCATCCAGATTACAATCTTGCAAGAACAGCCCAATATTTGATGTCCTCTCCACATAAACAACTGACTACATGACGGTAGACACAACAATTTCTGTGCCTCATTATTTTCTTTCAGTTTAACCTTCCGCTTAAGAAAAATGTGATGGAACAACTGAAATTCCTCACTTGAACATGCCGGCAACAGTATGGGGAGCAGCCATCGCTCTGCTAGCCCACCCTAAATCATATAACAAAAACTACCAAAATTATCTTCAATAGTTGAAAAGAATAGAGCTTACTCACGTATGTTTCCAAATAAGAATAACATCTTAAATCGTGAAAAAACAATGAATCCTTAAAAAGCTATAGTTTCAAATGCCTCTTGAGATTATTGTGTAGTTTCAAATGGTTCTTCATTTATATGACAGTTTTTAATATCTATTGATTAACAAGTATGTCATAGTGACGGCAATCTATGGAAAAAGTTTATAGAATGTATCAAAAAGCTATAATTAGAAAGCTTGTTATAAAAATTGCTAAAAATTCCAGTTTGCTTAACAATATCCTTGGGATCTCCAGTCCTATGTATACATTACATGCCCAAAAGAAGAATGAGTATAATTAGCCTACCTGTAGGTGTATTGGAGACTCTTTTCTTGATCTCCCGGGCTTCCTTAGAGAGGGCACAGCAGTCACAACACCAGTGCACAAGACAGTCTGCGCAAGGCTCCTCGGGCAAGTTATACTTGTTCCGAAGTTTCCTTCGAAACCCGCAGGTATACAGGCATGGCACTCCCGCAATGGCGAATAGCACGTATAGACACCCTTGTGCATCGATTCATATTTATCAGTATTAACTCCACTCACGTTGTAAGATTTGTGGTTTCCATCTTATACCTCCGTCAACAAATCAACAAGAACAAGACAAATAAGTTTATTTAAAAAAAAATTAATGTAACTAACTCCCTATGATTAAAACAAATATAAAAACTCCACTCTTCAATACCATTACCATCTAATTTAGATACGGTTTATTTTAGATTTATGGATGTGCATGTGGGGTTCCGATCTTAATAAACTTAAAGAATAGATGGATTGGATGTTAGTAAGTTTTATAATTTGTTAATTCAATACAGAGGCAGGTTCGAAAACTAACAAAACCACAACAAAAATAAGGACTTGCTTTCTGTATAACTAAGGAACTAAGGATATGAATCTAACTGGTTCCGGCGTCTGCGTGTTCGGCCACTCGTCCGAAAGTAACACAGGGTAGAAAGGTCGTTACACAACCTGCACAGAAGAAGAACTAAGGATATTGAAATTTTTAGATATGAAATATCATGCTGAAGAGAGAAATGTTGAAGGAAAGGACGACTGACAGATGGAACAGTCCTCAAAGCAGCCGCAGAGGCCTGTAGTCCACTTCATGATGGGAAGCAAGATCTTGCTTGAAATTGTGTGATGGAAATTTTTCTACTTTCACTGAGACGAGTTTGGAAATTTATAATCTGTTATATGTGAGTCGGCCATGGGTGGGGCGAACAAAACTTTGTGTATCGGAATTTTCTAGATGCTTTTGGATTGTAGCGTGGGACGGTTTTATGCGTTACGGATGCCAGCTTCATTGCTGTTCCGTGTTACAGGAACGTTGTAAACATGGTTGAATGCAGAGACAACGGACGAAAATGACACTTTCTTACATGGCTGATTGGATCCTACCACAATTTAATATTCTCAGCGTCGTGTATTGGAGGTTTTTTTTGTGTTTGTATTGTAATTTATTTATTGGCTTTCACTCCAAGATAATGAATTTGTGATTATCGCTGTCTGCCTGGCTGTTTTTTTTTTGTTTTTAAACTTCAAAAACTTATAACATTAAGTTTTGATTTTCTTTTTAAATACATTACAATTAAATTTAAAATAGGTCATGGGGAAGGTACATATGTATGTGTAATGATCCTTCTCGCATAAATAATAAAAGAAAGTAAAATATGTATATATTTATGTATATGTAATGATCTTCCTTAAAATATGTATATACCTACCTATTTTTTTTGAGAAATAAGACAGTTGCAAGATGATAATGAAAGGAGGTAAGTTAGTAGAAAAAGAGTAAGTAAGGGAAGTGATAATTTGCCCTTGCATATTATAAGGGGTAATATAAATTGAATCTCTTATCATTTAGGGGTAATATAAATTACATCTTTATATGAGTTCAATCGTTTGAAATATTGTTTGATTGCAAGGAATGAGAAATATTTTATGGCAGTAATGATGATGGAAGCCACTAGCTTGGAAAGGCATGATAGTGTTTGTATATTTGGACATGTGTGTATGTATCTAATACTTTGAATGTTCATTTATTTTATTTTTATATATAGTAAGTTTGTGAGATTAGACGTGGCAATGAAGATGTCTCAATCATGGAAGTCATTGTTGAATGAAGATTTGAAAATATTTTCCTTTATTCTTTCATGATTTTATAGAAAGATAATTTTATAAATAAAATAGAAAATAAATAAATAAAAATAGTTATTTTATTTTTTTGAAAAAGAAAAGAAAACTTGTGCAAATCGAGTTTTAGTTTGCTATGTGTTTTCTCCACGTTCATATTAAAGAATAGTGGTATTTGATGTTAACAAAATATAGAACCACCATGTTTGGATATGAAGGCAAAGGACATGTTATTGGTGGCTGATAGACTTTGTGAATATTTCCAACCTTGCTTTAATTATTTTTAAATCATTCGGAAAATAGTTTATGTTACTATTGTTGCTCCAAGGTTGGAAAAGTCAATAGAGCTAAGTTCATTAATGCTGAGATTTGTTGGAATGTCATGATGGAATGTGATGCGTACAAGATTGTGGAGGAGAGGCTTGACAATCTGGCATTATGCATGAGTAAGGAGATAAAACAACTTACCAAATTTCCAGGGATATATTTCTTTTTTGGGAAAAATAAAGAGAGGGAAAAAAAGAAGAGGAATAAATAGGTACAAAAGGGAGGATATAAAATTGGAAGAGCATCAAAATAAAATTATTTGGAAGCGGAAATAAATAGGTTGGGTTTTCTACTTGGTTTTATTATGATTGCTACAATGCATACTGTGTTTATTTGAACATAAAAATAGTTTGGTGTTATTATGTTTACTACTATGCATATTGTGTTTATCCAAACATGAAAATAACTTGGTGTTATTATGTTGGTTGTTGTGCATATTGTGTTTATTTGAAAATGAAAATAGTGTAGAGACATTATGCTTGTTGTTGTGCATACTATGTTTAATTATTTTGAAAATAGTGTGAAATATGTTAAAGAGTTTTCCAAGAGATAAGACCAGAAACTAGTAGGTCAAGGAAGGGATAGCTAAACTATGTTCATGAATAAAAATGAAAAAAACAACAAAGGCAATAGATATCCACCAAATGGATGCTAGGTGTGTAAAGGAGCTCATTATGCTAACAAATGCCCGCATAGAGCTGATCTACCATAAAAGGCTCCAAATAAAAATAGCCACAAGATTTATGCAGCCACAGGTAGTTCTAAAATCAATGGAAAAATTACTACTTTCTTATTAAATGGTAAAATTTTTGGTAAAACTATGCAAATTTTGATTGATAGTGGAGCAACTAATAGTTTTATATTAACTAGATTAATGAGGGATTCACCTGTTAGACATGGATTATTGGCCAATGGTTGGAAGGTAGAGTATGGAACAGGGCAAACTCACCATGTTAACGAATGTCTATTTTATTCCCACATATCCTTACATTAAGGAAAGATCAATTGGCATCTATATATGACACCTTTACATACATTTGATATCATCTTAGGGGTTGATGAATTAAAAGCACACAAGACCCTTTTAAACTTTGAAGAGAGATGGGCAGAATTTTTGGATGAATCTAATCAAAGGATTGGAATTATTTGTGAGTGAAAAGAAGTTAAACCCCATCTATTGTATGCAATGCAAATTAAAAATATTTTTAGAAAGAAGGGTATGGTCTTCATAGTAAAAATGAACAGAAAAAACATGCTGAGAAGGAGTTTGACCTCTTCTAGAAATACCCGATGCTAGGTGCATTTAGGGATGTATTTCCTGAAGAACTTTCAGGGTTATCTCCTTAGAGGAAATTTGATCATTTAAATGAGTTGTTACCAAGTGCAACACCAATCGCAAGGTCACCTTACAAGATGAATTCTATAGAGTTGCAAGAGCTAAAAACATAACTATAATATTTGTTTGAAAAGGGGTTAATAAAACCTAGTGTGTCACCCTAGGGAGCGTACCTTAAGAATGTGCATAGACTATTGAATGCTGAATAAGGTTACCGTAAAAATAGGTACTTGCTACCAAGGATTGATGATTTGTTTATTCAACTAAGAGGAGCAACCATATTTTATAAAATATATTTGAGATCTAGATATCATCAATTTAGAATTCATGAAGAACATACTTCTAAAAAAACATTTAGAACAAGATATGGGCATTTTGAGTTTACAATTTTACCTTTTGGGTTAACCAATATCCCAAAATCATTTATGAATCTCATGTAAAACATTTTTAGATAACAATTGGATAAGTTTGTACTCGTATTTTTGGATGATATTTTGGTTTATTTAAAAAATAAAGAATAGCATGATCAACTCCTAAGAACAGTGCCTGGGATTCTTAGAAAGAATCAATTGTTTGGAAAATTTTCAAAATGTGAGTTTTATACTCCACAAGTGCAATACCTTGGATATATTGTCTTTGTTAAAGGAATTGTAGTATACCCCAAGAAAATTGAAGCAACCATTGAATGGTAAACACCTACTAATGTCAGAGAGGTATGAAGTTTTATGGGAATTGAAGTGTAGTATAGGTGATTTGTCAAAGGAATTTCGAGAATTACTCATCCCACTACAAACCTCAAGAGAAAAGGGAAAGACTTCAGGTGGATAGAGCAGTGTGAGGAGGCTTTTGAATTTTTGAAAGAAAGGTTGATGATTGCACCAATCTTGCAATTACCTGATCCTAATAAGCAATTTATAGTTTGTATAGATGCATCGATCGAAGGGTTTTGTAACTGAAAGCACGAGGATACAGAAGCAAAAAGGGAAATCTAACATGCGATATGCAAACACAGAAACCAAACTTAGCGCTAAATCCTAAAAACTTGAAAGTGCATGAAAAGAGGGAAAAGCATGATCGAATCGAACTGAAATAAATGTGAATCAAAAGAAAGACAACCCATTTTTATTGATATGTTCCAAACTCGGTTACAATGTGCATCCTCCCCTCCCAAGGGCTAGGAGCGTTTAAGCATTCATTCTAGTTATATCCATGGGCACCTTTCCTTCTTCCGCGTGCCCACATGTAAAATGGACAGACCAAACATCGCCGCCGCTTGCGTTGATGAATCTAGACTCCTCGCTACTCCTTCGATGTACAAACCCTATGTTCAAAATAACAAGAAATGATCAGTAGCACCTGCAGATGGAACAAAGAATGCAATCTCTAAGCCTAAACTAAGTGAACAAGAAAAATGAACTAAACTATAGCTAAAAAAAGTCCAAATGCTATGAAAATTTGACAAGGTAATCAAGACATCATCAGGAAGGCTCTAAAAAAAGAACAGTCCAAAAATTCCTCACCGATTTGAATTCATTTCGGGGTGGGACAAATTCACCTGCAACATAACGCCAAATAGGTACTATCCCAATGTCCTGCCTCGGAAGCTCCAAAAGACCTACAAACTTGGGGTTAGCTAATTGGGGGCATTTGGGAAGACCCAGATGATCAGATTTTCTCAATTTGGCCTCCATTAGTGAGAATTTGATTATGCTACCTGCAAGTTAGTAGAAGCGAACAAAGATAGAAATATGGTCAAAAGTGTTCAAACGAGATGAAATTAAAATGACAACCTATCTAAGCATCATAGAACTGAATGCAAAAATGAAAGAAAGCAAATCTGCCATGAAATTCCCATTGCTTCGAAAGGGGGCGATTAGGATTGTGGCAGTGTGGGAGGGGGCTCCCATGGGGCAGGCCGCCCACCGTTTGAGGCTTGATTTCGACACCAATCCACTTGGGATGGGTCCAAAACCTCTTGTATGGTATTGTCGACAAATTTGGTGGGATATCGTGACCAAATATTGGGTTTTGGGATCAAGATTCGTCTTCCCAATAGTCACTCGATGACCTCCCCTCTAAAGGAAATCAAGGATGTGGAAGGTGCAAATCCAAAAGGTGTGAGGTATGACAATAAAATGATAGCACTTCGTTGCTCTAAAATGCTACTCTCCTATATATTTTGGGGTGAGGAAACTCACCAATTTATAGACCTGGAGGCCTCTTGAAATGGGCATGCAAGGGCGCCACATGGCAGCCATGCCCTCCCAGGGGGAAGGAGATTCCTACCTGAATTGGGACTACATGACTGATCTTGTAGATGCCTCTAACGCTCAAAAACGCTCACCCATACTCCCATGCAATGAAGGAAGCGTTGGGTGGCGGATTCGAGCTGCCATTTGTCAAGATTTGACTTTTTGCCCGTCAAACCTACAATTTGCCCCACCCTGGAGCGAATTCAAAATTCATCCCTGGGTGGGGCGGATCCCAAATTGAATTCATCCCAGGGTGGGACAGATACTTAGCAAAGTGCTAAAAGGTGCAAATTTGACCTCTGACCTTCCAAAAGTGTTGTGAGAGTGGTTAGGACCACTGTTTGACCTTTCAGGGCTGCCCTTGGGGCTGTGTGTGTCAAAGCAATCAGTGTTTGCAGTCACATAATCAGATTGGTGCTATTTTTGTGTCTACAGATGACCATTTTTGGGATGCATTGTGCATGGTGCAGCATCAAGAAAAAATAGATAACCAAAGCACTAATGATTAGGGTTTCTCAGTAACCTAACCAAATTTTGATGCCCCAAGTATGGAAAGGGCATGCATTCTTGAATCCTTGCTTCTGACGAGCGAAGGAACTCAATTCAAGTGTTAACCTTTTTCGGTGAGGTGTTACTTGATCTTGGACATTGATCGATCACGAATAGGCAAAGGGCATAACCTTTTTTCTATGAGAACCTTGAGTTCATGATTCACGAAATGCCAAGTGATTTGATCAGATTATGATTATTGCTTATTTACTGCCCCAAGTAAGAGCGTAATTGTCTTTGTCAATGATTCTTTGAATGAATGTCGTTTTCCTTAATTGGGTGTGTATTTGTTGATAGGTGACTAAGTGTTACTACCCCCTCAAGTGACGAATCGATGAGGGAATGACCTCCATGAGAAAAGTGACGAGTCGCTTGACCCAAGATGACTTGTGCAAAGGTGCCTTTAGATTCTTATCCTTGAACGTGTGTGCAGTTTTCTGACATTTAGACCTTTTTTTGGCAGGTGTTAACCCTTTTTGGTGACGCTTTTTGGAGCTAAAATTGGCAGAAATCCATCCTCCGGTGGAGGGGTCCGGCTATGGTAGCCTTCTTAGGGAGTAGGATAGTGATAATTTGTAACCCCAACGTCTGTTTTGGATGCCAAGGATGTCAGGCACTACGGCGACTTTGTTCGGTAATGTTATTACTTATTTTTGGGTGGGTTTTTGATCGTTTTGCTGACGCTGTTTGGGGATGAAATTTTTGAAAATTCGTCTTCCCGTGGAGCAGTCCAGCTATGTGAATAAGATAGCGAGGATTTGTGACCCCAACATCTATTTTGCATGCCCGGGATGTCAAGTGCCAAAGCACTCTCATCGGGCAAGTTTATTAGCTGTTTTGGTGCATTTTTGTTCAATTTTTGTTGTTTTTGAAATTTGTGTGCTAAAATGTGAATGTTTGTAATTGATATGATATGCAAATGGAATGGATGAATTGAATTTGTGATGTTTGGTAGTCGCACCATAGGCTGTGCAGAACTTTATGGATTTTTGTCCTAGGCGATTGCTGCGGTGAATAGCTTTGTAGGCATACATGGTTTTTTTTTTTTTTTTTGACCAGGCTAAAATATATCAAGTTGGTTTCAAATGTAGTTAAGGTTTTCTGAGACTCAGACGGTTTTAAATTACCAGCCATGACTATACTTTATCTTCGAAGAATTTTTGGACAAGGTATGAATTAGACTTATCTTTGACCAAGTTATTTCACATCCCTGTGTGTGCAATTGGGTTCATTTATGTGGTATTTGTCAGGATACCGCCAGTGCTAGATAGGCTGTCAACCAAACCTATACTGAGGATCACCTAATTAGCTCCACTAACTCCTTTGTTGTATTTAGTTAGATTAATCTGGTGCTATCATAGGATACCATAAGCTAGCTCATCCACATGCAAACATTGATCTGCATGCAAGTTAATGTGGCATATATATCATCATGCGGGAGTTTTACCACGAGTGACCAATAGGCTATCAACCAAACTGGTATTGAGGTTTTCCTCGTGACCTATCGAAATCTTTGAGAGTTCCAGGGATTCAAGTTCGACTCCCTTATTTTCTTCAATTGTGTTGGGATACTTGCTCTTTTGTAGTGATAAAAATCACTGTTTATTTTTGTATTAATTTTTATTTTGAGCAAGGGATTAGGATATGGAGTGACGAGAATCACTATTGTTTGTGCCTTTTGATGTGTGCACTTTGGGATATCAAATTTTGGAGTTTTGACTTGCAAATTGTTCTGATGTTTTGCAATTTTTTTTTTGAGAACTTTGGGATTCTTGGGGAATTGGGTAGGGAGGATGCTTGTCCTTTTACCAACTCTCAGCATTCTTTGGGGTCATTCGCACAGGGGGATGAGCAAGATAGTCGTTTTGCTTATGGTGACCTGGATTGCTTTGCAGGTTTCATATTTCGTTCACACAACTTGGGAATGTTTTATGTGTTTTAATTTGTTTTGGGATGCTACGTAACAAGGTGTGATCCAAGTAGAACTCTACCTTTGTAAAATCTATCTGAATTTGTACAGTACATGTCTAGAAAGCTAATGAAAGATGAATGACGAAAACTCTTGATACATTAGAAGACAACCGACTATGATGTGGGAAAATAATGTGAATGGTGTTTATTTGTGATGGACTATTTATAGAGTGGAGAAATGTGGAACAAGATGGATTTGCCAAGTAATTACAGTCTATGGTGCTTTGACCTGTAAGACCACAAATATGTAATGTATGGATGTGATGCTTAATGCAGCTATATATTTTTGTGTTTTTGATGGATTGATTTTTGTGAGTATGAAGATGAAATGCAAAACGAGCTTGTTATTGGTGTGATGATTTTGAGTATGCATGGAAATGAGATGCAAATTTTTGTTTATTTGTGATGATTTTATTGATTTTTTTTTTTTGACCAAGTGATTATGGGAATCCTTGGGGCTTTTTGGGTTGACCAAGCGATTATGGGAATCCTTGGGGCTTTTTGGGTTGACCAAGCGATTATGGGAATCCTTGGAGCTTTTTGGGTTGACCAAGCGATTATGGAAATCCTTGGAGCGTTTTGGGGTTGACCAAGTGATTATGGGAATCCTTGGAGCGTTTTGGGTTGACCAAGCGATTATGGGAATCCTTGGAGCATTTTGGGTTGACCAAGCGATTATGGGAATCCTTGGAGCTTTTTAGGTGGGCTATGGCTCCTTTAGATATGGAATGGTCGCAAGTGACTGATGTTCAAGGGTTCTAATTCCTTGATTCCGTCAAGAGAGGCTAGCCGGTATGTTCCAGGTCCTATTTTGCTATCAATTACATAGGGACCTAACCAATTTGCCATGAACTTGTCCCTTATATGGGACGAAAAACTAGAGTTCTGTTGGTTTTCTTTTAAGACCAAGTCACCAATCCGAAAGTCCCTCAGGTGAAATTTCATGTTGTATGCTTTCTTGAGTCACTCTTGATAGATACATAAATGCTTCAGAGCATTAACACATCATTTGTCAAGAAACATAAGCTGGTCTAACCGGGCCTACCGTGTAGTGTCATCATCGATGAACTCTTGCATTGATATACGTAGGGAGGAAATCTCCAACTCGAGAGGCATGACTGCCTCAGAGCCATACATGAGCAAAAACAGAGTTGCCCCAGTGGGCATCCGAATGCTAGTGTGATAAGCCCACAAGGCAAGTGGGATCTGAATGTGCCAATCCTTATGACTGACTGCGACTATATTTTTAAGGATAGCAACTAGTGTTTTGTTTGACGCCTCTGCTTGCCCATTTGCCTGCGGATAATAGGGTGTCAAAAAACTGTGCTGAATTTTGTACTTTGTGGTCAAAGCATGCACATATTTGTTCTTGAATGACATCCCATTATATGAGATTATCCTGGATGGAATATCAAAATGACATATGATGTTATGCAAAATGAACTCCACAATGCGGGGTCCAATCGTAGAGGTTAGCAAAACTGCTTCCATCCACTTGGTGAAGTACTCTGTGACCATTATGATAAAAGTGTGACAGTCGAACGACGTAGGGGAAATATTTTCGATGAGATCTAAGCCCCACTATAAAAATGACCAAGCCAACCGGATCAACTACAAGGCCTGGGAAGGTACGTGTGTCAAATTGGCATGATGTTGACACTTCACGTACTTTCGCACATATGCGGAACAATCTCGCTCTAAATATGGCCAATAATAACCCATGTGAAGAATGCACTTGGCGATGGCCATACCGCTGAAGTGGCCACCGCACGTACCATCGTGCGCTTGGGCGATCACCCAAGTGGACTCTTGCTAGTCCAAGCACCAAAGGAGGATCCCTTCATAGCTACAATGGTACAAGATGCCTCCTAACAAGACATACTTTGTCGCTCTCTACTTGAGTGCTCATTTTGTGACATGCGTCAATCCAAGCGGTAGATTACCTAACTTGAGGTAGTCCTTGGTGGGGGAATACCAATCCTACTAATCAGAAGCCTCGATGGTATGAATAGCCAATCCCTCTTGAAGTTCATCCTGAGCAAAAGCTAAGCGGGAGAGAACTTGCAAGAATAACATTGTATTGCTATTAATGAGAGTAGGGGAGAACAAGGACCCCCAGTTGGCATGTTTTAGACGATCATGGATTCGAGAGAACCGGTCCATGGATGGCTCAATATAGATCAAGTGGATTCTTGGTGTTAAATCAGAGCTTGCTCGCTCCATCGCTGATTGCGATAGTGTTTTGACTTGAATGGTTGCCATATCACTAGAAAGGTCTTGCGGGATTAATGACCCCAAAGAGGCCATAGTGTCCGCAAAATGATTCGATGACCGAGGGAGTGCCTCGATGTCGTACCATTCAAGCTTTGCCAAGAATTTGTCCACGAGGGCTTTGTAGCCCTGCAGAACTGGGCATTTGCATTGGAATACCCCTTTTACTTGATTGACGATTAACAATGAATCACCAAAGATGTTCAATCATTTAATGTTCATGGTGATTACTGTCTGAAGACCTATGAGCAAGGCTTCATACTCTGCATTATTGTTGGTGCATGGGAAATTTAATTTAAA
This sequence comes from Wollemia nobilis, assembly GCA_028583015.1. NCBI lineage: Eukaryota > Viridiplantae > Streptophyta > Pinopsida > Araucariales > Araucariaceae > Wollemia > Wollemia nobilis. Next base: position 2,748,985 of record JAQPPZ010015522.1, read on the forward strand.
TGACAGGGGAATAGGAGCACCCTGCGATGTGAAGAATACTATTCCCGTGCCACCACCTTGCTCACATTTAGAACCATCAAAAAATAGGGTTATGTCGGCCTATGACTCAGGCTCGTCAAAATATGGTGATTCTGAGACATGAAATACCCCATCATCGGGTAGTTCTATAGTCAGAGGCTAGTCGTCTTCGAGAGGAGCCTTTGCTAGTTGATCGGCTATGACCTGACCTTTAATGGATTTTTGTCCAATAAACTCTATGTCAAATTATGTCAACAACATGATCCATTTTGCCATGCGACTACTATGATAAGTATGAATCATCATGTATCGCAATGGATTCTCCTTAGACACAACATACGTCTTGTTGCTCAGCATGTAATGGCACAGCTTTTTGGTAGCAAACACCACTGCCAAGCAGAGTTTCTCAATGTATGCATAGTTAAGTTCATAGTTGACCAGGGTGCGGCTAAGATAGTAAGTAGCCTGTTCTCTATGAAGTTCGTTCTTCTGGGCTAACATGGCTCCCAGTGCCACTTCAGTAGCTGAGATGTATAAGTAGAACAACACTCCTAGTCTAGGTGGTGCCAATACTGGCGACAAAGCCAAGTATTGTTTGATGTCGTCAAAGGGTAACTGGCACTCGTCATCCCAGTGAAATGTGACCCCCTTGTGCAACAAATTGTTCATTAGTCGGAACTTTTTAGATAGCTGCGCTATGAAGCGCTTGATCAACGTGACCTTTCCTTGCAGGCTTTTGAGCTGCTTGATGGTAGTTGGGGGAACCATTTCAAGGATTGCCTTGAATTTGTTTGGGTCCACCTCGATGCCTCATTTTGAGACTATAAAACCCAAGAGCTTTCCAGATGTGACACCAAAAATGCACTTCTTGGGATTCAGTCTGACTTTATGCTCCATGAGGCAATCGAGGATCTTGCTTAAGTCACCAAGATGATTCGGGCGCAAAAGAGATCTGGCCAACAAATCATCCATGTAATATTCCAAAGTTTTGTGCATGTAATCATGGAAGATGTATGTCATGGTACGTTGGTAGGTGGCGCCAGCATTTTTAATGCAAAAAGGCATGACCTTATAACAAAATGTTCCCCAAGGTGTTGTGAACACCGTTTTTAGTTGGTCCTTGGGATTGATACAAATTTTATTGTATCCCAAGAAACCATCCATGAGGGAAAGCATTTCGTGACCCGTTGTAGCGTCTACCAATGCGTCGATGCTTGGCAAGGGGAAATCATATTTAGGACTCGCTTTGTTTAGATATCAAAAATTAGTGCATATGTGAATCCTCCCATCAGGCTTCTTGACGGGAACCATGTTGGACAACCATGGTGTATAATCCATGCAGATGACAAACTGTGCATCCAACAGCTTTTGCAATTCATATTTGACCATTAAGGCCACTGTTGGGTGCATCTTGCATAGTTTCTGCTTAACTGGCTTGACTGTCGGATCAAGCATTAAGTTATGCGTGACTAGCTATGGATCTAGCCCTGACATATCTCTGTATGACCATGCAAAAACCTCCTCCTTCTCTTTGAGAAGGGTAATGTAGTTGGCTTGCTCTTCGAGGGATAAAATTACCCCCAGCTTGATGATCTGTGGATTCATTGGATCTGAGTCGATGTCTACGTCAGTAATCTCCTCGACCAACATGTGGGATCCATATTCCAACTGATGTGGAGTTGGGATCATGTGGATATCATTTTATGAGTTTAGATCATCGTTAGGAACCTCGGGTCCCTCTTCAGCATGGAAGATATCCTGAGTTGGCCCAGGGGTAAAATGAAGCATTTCACCAAAAGGCCAGTACTCAGATGGGGATGGAGGGGAATCGACATGATCCCTGTCTATGGCATCTATGTCTAGATACAATGACTATGCCGGATCGACCGGGTTGGGGATGGGGGTGGTTAAGTCAATGGAGATCATGTTGATGAAATGATTTTGGTCTCCATTACCACAGGTGTGGCTACTCAAACATCTTGGATGCTCTTTATGCTCTGGATCTGGCTTTAGAGGGACGGGCACGAATGGATCGGCCCTATGTGTGGATAGGAAGACAGGGTCTACCCTCGGCACTGATGTCACTATAGGGTCTCTGGGTGAAAGGTGTTCTTCGTATGCCCAGAGTAGCGAATCCAACACTTGGTCCCACCATGCTAGGTCTATGTACCACTCATGCCCTGGAACAATGTTTAATTGTTCAAATATGTCATTAATCTCCAAGGGGTGCTGATGCTGCATCTGCCATATGTGATTAAGATATGCCATCTCTGTTTGGTCTTCATAATCACTATCAAAGATCTAAAGGCCTTCGTTGGCTCTGACTGCTTGTAGCATTAAAGGCTCACCTTGCTTAAGCAAATTGATGTGGTCCCACCTAGGTTGTTACGCTCTCCATGGGGGGACTTGATGTTCTTGGAGTGGCGCTTGCTCAATGGGAGCATCCAGGGGGAACATTGTCAAGAGGCTTTCTTGATATTCATCCATGGGGATCACCTGTGAGTGATCGCTATCTGATTCAAAGGGGTCATACAATGCTGGATCATATTTTGACTCGTCCTCCAAGGACCCTTCTTGACATTGTTTAGACCTTCCTTGAAAATGAGCTCTCGAGCTTTCTCCTCTCTCGAGCGAAGGGAAGGGATTGTTAGATCTAACAAGGTTGATTGCCATTAATGGGAGATAATCCGTCAATGTATATGTGGTGTTAGGTTTGGCATATGGATCTGATGCCAATCCCCCCTTGTTGCCTATCCCTAAGCCTTGCATGTTCTCCACCAAGATTTTCAAGGGGAGGGGCTGGTTAAACCCTACTCCTGACTTGTTGTATGGCATTTGGTATCTTGGTTGGCAAAAAACACGTATCCCTTGCTCATATCGGCCTAACCCATACCCGTGCCAATTGCATTGTCCAAGGTATCTCAGAGCAAAGTCTGGGTTAGACAAATAGTTGACATTTTTAGCAAAAGGCTCTTTGTCTTCGTCCTCTTGTTTGCATGGTGCAACGCCATGATCAAGGCCCCCATACACAAAATTTGTCTGGTTTGGCGGGTAGCCTAGGGGAAAAATGGTGCTGATGGGAATGTGAGGTCTCCCCATGTCCTGCATGGACTCTAGTGCAGGTGTTGCTACAATATTCCACACCAGATACTCCCCCAGGCCCGTATTGGCCATTTCAATGGTGATCGTTGGCGGTTGAGGGGGAGGGAATGGAAGTTCTCCTTGAGTCCACTCCATGTCGGGTGGGCTAGAAGCCTCGACTTCCATCCGGCTAGGCGTCTCCTCAGTAGAGATAGTTGATACTGATGGTAGTGTCTCTTCCAAATGTTTTGCCTCTTCCAGGGGTTCCTTCCCTTTGTCTTTCTATCTGGCCTCCATAGATGATGTCGTTGGTGGAGGACTAGACGATGAAGATGAGACCAACTGGGATTTTGAAGAACTTGCTAATGGAGATGCCTGTGGAATTAGACCCTGTTTAGATGGATTTGTAGATTAAAAATACATTGCCAAACAAAAATAAAACCACAATAATGGAATACAGGAAAGTTGCACAAAACAAACAATGTTTATTAATCAGTGGAGTTTAAAAACTCCTTTTGAGTACAACAGGGCCTGTAACCCTTTTTGTGATACACAAATTACAGTTTGTGCTAGGGTTCTCCGAAACCCTAGCTGGCATAAAGTGGTGGCATTTTCAAAGACGTATCCTTAACCTCAACAAAATGAGTGGGATTCGTTGTATCCTTTGGCTCGGACCACTCCAGCTTAAGCAACTGCTATCATCCAATCAAATCTGCCATTAAAATAATACACACATTAAAACTACAAAAAGGTTAGAAACTACTAAGAGGGCTCCACTATGTGAGCCCTCAAAAATAGTCTAAAACCCTAGAAATAAAATACATAGAATGCAGAATCTAACGACAGATTAATACATAAAAATATTACTTGCTTTAGAATCTATACCTCTTTTTCTATTAACGCGGCGAGACCAGGCGACACCTGGAAGTGATGTAACTGTCAAATCGACTGCGAAAGGCACCCTGGTGCGATCACTAAACGCATGCGTGCTTCTGGATCGGGGTTGCAGATGTCGGTCTACATCTGTGGCTGCGGGTAAATGCCCACGGGCACTTGCGACAAGAATGGGGGATTCTGCAGAATGCTGCATAAGGGATGGCGATGAAGTTGGCGACGGATACGACGATGGATGCGACGAAAAGGGACGGCGATGGATGGGTAGGTTTTAGCTGAAGAAGAGATAGATAGCGATAGATAACAAAAGAGAGATAGTAAAAGAGATAGCCAGCATTTGAGCCATCAAGGTGACTCAATTTATAATCTACTCTTAGGGCACACTTTAGGGTTTTAATGACACTTTGAACGTGTGGCTAAGATTAAAGTGGATCCAAGGGTAGAGAATAAATCTAGGTTGCGAAACGGATTAAGATGGATGGACGGATGAGATTAAATGAAGGATGGACGGCTCAGATTAAATCACTTAAAGTATCTTTATATATATATATTAAAATATTAAAATATATATATATAAATATTAATTTAAATAAATTTGGGAATGAAAAATGGCGGGAAAGGGTGAAATTGGGCCAAATAATGGTGGGAAGGTGTGGATTTGGGCCAAATAATGGTGGGAAGGTGGATGACTGACACGTGGCTAATAGGAAGGTATAGATGACTTACAAGTGGCTAGATTTTTGTGTCTACAGATGCCCCTTTTTGAGCTGCTTTGTGTGAAGACACAATGCAGCACAAAAACTTAAGACACCTGAAAAGCTGGATCAGACGCAACTCTCTCTCAAGACTAAAGCACAACTTTGAAGACCAAAGAATAAAAGAATATTTAAAATTTGATCATCTTACCCCATCAATTTGCGAGCGAGAATGGTTCTCACGAGCCAATTGGAAGAAATTCGAAAGAAAATGAACCGTTTTTGCCCCAACGGTGAAAAAAGGGGTTGGTGTATGAACCATCTGTTTATGTCCCAACAGGAAAGGGGTTGGTGTACAAACCGAGAAAGAATATGATTGAAGATGATATGAGTGATGTGAAAGATGGACCGTTTTTTGCCCCAACGGTTATAAAGGGATTTTTTCCAAACTGTAAATTCCATGATCATGTAAGATGAATTCCACTATAGGAAAATTAGAAATTGATAACGAATGCCCCAACTCCTGTGTGTGAATCCATACTGTTGATGAAATTGCCTTGTTGGTGCCATTGATATGCAGAGATGAAAGATGCATGAAAGAGTCCAGAACTCAGAGATGCTCCTAGTGACTGTATGGATAATTCCTCGGGTCGAAACCAATCAACCTAGGTAGCCACAATCTCTAGAAAGACTTAAAATAATGACGATATTAAAGATTGTCCATGTTTAAGGCCCCATGAACTAGGCCATCAATGACAACTATTGAGCAAATTAATCTTGGTATGAGGTCACTTGAAAAGTAGAATATCCAAAATTGATTTCCAATTTTCAAACAGTGAAATAGTTGATTATGATAAATGGTAGGTGTCCTTATGGTGGTTTAATCCTCTTACCAAATTGCATGGATTCAAATCGCTGCAATCGCCAAGGTGATAGAATATACCACTAGATACGAGGTTTACTTTAATTTGATTTGGCAAAAATATGCATGATGAAAGAAGAATGAATGAAATTGACGATAAATCAAAAAAATTGATGAATGTGGTTAATTTTGTGAAGGTTTTGAATATTTTTAACCCAATTTGTAAAACAATGATGAATGATGCGCTTTTTGAGCAAAATGACAAAATTTGTGTCCAAAACTGTTGTAACCTTCACAAAATGTTTTATTATGATAAGAAGAATGGATGAATTGAATTTGATGAAATTTGAAGGAGGTAAGCTTCAATTTTGCAAGTTTTGTTCCTTTATTCAATACTGACACCAAATGTCGGTCTGCATTTGTGGTTGGCAGAGATGCCCGCCGGTGTTTAGGCACTCTACAAATGTAGGACTGCATCTAAATGCACCATGAAATGCCCCACTGCGTTTCAGGGCACCAAAACCAGCTATTTAAACAGTTTCAATGAGAATTTCGCTCATTTGTGCGTTCGAGCTTAAGAGAAGTGCGTCTGAGGGAGTGGAGTGAAGTGGAGTGAAAGGTTGTGTGGGAAAGTGAAGCATGCGGGAGCTATGGCGGAGATGGGATCGGACGCGCCAGTGCAGCCAGTTGAGGTATTTGTTCATTTAAGCAAGTACTTATTATGTGTTTTTTTTTTTTTTGGAAAAATTTGTAACAAATTTTTGTTTTGTTGTTTTGCAGCTTAGGGTGTTAGAGGCACAACACCGATTCTCCCCTATCATTTCGGGGATGAGGAGGTCGTTGTCCCAGGCAGACTGGGAGATATTGGAGGCACTAGGTCTAGGGCTCCTACTAGGTCTCAGGGGTCCTCTTTTGATGGTTAGCTTAGTGCTTAGATGCACTCTTTATGAGCCTTGGTGCTCTATTGTATATTGTAGCCTTTTGGCATTCATTGTACAGTTTGTCCTTTATACATATATATATACATGGTTTTTATTTATTTGGTGTTTTACTCTCTTTTGTGTGAATGCCTATGTTTTTGTGATGCATGTTTTATATGTTTTAATGTTTTTGATGCATATGTGATGGAATGGAATGCAAACTTATAGATGATTAATGCGAGACTAAGTAAATGAAATATGCACTAAGAAGCACTCATACTTTTAGATAGTTAGATTTAGCGAACTGTTATCATAATTGTTTAATCAGGGGCACCGAACTTGGTGGCTTGTGAATGGATGACGTATGGAATGACATGAATATGGAAGAATGTATGGAGGAAGCTATGGAGGTTGATATGAAAGACTGTTTTACAAAGACTCAAAACATGCTAGTGGTATCAAACAAACTTACTAATACCGCCTAATTCAACTAGGACCAAATGTGTGTGTATGCGAGTTCATTAACCAAATCAGAAGCATGGTAGTGACTCTAGGCAATAAAAAACCTGTGTGTGTGCAAGTGTGTTTATTAACCTCATATTGCATAAATTAGGTAACCCTGTTATGGAGAAGAACCCAAAGCTAGTTTGTCTGTATGAGCATTCAGAGGTCTCTTTTTGAGGAGAGACATGTCGCCACACAATGAGTATACTCCACTGCCAGTCAAATGTCTATAGCCCCGGTGAAGGTTAACTCCATAGTCCATGTTGTTTTAGACCTTTGTAAGCCTTTGGGATGACTACCTATCCGTCTGATTGGACAAGTAGTACGATCCTTACAACTTATTTGGGATCAGTGGTGTGTGAAAAATGTTCATTTCCTTAGAGCTTTGGGGAATCGGATTCTCAACCGAAGTATGATGAGAATTTTACCCTATCCTTACTACTCTGTTTATATTTATATTTTGTGATTGCTTGTGATAGTGGTAAGAACCACTATTTTATGGACTATGTTTGCATGATAGGACAAACGAGGATTACCCTTTTCACTTCAAGGCACAACCCAAGGATGGTGTTATCTCTCTTTTACACAAGATGTTTTTAAGATGTGAAAATGTGATAGGTTCAAGACCGCTTTTGAAATCATTTCCCAATACTCAATATTTTATTTAGTGTAATTTGTGATATGGCCCTAGAGAACTTTAACATGCATTTCAAAGTTTTCTTAAAACACTAGGAATGGCTGAGTGACTGAAAACATTTTGGCAATGTAAATATGTGCAAATGGAAAATGGGTGTACAAATGACAATTCGGTTTGATGGATTTTATGAAGGTGCCCCTGATTAAGGCAACATGACTTTTGCTTGACCAAATTTTATATCCAAAAGATAGAATGGTCTCTAACATGATATGCAACTATGGCTGGAAATGAAATGTTATGGTTTTCAATGAGATGTATGCACATGAAATGCAATTTTTTTGAATGAGATGTATGCAACTAACAATGAAATGCAAATTCTTTTTATTTTATTTGTTTTTTTTTTTTTGTTGTACAAGCCATGTATATATGTACATATAAAATTCAAACTATGCGTAGAATTCCCTCAAGTGTATAAAATTAAGTGGTTCGGGTTCTTCCTCTCCCTCTAAACTGGCAAGTCTATAAGTTTCATTACCCACTCTTTCAGTGACCATATATGGACCTAACCAATTAGCCACGAATTTATCTCGAAGATGCGGCAATGCATTGGTGTTTTGTTGATTCTCTTTAAGGACAAGATCTCCTACTTGAAATTCTCTTAGATAAACTTTGGCATTGTAAGCACGTTTCAATCGGTCTTGATAAACTCGCAAATGCTCTAAAGCATTGATTCATTTTTCATCTATGAGTGTGAGTTGATCAAGACGTGCTTGTCTAGCAGTATCATCATCGATAAATTCTTCCAAAGAAATTTGCAAGGAAGGGATCTCGACGAGGTGGAGCTAAGACTGGCGGAGACGCTAAGTACTGCTTGATGTCATCAAAGGCTTTCTGACACTCATCTGTCCATGAAAATTGTACCCCCTTTTGTAGTAGGTGGCAAAATGGCCTACATTTATCAAAAAGTTGTGCAATAAAGCGATGGATTGAATTAATCTTTCCTTGTAAACTACGCAACTCATTCAATTAGTTGGGGGACACATTTCCATAATGGCTTTGACCTTGTTTGGGTCCACCTCAATACCTCGTTTAGAGATAATAAAACCTAGGAGTTTGCCTGAGGTAACACCAAAGAAACATTTCTCAAGCTTATCCGGATCATATGGATTATGGAGCAGGGTGAATAACTCTTCGAAATTCATTTTCGACTTATGGAAGAAAGGATGGGTGGAATGGAAGGGAAAACCGGTGAAGACCTCGGAAGACCTGAGATGCAAAACAACATAGTTTTTGAGTTTTTTTTTTTTTTTTTTTTGAGTTTTTTTTTTTTTTTTGTAGTGGTGAAAACCACTATTTTAGTATATACATATAATACAGGTTTGGATTATGGCTTATGGATGTGGCGGAAGGGGTGGTTCACCTCGTTCTTATGGAAGAAACAAGCGAAAGATGGCCTCTTGGAGAGGGAACAATTGGAGATAAAACTCGTCTTGTTCAGTGAGGGTAACAATTGGCGTCGACTCTTCTTCAGATTCATCACCATTTGAAATGACGTCAAATTCTTCATAGGATTCATCTTCGAATTCGTCGGGGTGGAGGATTTCTTCTTCTAAATTAAGATTAATGCTTTGAAAAGCTCGTTCAAAAGAAGAAAGGGATAGAAGTGGTTGGTAGCCCAGACCAAAATGCTCAGTGGGTCTCTGATATGGCATATCGATGCGTTCAGTTACTCCTTGATCATAGCGACCTAGGCCAAATTGCTGCCAATTATGTCTGTGGAAATAGCGAGAGGGAAAACCCTCCATCCTTTCGATATTGGCAGGGACTGGATGCTTAGGTTCTAGTATGGTGGTAGGACTAGAATATGACTCTATTCCCCCATATACAAAATTAATGGAATTTGGCATAGAACCCATGTTATAAACCGATCCAATGGGTAAATGTTGGTCATGTGGACGACCAAAATCTTTAACTGTTTGCACATTGAACGGTGTGATGTGGACATATTGAATGGCATACTCACCAATACCTGCATCAGTGAGATGGACCTTGACTTGGGAGGGAAAAAGACTAGATGATGGAATAGAAGAATGTGGGATAGAAGAATTGGAAGAATTTGGTTGGGTTGATGCTTCACTAACTTGTGAAACATCAACTGGTGATGGTTGGGAAGATGGAGGAATAATAGGTGATGTTGAAGAAGGTGTAGAAGAATGGGGTAATGACGTGGAAAGAGATGATTGGTCATGGCCACATGTGCATGTGGTCACTGATGAAGAAGAAGGAAGATTAGGAGATGAAGAAAGTGGTGAATGAGATGGAATAGCGGAAGAGGAAGATGGTTGCGATATGATGGGTAGCTCCTTAGGAATGGGAGCTTTAGAAGAAGATGGTATAGAAGAAGTAGATGGGGTCAAGAAAATATGAGTGGATGGCAACACAATCTCATAAGGATTTGAGACATAGTTGCAATGTTTGAAGGGTTCAGTGTCAGTAGGTACACAATGAACCTGTCCCTCATATACATACTTCAGACATTGATGCAGTATAGAAGGGACACATATCATCTCCCTAAGCCAAGGTCATCCAAGAAATACATTGTATGCCATGGTCCCTTCCAAGATGTGAAACAAGGTATGCAAATTTCGGGTCCCTATCTCAATGGGCAAGATAACCGTGCCAACCGTGGAAGATAAAGCATCATTGAATGCTTTAAGAGTAAAATTTGACTTTGTGATAAGGGATGGCGACAACTTTATATGACTCAATGCCAATGTTTTAATGATATTGATTGAGGAATCAGTGTCAATTAAGACTCTCTTGAATGGCTTGTTATCGATCTTGGCCATGATATGCAGTGGAGGATCTATACTTTCTGTTGACATAGGTTTGATTTCAAAATCATAGAAAGTGATGGAGGGCTCCATGCATGTTTGAATACTCCCCACAAAGTTGTTGAAGGCATTAGTATCTTGAGTTTGAAGCTCGATTGACTTTAATATTTCCATTAATACCTCTCTATGTGGTGGAGATTGTTGAATGAGGTCATAGATCGATAACTTGGCAAAAGCCATTTTTAAACTGGTAGTTAACCTGCTACTCAATGACATGATGGGTTGTTGGCGTTGAGTACAATGATTTAGCAGTTGTTGAGAAGTACTAGCACGTCATTGGGTCACTGTTACCTAAGGTGGACTGGGGGTTTGTACAGGTGGCTGTGGTTCAGCCTGATTTGGATGGTTTGCCCTTTGACCCCGGGTTACTACGTTAATAGTACCCACAAAACCTTGGTATGGTTGTACATGGTTGACTTGATTAGGAGGAGTTACCTGAGTTACTCCCCCTGAAGTTTTTGGAGCTTCCTCCCGATGTGGAAGGGGTGTTTGAAATACACAAAGATTTTGATTTTGTTGGGCTAAGGGGCTATCCAATTTAATTGCTCCAATCTCAATAAGATCTTGGATCACATGTTTGAAAGCTGTACAATTATTGATATTGTGTCAATTTTGCCTATGATAAGGACAAAATAGGTACTCCTTGTAATACTTCCCCCTTCTAGCTGGTTCTAAAGGTTTAAACTCAGGTAAAGTTAACTGATTTGTGCTATATAACTTGTTGAATATGACCACATATGGTTCATCTAAAGGTGTGAACTGTTTCTTGGGACGATTTGTTTGCCAAGGTCAAGTTTCCATGGTTGGCCCAGTATTGTGAGCTGGTTGAGGAGGGGCGGGTACCGCATGATAAGCAATTAGTTACGGTTGACTTTGCATTACTTGTTGTTGTTGAGCCATTATGGGCTGACTCGCCACCACTTGATTAACTTGGTTAACATTTGAGGCTGTACTAGCCTGTGTTTGTTTGTTTTGGCCATAATTATTATTTTGTTGTTGGCCCTTTTGTTGCCATTATTTTCTACGGGGTTTTAAAACACCCTCTTGGACTTTAATGTCTTCTATGATACTTGCTTGGGCCAAAGCCTCTTCAAAAGTCCTGTATTGTTGTAATTGGAGTAACCAAGAGATAGGTTTTAGACAACTCTGGGTGAACATTTTGGTTAACTCCTCCATTGGTAGGGAGAATGGCAGTTTATTAATGATAGCCCTCCAACGGTTTCCAAAGTCATAAACAGTCTCATCGTCACGTTGCTTGAGCTTGTATAAGTTGGACAATGAAAATTTCCTTTGTACATTTAGGGAGAATCGTTCTAAAAACAGATTAATCAATTGTTCGTAAGCATAAATGCTATGGTGAGCTAAATGATTGTACCATTGTACAGCATCTCCCCCTAATGTCTGAGGAAAAGTTCTGAGCATAAGAGCGTCATTATTTTGGATTCTAAAGCAGGCATGCATGAATGAGCTCACATGTTTGTGAGGATCCTCAGTTCCTCAAAATTTGTCAAACTTCGGTAATGTGAAATCAGTCGGATATGGCGGTGAAGGTACCGAAGGATGAATTGGTTGATTGATCAATGACCTTAGCATAGGTTTCTGACTAGATGAGCCAGGCATGTTGAGCATAAGGTTGTCAATCTGTTGTTGTATCGCATGGAGTCGATAATCTTCATGAAAATTTTGACTTGTTTGATGATTATGAGGATGCAATGGAGGAGTTGAAAAATGATGATATGGGACGAAATTGCCTGGATTAGGCGGTGTTGAATGGACAGGTTGTTGGTATGGATGATACCAAAAATAAGGTGATTGGTTTGAATGATGAACTGGACTGGGTTGGGAGAAAGGTGTGGTAGGAATGGACACCACCGAAGATTGGGGTACCCAGGTGGGGCCTGAGCTAAGAAAAAGTTGGTTGGGTAGAAATTGGTTGGGGTGTAGGATTTACTACGACAGGTGGTTGGGCATTTTGTTGTTGTTGTTGCTGAAGCAACTTGTCGAGGTACTCCCTAACCTTATTAATTTCTAACCCAAGGGATGTGGGATGATTGGATGAAGGTGGAGGGCAGGCTGCCATGGTAGTCATAGGAGACTGCATAGCAGGGGCAATGAAGGTGGCTGAAGCAGGCGGTACACGGGAAGAAACAAGATGATTGTGCCCCAGGTAGGGTGAAACCATAAATGGTTTGGGAAGAAGAGGGTTGAAATTGGTTATGGTTAGAGGAGGTTCCACCAGCCTCATAGAGAGAATTGGTGTACACCCGGGTAAATGGAGGAGAAAGTGGTCGGGAGGACACTACATTTGTCTCCAAAGGAGGACAATTGAGCTTCTGGGAAGATGTTGGAGATGAAGCCGGCTGAACAGATACAACATTAGCCTCAAAAAAAGGGTTAGTATAGACCTGAGTGAAACCAGCGGGTATGGTTGATGCAATATCCTACTAAAAAACATAATCTTGCATAGGGGAATCTTGGATTGGCTCAAGGATATAACCAGTGCCATCTCTTAAGTGAGTTTGCACTTGGGCCATATCAATGTGGGTAATATGACAGGAATTGTCTTCCTCCATGGGCATGGCCATGCGATAGACGGTAGAAGGACGTGAAAGACCCGCGAGCGAACCCGCTCGAAATTCACTAGGATAAGTGGTCATGTTGGTGGTGGGGATGTTATGTGAATTACCCATTTGATTATTTAGATTTAACATTTTAGATTGATTCCTTGTTAAGACCATGAAGCAATAAATCTAAACAAATTCAGAAAAGAAGAATGCAAAACTTAAATGATAAATTTACACTAAATAAATTATCAAAAAATTGTCACAACCTAGGTTTCAACCAATGTGTCTTACCTGCGGTTAATTACTTATTTTCTGATCTTAATCTGTAGTAAATTTTAAGTGTTCGGTTTATGAGTTTTGCATGTGATCTAATCTTGAATTATTCACAAAAAAAAGGCAAAAAACTATGGCTAGGAAAGGACAACAAGATTCTTACTGGTGATGAAATCCAGCAAGTTTGCTCGGGGGTGACCTATGGTGTCTGAGGCAAAAGTTTAATGGATGGAGATGAATTCCACCGTCACTAAACTTCAAGCAATACCGGTGATGAAATCCGGATATTACTCGTTTTAAATGCAATATGAAATGCGGTGAATTTTATTTTAAGTGTTTTAGTTGTCTAATGTATACATACAAAGATATAAATCAAAAGTTCTAATGATCTAAGCAAGAGGCCACCTGAAAATATGCCATTTCCTCTCGAAGAAGTGGAGTACACCATTTAAAACCCCCGCCTACCAATGATATCGAGATATCAAAGGAGCAACCGGAAGGTTCATCCACTTCTCTGCCTGGAATCACCCAATGGCAGGAGTACTATTGACATCCAATCAATAGTCCTACTTAGATAACTAAAACAGATAATTCATAGCTATTCTAATATGCAGCTAGGTATGCAATTTTTTTTTTTTTTTTATGCAACCAATAATGCAATGTAAAAAAAAAATGTAACTAAAAATAACTGTTCTTTTCCAGATTACTTAGTTTTTGTTCATTTTAAAGAAATGATCTAAAAAAAGAAGCAGAATATTGCAGAAAAACCAAAAATGTAAAAAGTACAACACTTACTTGGAAGCCTACGCTTTTTTTGTAAAACTGCCTTCAAACGCCCAAGGGAGTCTGCGCAGGCTGAAACGCACCTCTGCGTTTCGGATTGGACTTCCAGACGTCGCTCTACGTCTACTGCGTTTTCTGCAAGCTCAGAAACCCTAGTTCGCTGTAACAGCGAATTTCACAATTTCTGGAACCTGCAAAATAAAACAAAAATAGGAATAGTCAGTAAAGCAAGTATTAAAAACATGAAACTCTAGGGGGTCCCACCGTGATCACCATTTGTAGATTAAAAATACAATGCCAAACAGAAATAAAACCACAATAATGGAATACAAGAAAGTTGCACAAAACAAACAATTTTTATTAATCAGTGGAGTTTAAAAACTCCTTTTGAGTACAACAGGGCCTGTAACCCTTTTTGTGATACACAAATTATAGTTTGTGCTAGGGTTCTCCGAAACCCTAGCTGGCATAAAGTGGTGACATTTTTGAAGACGTATCCTTAACCTCAACAGAATGAGTGGGCTTCGTTGTATCCTTTGGCTCAGACCACTCCAGCTTAAGCAACTGCTATCATCCAATCAAATCTGCCATTAAAATCCTGCACACATTAAAACTACAAAAAGGTTAGAAACTAGTAAGAGGGCTCCACTGTGTGAGCCCTCAAAAATAGTCTAAAACCCTAGAAATGAAATACATAGAATGCAAAATCTAACGGCGGATTAATACATAAAAATATTACTTGCTTTAGAATCTATACCTCTTTTTCTGTTAACGCGGCGAGACCAGGCGACACCTGGAAGTGATGTAACTATCAACTCGGCTACGGAAGGTGCCCTGGTGCGATCGCTGAACGCCCGCGTGCTTCTGGATCGGGGTTGCAGATGCCGGTATGCGTCTGTGGCTGCGGGTAAACACCCGCGGGCACTTGCGACAAGAATGGGGGATTCTGCAGAATGCTGCAGAAGGGATGGCGGCGAAGTTGGCGACGGATGCGACGATGGATGCGACGAAAAGGGACAACGATGGATGGGTAGGTTTTAGCTGAATAAGAGATAGATAGCGATAGATAACAAAAGAGAGATAGTAAAAGAGATAGCCCGCCTTTGAGCCATCAAGGTGACTCAATTTATAATCTACTCTTAGGGCACACTTTAGGGTTTTAACGACACTTTGAACGTGTGGCTAAGATTAAAGTGGATCCAAGGGTAGAGAATAAATCTAGGTTGTGAAACGGATTAAGATGGATGGACGGATGAGATTAAATGAAGGATGGACGACTCAGATTAAATCACTTAAAGTATCTTTATATATATATTAAAATATATTAAAATATTAAAATATATATATAAATATTAATTTAAATAAATTTGGGAATGAAAAATGGCGGGAAAGGGTGAAATTGGGCCAAATAATGGCGGGAAGGTGTGGATTTGGGCCAAATAATTGCGGGAAGGTGGATGACTGACACGTGGCTAACAGGAAGGTATAGATGACTTAAAAGTGGCTGGATTTTGGTGTCTACAGGATTTAACTAAAAATCCAAATGCATTGATGGCAGGATCGATTACGGCATCAGTTGCACCGCATTACAATACTTGAAGGGTTCTAAGTCCGTCGGGACTACATGCACCTCCCCTTAAAATGTATACTTTAAACATTGGTGAGCTATCGAAGGGACACACTTCATGTCCTTGATCCACGACCGGCCTAGCAAGATGTTGTAGGCCATCTCACCCTCCAATACGTGGCACAATGTGGGTATGGTCTTTTGTCCTACTTGGATTGGTAGGACTATTATGTCGACTATCGAGCAGATTGCATCATTGAATGCTCGTAGAGTGTAGGTGGAAGCTATGATGTGAGATGTGGGCAAATTCAGATGCTTGAGAGCCGTAGTTGTGATGATGTTTCTGGATGAGCCAGTGTCTATCAACACCCTCTTGTATGGGATCCCATTGACCCGCGCGATAACATGCAGGGGTGGATCCACCATGTCATCAGTCACTGATCTTAGTTTGTCTTCTCGAAATGTGATGACCAGCTCAGTGCATTATTTTACATGCCCCACAAAGTTGTTGAAAGAATTTGTCTCGTGGGGCTGCAACTCGATGGCTTTCAAAATCTCCATTAGAGCTTCCCGATGGGATGTAGATTGTTGTATAAGCTCGTATATGGAGAGCCTAGCTGAGGTGGTCCTCAAACTATGATTTAGTTTGGTCTGAAGTGTGGCCACCATCTTAGGCAGAGGAGGTTGTGCAAGGTGTTGTTGTGTTTGCAAATTTGTTGGCACCTCTCCTGCCACTGCCGTAGGAGAATTCATGCTCAGACACCTCCTATTCTGAGTCACTATACTTATCATACCTACATACCCATACATGGGGTAGTTCTGTGTGACCTCGTTAACTTGTAGGGTCTTTGCCTGCGGAGTATGAGCAGGCAAGGGGTCTTTGAAGACCTCCATTTATTGATTGCTTGGTGCGACAAGATTATCCATCGCTAGTGTCTTGTTATCAATCAGGTCTTGCACCAAGCCCTTAAATTTCCAATAGGCATTTAGGTCATGTCCCTGCCACCTATGGAACCTATAGTACAAGTCCTATCTATACCCCTTAGGCTTGGGCATGTTGGGATCTATAGTCTGAATCTCTGGTAGGTTGATCAGGTTTGCCACTAACAAGCGGTTAAACAAGGAGTCCCTAGACTCTGTGTAGGGTGTGAATTGTCACCTAGGGCGATGCTGCTGATCTTGTTCTTGCCTCTAATTTTCTCTGTCATAGTTGTTGGGAGGCACTGCCTTGTAATTAGCCTTTTGAGGCTGAGTTGCTTGCATAGGCATAGGGACATTGATAGCAACTTGGTTAACCATAGCAGGTTTTTGTTGTGTAGTTCCAGCTTTAGTGTTTTTAGTCCACTCTTTTTTCTTAGGTTTGGCTATCTCGCCATCCTGTATTTTGATCTCTTCAATGATCCTGGATTATGCCAGAGCTTCTTCCAGGGTGGCATATTACTGCAGCTGCAATAGCACAGAGATTTATCTCAAACAACTTTTGGAGAACATCTGAGTGAGGTCGGACATAGGAGGGAGGTAGGGTAGCTTCGAAAGCAATGTCTTCCACCGATTCCCGTAGGCCACCATGGTCTCCTCCTCATACTGCCTGAGGTTGGATAAGTCACTTAGTGACACCTTCTTCTTGGTATTGAAGGCGAAGAGTTCAAGGAACGCATCCACTAACTGATCTAAATTGTTAATGTTGTGCTTTGGTAGCTGAGTAAACCAATCCAAGGTAGGGCCTGCGAATGTGGTTATAAATGTTCTTAATAACAAAGCATCATTATCCTGAATGCCAAAGCATTGGATTAGGAACCTTGTCACATGCTCTTGAGCATCCTCCTCCCCTCTAAAGGTTGCCAACTGAGGCAGCTTAAAGTGCTCAGGGTAAGGAGGTGCTGGCACTGACGGATGCACAGGATGACTACGGAGCTGGCATAAAGTGGGATTTTGGGGCCCAAAATTTTTGGTTTCCATAGACTCTAGATGCTCTAGCAGCGCTTTGTATGCATCAGAAGATTTAATTTCTTCCTCTTTAGTTTGCTCCCGTTGCGGGTTGTGGGAGACTTGAGGCCTATGAAGGGGTTGCCGGATGGCGACTCCTCTGCCTAGGTAGGGCGTTTCAGCCCGCTTTTCTTCTTGCTCGCACTCCTTGTAAGCTTCATGAGGAGTCTTTAGATGAGACCTATGACCTTGGGTGGGTCTCTATGGAGGGTACCCATTGTTGTTCCAGGGAGTGGCCTCCCGCTCGGGTCTAGGAGGTCTCAGAGGTAGCGCTTGGTAAGGTCACGGAGACCTATCTTGCACCAAGGGATTATGCCTCGCATATGGTTTTGCCCTTTGGGTGCATGGGGTTGGAACCCTCTCAGGCATTGGGTTATGCAGCAACTCATCTGTTTGGCGCCTAATGCGCTCTTTGCTAAGGCGATATAAATGCTCTAGCTGCTGCTGATCTTGCTCAAGCCGCATGATTTGCGCTTGGTAGGCGGCATGTCTGGCGACTATTAGGTCAATTTGCTCCACCATATTGAGCCTAGGAGGCCTGGATGCCTCTCCTATGCACTTACCTTGGTCGTGATGATCCGAGATATCAATAGGCTACTTTCCTCTATCGAGGTTGGTGGAATTCACCTGAGGCTCTGGCCTTAGTGGGTGATCATGGTATCTAGCTGGTGCGAAAGTGCATGGCCTCCGCGCTGTATATTTCTCTTGAGGAATGTAATCATCTTCCTCATGCTCCCTTTCATATGTGTGAAACGGGTGGGTAGAGTTAGCTCACCCGATTTGAAGAGCCTTACGCTTTGGATTTTGTCTATTGGTTCTAACAGTGATGGGAGGCAAAAGGGGGAAGCCATCATCATGTGGCCTCTCCTCATGGAAACTATGCCGCTCTAGCACTTCATCATGCGGTGGCCACTCATATCAAGCTTCTAAGGGAGCTTTCTTGTCTATGTTGAGTGCCACATGTAAGGACTCCTCCTAAAAGGGGCTATGATGAATGGACATGTCCCTCAAAGTGGTGTCCCTATAGTTCCATCTTGACATGGACTGATGTGGACTCTCTTGTGGGTCGGACCACCAAGGCGATATGACCAAGTCCTTGGTGCTGTAACGGAGGTGACTTGTGCCCCCTTGTACACTTTTCATAGATTTTTCCCTTGATTGGGATTGGCTACGTGTGTACACCATGGTGGTGCTTTCCTACAAGCTATGTAGATTTTTATCTCTTTTATGATTTTTTTTATGTTACACTAAACAGAAAAGAGCACACACATACACAAACAGTGATTATCTCATTTAAATATTGAGAGTGTGTCCTAAACCTGGTTTAGTGTGTTTTGATTTTTGTTTTTGTTTTTGAAGGTTTTTAAAGAGCATTTAAATGCAAAATGAGGGCTCTTATGACTCCCAGAATTGGTCGCCCCTTCGATATACCATTTCTAAGCCAATATACCAACCTCTCTATATACCCGCCCTTACATGAGGGAAACTATAGGTACGTGAGAGCATATGGTACGTGGAACGTAGGCGGTACGAAAGGGGAATCACCCTATTTATGACACCTACCATAGAAGACTTATCCTCATGTGCAGGGAATCACCCCAGCTACACTCGGTCAGCTTTCATCAGGATTTACGTCTAGCAACAGTTGTGATCGGGGTAATGGATGCAAAATTCAAGCCAAGGTGGTGATGAAATCCACCGTTGGTCTTGATCAAGGGCTGGGGTTTTACGACCAGTGCCTTGGTTTTTAAGTTGCCACATGGTGTGTGGGGTTCTTTTTATCTTTGCAAAAAGAAACAAGCAAACAGAAAAAAGGAAAACTTTCCCTAAGCATACAAGTAATCCAAAAATAGAAACACTGAGCAAAAAATGACAGAAAAATATGCAGGATCCTTACCTCTTCTCTGCCCGCATCTGTCGGTCCTGAGTTTCTTCCCGAAAACTTCATAGGCTAGAATTCATCCCAGGGTGGAACGAATTACAGGACTGTATTCTTCCCAGGGTGGGGTGCATTCCAATTCATCCCTGGGTGAGACGAATTACAGTTCTATGTTTGCCACAGACTGGAACAAAAATTAGTCCCGCGTCCCAAAAAAAGATACCTGCAAGAAAGGCAAATTTTGATCCAAAAAGGTAGAGGACAGAGTCCCACCATGATCGCCACTGAAAGCACGAGGATATGAAAGCAAAAAGGGAAATCTAACATGCGATATGCAAACAAAGAAACTGAACTTAGCGCTAAATCCTAAAAACTTGAAAGTGCATGAAAAGAGGGAAAATAATGATCAAATCGAACTGAAACAAATGTGAATCAAAAGAAAGATAGCCCCTTTTTATTGATATGTTCCAAACTTTTTTTACAATGTGCATCCTCCCCTCCCAAGGGCTAGGAGCATTTAAGCATTCGTTCTAGTTATATCCATGGGCACATTTCCTTCTTTCGCGTGCCCACATGTAAAATGGACGGACCAAACATCACCGTCACTTGTGTTGATGAATCTGGACTCCACACTACTCCTCCGATGTCCAAAACCTGCATTCAAAAGAACAAGAAATGATCAGTAGCACCTGCGGATGGAACAAAGCATGCAATCTCCAAGCCTAGACTAGAATGAGAAAAATGAATTAAAGTATAGCTAAAACAAGTCAAAATGCTATGAAAATTTGATAGGGGAATCAAGACATCATTAGGAAGGCTCTTCAAAAAGAACATTCCAAAAATTCCTCACCGATTTGAATTCGTTCCGGGGTGGGACGAATTCACCTACAACATAATGCCGAATAGGTACTGTCCCAATGTCCTTCGTTGGAAGCTCCAAAAGACCTGAAAACTTGGGATTAGCTAATTGGGGGCATTTTGGGAAGACCCAGATGATCAGATTTTCCCAATTTGGCCTCCATTAGTAGGAATTTGATTATGCTACCTGCAAGTTAGTAGAAGCGAACAAAGATAGAAATATGGTCAAAAGTGTTCAAACGAGACGAAATTCAAATGACAACCTATCTAAGCATCATAGAACTAAATGCAAAAATGAAAGAAAGAAAATATTTCATGGAATTCCCATCGCTCCAAAAGGGGGCAATTAGGATTGTGGCAATGTGGGAGGGGGCACCCATGGGGCAGGTCGCTCGCCATTTGAGGCTTGATTTCGGCACCAATCCACTTGGGATGGGTCTAAAACCTCTTGTATGGTATTGTTAGTAAATTTTGTGGGATATCGTGACCAAATGTCAGGTTTTGGGATCAAGATTCATCCTCCCAATAGTCACCCGATGACCTCCCATCTAAATGAAATCAAGGATGTGGAAGGTGCAAATCCAAAAGGTGTGAGGTATGACAATAAAATGACAGCACTTCGTTGCTCTAAAATGCTACTCTCCTATATATTTTGGGGTGAGGAAACTAATCAATTTATAGACCTGGAGGCCTCTTGAAATGGGCATGCAGGGGTGCCACATGGCAGCCATGCCCTCCCAGGGGGAAGGAGATTCCTCCCTGAATTAGGACTGCATGACTGACCTTGCAAATGCCTCTAATGCTCGAAAATGCTCACCCATACTCCCATGCGATGAAGGAAGCGTTGGGTGGCAGATCCGAGCTACCATTTGTCAAGATTTAACTTTTTTCTTGTCAAACCTGCAATTCGCCCCACTCTAGAGTGAATTCAAAATTCGTCCCTAGGTGGGGCAGATCCCAGATTGAATTCATCCCAGGGTGGGATGAATACTTAGCAAAGTGCCTAAAGGTGCCAAATTGACCTCTGACCTTTCAAAACTACTATGAGAGTGGTTAGGACCACTGTTTGACCTCTGGGGGCTGCCCTTGGGGCGGTGTGTGTCAAAGCAATTAGTGTTTGCAGTCACATAATCAGATTGGTGCTGTTTTGGTGTTTACAATAACAACCTAGATCTAATTACTTACATGGTTTTTTAGTACAAGTAAATCCAAAGACTAGGATTATTTTTTTTGAAATATTATCTCAAAGTCTAAAATGTTCTTCCTAGCTCACAAGGTTTGCATTCAAACTAACTTATTTTTGGATCATTTTTTTTTACAATCAATTCAAACAATATTGCACAAACATAACATACCACTTTTGAGTTCAGACTACTGCAGACAGTCACCCAAGTGGACGAGATTAGCCAAATCCTATGGAGTTACCATTCAGTGGAAACAAATATTTTTATTTATCATCTACATGTTTTAGTATGAGGAATGATCCACAATAAGGGTAGTCCTCTAGGGTCCATAACACCTAGAGGGTGGATGTCTTTTTTTCCTTAACTCTTTATACCAAACCTTCGATATTCTAGTCAACTTATTCCTAAATGGTATAAAATAATATGGTGTGTTTATGTCTTTGTGACTAACTGGTGAATCCCATTTACCCGGACCCAGTTAGTGCCATGTCATTTCCCTAACCTTGGACTTCATTACACAAACTCATTACAACTCACAATGGTTTATCCCATTCCAAACCTTGTGGCTATACTAAGCTAAGTTCAATGAGTAAGGAATTTATCACTATGCCCTTTGAATACAACCTAGGAAGGATGTCCCATACCACCTTTTCATCTAGTCTTAACCCAGTCATTTATTAATAAATTTTATCAGTCAGCAGTTGTATTGAAGATTATTGTGTGCATACCCACACCTCCACATTATGGATGATCTTTAATCACATTCTCAGGACAACCACCCAAGAATATTGTTAAAGTTATACTACTTTTAAACTTATCTACTAAACTACCTTAAGTAGAAGACTCTCTCTATTTTTAAACAAAAACATTTAGTTTTAAAGCATAAGTATTTACTATACCTAGGGTAATCTACTGTTTGAAATGAATTCTTCTACAACCATGATGTCAACATCATATCAAAGTAGGTTCATTTCAAGATATTAATCAATTCGATTCTACATTTGGGTAAACTCTAAAGAGTCCAAATATTCTACCCATGCTTTAATTGTCAAACTCTCAACACTGCATAATTTTTGGTAATTACTTTTCCCCAAAAGCTATATTATGAAAGGCTTTTCCATGGTTCTATCCTTTAGTTTATAATTTCATGTTTCATGTATTACACATTTATTTTTTTTAAATAAATAAAGAAGTTTACTTCTAAATACTATCCTCTCGACTTCCTATCCAGTCAGTATATTGGTAAAGAAAAATAGTGTTCATCCCATATTTCATATGCTTCACTGGAAAAGCTTATGCACTCAAGTAACTTCCAATATTCACAATTTATTTTAAGTCTACCTCAAGCATTAAAAAAATAACTGTAACATCCATAAACAAGTTATATTAGGGAAACATTCTAAATCAAGAACCCTTTTATTAATTGCAAATATTTTAAAGCATAGATGTTCAATTTGATGTCACTAAGACCAATTCTGTAATCCCTTTTTCAAATGAAAATACAAGAGGGCTTTACCCATTTTTACAATAGACAACACAATTATTGGCAGCAAATTCAACAACCATCTTCTAGATTCAGACCTACTATTTCTTTTAAAAGTTCTTCCACCCGAGTCTACACTCATAGCAAGCATGAGCACTGCCTACTATCTGGCTAGATCTTGATGTTGCTGCTTCGGACTCACCCAAGACCTTGGGTTATTTTCCTCAATGCTAGCTCATTCAACAACCATCAATGCACAAAAGTATTCTTACAAAGATCATAGGGATCATGTACAACGCATAACGAATGAGAATGCAACCTACTATGCACACATGCATTTCAAAAAAATTAATGGAAAACATACCAAAATAAAAACTCAATTATATCCTATCTCGAGATATACACCCAATTAACTTATCATCATGTTTTCCCTTTTTATTTTCTACCCCATTTTCTAGGTAGCAGTTTCACAAATAAAAGTCTCACTCAATAAAGTTTAACATTCAACAATGTGTCATTGAGTAAAATTTACTCCTACATTTACAAGCAATCGACACAGAAGTTTAGCAATCAACACAGAAGTTAAGCAATCAACTGTACTAGCAAAGTTGTGCTTCCATTCATATTTTTTAAAACTCAACCAGCACAACAGCATTTGACTTGAATTTAACTCGGTTCTTCTGAGTCAGTTTGACATGGTTTCACACCATTGATTCTTCTTGAAACATGTCGCTTCCTAACTTCGATGAGTCATAGCTTACACAACAACATTTCTTAATTAGTTTATCCACTATTTCAATTGTTTTACATAGAATGCACAGAAGCATTTATGGTATCTTCTCATTGTTTCTATTTTTGTACAAGCAAGATATGCTCAGAAGAAACCAAACTATCACCCTACCATT
Organism: Wollemia nobilis; assembly: GCA_028583015.1. NCBI lineage: Eukaryota > Viridiplantae > Streptophyta > Pinopsida > Araucariales > Araucariaceae > Wollemia > Wollemia nobilis. Next base: position 2,772,972 of record JAQPPZ010015522.1, read on the forward strand.
TTCATAAAATATAGACATACAAAAGATGCAGCAAAAACATATTTATTCCAGTCAATTCGACATGGTTTCTCACTATTGTTTCTACCTAAAACATGTCGCTTTCATTTTTGAGTTTGCACAACATGTTCAGTTTCCATTTTTATTTAGACACAGTATGCACAATTCTCATTGCCATTTGGACACAACATGCATAGATTTCACATTCATTTAAACATAGCAAATATAGTAACCAAAAATAGAACCCAACTTGTGTATTCCATTTCCTGAAACTCTTCTATTTTCTAGTCTCTTTTTCTAATTTTATGTCATATCTTTTTTATTTTGTTTAATTTTTTTTTTCTTCTTCATCCCTGTGGTCTGGAAAACCTAGTAAATTGTTATCCTTTCTTACCCATGTGTAGTGCCAGGTTAGTGAGTCCTCTCCACAATCTCGTACCACCACCTTTTCATCATGGTGTTCTTAAATAACCTCAACAATAATGATTTGATTCTGCCAACTTTTCCATCTTTGGTGCAACAATAGAACATAGCTAGTTTTTGCATATTAAATAAAATAAAAAAGTAAAGTTAGAAGCATACGTAGAGTCTAAAACAAATCAAGACTCTGGCCACCCAAACACATAACACTTTCCTATTGGCCACACAATTTCACCATCTTTTAATATAAACATGGAGCAAATACAAAGTAAATTATTGTTAGAATTAAAGTGCACTATGCCTTCACCTTGACACTTGTTAGTTTATCTTGACAAGTGTCATGCGTTTCATATAGGCTTATGCCTATATATTGTAACCCTTTTTCATTTGTAAAATATCTCATTATTTTTAGTCCTAACATTTGGTATCAGAGCTCTAGGCTTTCTCTAGCCTTGTGAGCTTGAGGGGGGATTTCCCTCATGGAAATCCCTCCCTCATGTTTTCTCCCAATTTTTTTTCTGACTGAGGGAGTATGCTCTCCATCCATAGGATGGATCAGAAACCAGAAAGTCTAAGAAAAATGACTGCCTATGTATGCCTATTTTTTTTTAGCCATTTTTTTGGGGGGGCTCTGTTATTTTTGCATTGTCGAAGAGAATGATGGTCACAATTGGTGGGCAAATGGTTTGTTTGGTCGGCTCTCAAAAGTTTTCTACAGCTTGTTTTTGGAAGCCGATTCTGGCTCTATTTGGCTGTTCGTAGCTCGTGCAGTGTCATAGATTGCAGATATAGAATGTTTTTTAAGTTGTGATAGATATCACTATCGTAACAACAAAATGATCAGTACCTTGCCAAGAAAAATGAGGTGGACAAGGAGTTTTTTTTTTTTTTCGAGGGGCTGCATTCCCTTCAGTTTCAGAAGGGGTAAAACCTGGTCCATTTCAAAAATTCTACACCCCAGGAAGACTTAGGTGATTTATTTTTTATTTCACAAAGAATTTTTAAGATATACAGTACACCTTGTTGACATGGCCAGTATATGTTTTCATTAACTTCCCTGTTGAGTAGTTCCAAAGCTTGAGGGTGTCATCGAGGGTAGCAGCGAGGATGAAATTGCCGTTGGGGAAGAACTTGATGAAGGTGATGGCGGGTGCCTTATCGTCGATCAAAATCTTGAGGCAATTCCCTGTTGCAGTGTCCCAAATCTTGCATGACCCGTCATGCGAGGATGAGACGATCAGTGATCCAGCACGGTTGAAGTTGGTTGTGGTAATGGGCTTCGAGTGTGCGACCATGGTGCATAGACACCGCCCAGTCTTGACATCCCACATGCGAAGCATCTCATCAAATCCCCCAGAGACAATGAGGTTGGAGTGGTCATTGTAGTTGATGCAAAAGACGAAGCTGGAGTGGCCACACAAATTCTTGATGCAGTCGCCTATCTCTACATCCCAAATGTGGATATTGCGATCATCGAAGGCAGAGTAGACATAGCGTGAGTCAGAGGACTAGAGAGGTTAGAAATATCCTTGATTTTTAGTTGGTAGTGATTCTATGAGCGATGCGACAACCATTAAATCAAGAGGGTGTAGTCATTCTACAAATTATTGAAACTGTGAGCTATCTGCCAGTAATTTCTCATTGAGATTATGAAATTTTCTACTTGTTCAGATTGTTGTGATGAGCACAATGGCTGAGATTTCCAAAGGATCATTGAAGATGTAACATAGAGAAGAACCCAAGGTTGCTGAACATTTGACCGCCTTATGTGATTATTTGATCGGCTTAAATGGAATGAAATGTTGGAGATGCAGTCTAGTAGCCTCTGTGGAATTTGAAGACGATGGTCATGAAGGCCGTAGAGCTGGTGGACACCATGGTGCATGCGAGAGGTGAGTTCTAGCAGCTACTGTGGTATGTGAGACTCCAGCTTTCTGCCCATCCCCATATTTTTAAAGAAAAATTGGTGCCCATGTACACAATTGGCAGTGTTCGTTATTTTACGATGCTCATTGGCATGAATAGGTGGAAGTTGATATTTATTTAAAACTAAATATTTTTTAAAATCATAGTGGGGGCATTATATTAAATGGGCCATTGATTTTGCAAAGGCTCCATAAAGCATTTATGATTTTCCAAACACGGGGGACAATGAAATTTTTTAAATTGATTGTGAATTTTTATTAGGAGACTTCGAGGGAGTGGAAGGCCCACATGACTGATTATTGTAAATATGATGACCTACATAGTCCCTATAATTCCCCTACGAGGGAAATTGATGCTATTTTTTTCTTCCTGAGAGCGATTTCGCCATTGAGCGATGTTGTCTATTTACTGCGTAGAAAGGCATGCTATTGTTTTTCCACATGATGAAGGCCCCTTTGATGGTAGAATATAGGGGTATTTATAGTTGTTGGAAATGTTTTTCCATGATGGACACATTGGTAGTGTCCATTTGTAATTATGAGGCTATTTCATTTGAGTTTATTTAGCCTCAATTTTTTCTACCTTGGAGTGCACTCTCGGTTGAACCCAACACTCCGAAGGCACTTGTAAGTGAACCTAGTATCTAGTATTATCCTATTTCTACTTTGCGGATGCAGTGGCTGGTTACCCATGCATTCCGGTAAGATGAGGTGACTACCATAAGGACACTTATTCTAGGGACTATAGACATAGACACCCTAGACTCTATCCGAGGTTTTTTATTTTCTGGATCTACTTTTGAAGACTATAGATAAAGACACTTCACAAGATTATATTCTATTCTTCTTTCTTATTCTCCTCCATATTTGGATTCTATGGCTTAATTTATTGTATTGAGTGCATTTTCGGCAGAGACCGACACTCTTATATGACTCGTTTTTCCTTTGTATTAAGGTGCATTTTTTGCAGATACCGACACCTTCTAGATTGTGTTCACCATGAGGAGGATATGATATTCATGGTGAATCTAGTTAGTGACCTACAAGAGGCAACATCCTTTGAGGATGACCTACAGAGGCAACAGACCTAGGAGTGGCTGACCCTAAGGCACCCATGATGACCCTAAGGCACTTAGACGGCTGACCCAGAGGCAACAGACCCGAGGAAGTGGCTGACCCTGTGGCAACATACCAATATGTATACATCGTTGATCTAGCATTTTTCATAGCTGGAGAGCCAAGCGCATAGAGCACGAGCCTAGACCAAATCAACAATAATAAAGGAGGATGATAATTTTTTTTTTAGAGAAGTCAACATTAAGGGGGAATGTTACCTAATGTTGACTTGTTTTTTTCTTTAGTTAGGATAGTGCACTTTAAGGGGGAATGTTAGAATTAAAGTGCACTATGCCTTCACCTTGACACTTGTTAGTTTCTCTTGACAAGTGTCATGCATTTCATATAGGCTTATGCCTATATATTGTAACCCTTTTTCATTTGTAAAATAATCTCATTAGTTTTAGTCCTAACATTTATTACTCATTTTACATAAAATTTCTTTCCTTCTCTAAAATAAAATAACCATTTACCTTTATTTATTTTCTATTTTATTTATAAAATTATCTTTCTATAGAATCATGAAAGAATAATCTCAAATATTCATTCAACAATTAAAGGGTGGCTCCCTTGATTGAGACATCTTCATCGCCTCCCTCTAAACACATAAGCTCACCTTATATAAAAATAAAACAAGGAACATTTAAAGTATTAAACATATACACATGTCCAAACAAACACTAACATATTTTTCCAAGCTAGTGGCTCCCATCATCATTGCCACCACAAAATATTCCTCATTCCATGCAATCAAGCAATACTCCAAAAAATTAAACTCATGCAAATATACAATCTATATTTCCCCTAAATGATATGCAAGCACGAGTTTCCATGTGCTCGTGATTCGAATCATAACTTCCCATACTTACCCTTTTATGCTGACTTATTACCTTTCATTATCATCTCGCAACTATCCTGCACTCACAAATACTGTCGCTAGTAACATATTTCTCAAAAATAGGTAAGCATATACATATTTTACTTTATTTTAATACTCGAGTGGGAAGGGTCATTACATCCTTCTTGACTAGAGATAAACACAGTCCCTATGTTTTTCAACTAGGTTATGCAAAATAAATCTTTTGTGCATTCATATATTTTACTTTTAACTAAAATAAAAATGCTCAAATGAATTCATTTTTTTTGTTTTTGAATTCAGCACTTTGCAATCATATTCATCATCATCATAAAATCACATCCCAAAATTGGTTTTTATTGACATACAATCACATCATAGATTATGCTAAAATAAAATCAATTACACATACCCATCATGGTTCAAATCTTTTCATTTAGCAATACCAAAATATTACAAGTCACTCTACTCAGTAACATCCTTAATAAATTTTGTACACACATCACATATTTCATTAAAGAAAGTTTTTAATAAATTTTATCATCTACTCAAATAAATAAGGAAATTATTGTTGCATTTATGCCACGTCTTCCCATGTAGCATTTCTATATGAGTAGTGGTCCCATTGGACCTGACATTGCTCTATACTTCTTTTTCTCAGGTTCTTGGTTCAAAAACGAAGTACACGAATAGGTCAAACCTCAAACTTTAAGGAATTAGTCATCTGCAAGTTGGAAATATTCAAAACATAAGTCAGATCATAAATATATTTTCTAAAAAGGGACACATAAAGGACATTAAGGGTATTGTATAAGCTTGGCGGTAGAGCTAGTCTGTATGTAACAGGGCTTATTTTTTCTATGATATCAAATGGACCCACGTATCGAGGATCAAGTTTGGAAGATTTTATTAAAATTTTTGTTGGCTTAACCCTTAAGAATACTTGATCTCCCACAAGATATTCCCTTGGAGTTCTTTTGAGGTCCACGTAGATCTTCTAGTGATATGCGACCTCTTTTAGCTTCTATTAAATTATTTTCAATTGCTCTTCCATTTCCTTTATCATTTCCAGTATGATCTTACCCAATCCTCTAGATTATCCCATGATAAGAGAATTCTGCACCTTCTCCTATATAGGGCTTCGAAAGGTGCCATAACCAGTGAGGTATGGTAATTGTTGTTATATGTAAATTCTACTAGATAAATATAGTCTTTCCACTTTGTATGTTGATCCATACAGTACATTTGCAACATATCTTCAAGTACTTGATTTACCCTCTCAGTATGACCATTTATTTTTGGATGATAGTCAGTACTGATATTTAGCTTGGTCCCTAATGGTTGGTATAGAGTTTGCCAAAATTCAGAAGTGAAACCAGAATCCTTATCAGATATTATAACTTTTGGAAAGTCATAGAGTCTTATGACTTCCATGGTAAACTTACTTGCTACAACTATTACATCATCTTGCACATTTCTTGCTATAAAATGTACCATTTTTGTTAATATATCCACAATTACTAGAATTACATCATGCCTGAATCTCATTTTAGGCAACCCCACTATGAAATATGTTGATACTATTTGCCACTTCTGTGTGGGTATATCATGTGGATTTAATTTTCCAGCTAAATGCAGCTACTATGATTTTACCTTTTGACATTCCAGTTATTTTTTTTATTTTTATTTTTTATTTTTTATTTTTATTTTATTGGTAGAAAGGGTGTTGAAAGGTCCCTGAACCTTGTACAAGAGATATTACAAGAAATCCATATCGACCGAGGTGGTCCAAGAAGAAAGGAATAGAGAGCTGGCAAACCTCCACACTAGGGAAGGTGTGGCGAAATAGCGACCAAAATGGTGATGTCGTGAAATCGCAACAAGTTGCGCTGTTGAAGCCAAAGGAAGAAAGGAGGTCATGAAATCATGACAAGAATCTCCATCAAAGCCGAAGAAGGGAAGAAGTCGCGATATCATGACATGTTGCAAAGTGTCGCGATATCGTGACAAGTTGCTAGGTTGGAGCCGGACGAGAAGAAGAGTCACGAAATCGTGACATGAAAGAAGACCGTGCCCGAGCAAAAAAGGAGTCACGAAATCACTACAAGAAGTAAGAACGCTGTCGAAGAGAAAGGGTGTCACAAAATCATGACAAGAACGAAGACCACAGTTGAAATAGAAGATGAGTCACGAAATCATGACGAAAGTGGAAGCCTGCTGCCAAGAAGAAAATGTGTCGCGATATTGCGACAAAAAGGAAGACCGCTGTTGGAGAGAAAAAATGTCGTGATATCGCAATAAAATGGAAGACCGCTGTTGGAGGTAAAAAATGTCATGATATCACGACAGAAAGGAAGACCGCTGTTGGAGAGAAAAAAATTTGCGATATCGTGACAAAATGGAAGATCGCCGTTGGAGAGAAAAAAGGTCGCGATATCGCGACAGAATGGAAGACCGTCGTTGGAGAGAGAAAAAGTGTCGCGATATCGCGACAAAAAGGAAGACCACCGTTGGAGAGAAAAAATGTCGCGATATCGCGACATGAAACAAGAAAGCGCCTGAAGGCCAAAAGTGTCACGATATCGCGACAAGTTTGCAAAAAAGCACCCAAAGAGAAAAAGTGTCGCGATATCATGACAGAATGGAAGACCACCGTTGGAGAGAAAAAATGTCGCGATATCGCGACAGAATGGAAGACCGTCGTTGGAGAGAGAAAAAATGTTGCGATATCGCGACAAAAAGGAAGACCGCCGTTGGAGAGAAAAAGTGTCGCGATATCGCGACAAGTTTGCAAAAAAGCACCCGGAGAGAAAAAGTGTCGCGATATCGCGACAAGTTTGCAAAAAAGCCCCCGAAGAGAAAAAGTGTCGCGATATCACGACAAGTTGGAAGAGCGCACCAGAAGGAGAGAAAAGTGTCGTGATATTGCGATAAGAAGCAACCTCACGGCCTGAGAAAAAAGGAAATTTCGCAAAAACGTGGCAAGCTGAGATTTTGCAACCAACTGTGAAAAGTGACGCAAAAACGCTCCAAGATGCCAAAACGCAGCCAAAGGGGAAAAACCCGGAGCCCAGTAACCCACTCACATTGTGCAAACATTGGAACTTGAAGAAGCATCCCTTAGGCCGATTGGGAAGGAATCTCTCCAAACCTGAATGTCTGTTGCGTCAACTCCCTTATTAGCAAGCCAATCCGCAACTTTGTTTCCTTCCCGGTATTGATGTTGAATGATTAATTCTAGGTAAAGGCCAATTAGTGTCTTGCATTCTTCGAAGATGGAAACAAGGGCCCAGGGAGGCACAGAGGTTCCTTTGAGCTAGTTGATGCAATGCAATGAGTCTCCTTCTATGATGAGTTTATTGATAGTCAAGCCGTCCAAGAGAATCAAGCTTTAGAGCAAGTCCCGAGCCTCGGCCATATTGTTAGACTGAATTCCTAAGTTCTGAGCAAAGGCAAAAATTATTTCTCTTCTATGATTTCTGAGAATTCCACCTCTGCCAGCTGCTCCAGGGTTTCCTTTGGTCGTGCCATCGAAGTTAAGCTTGTGCCACCCAGAAGGAGGTAAGACCCACTTGATTACAGACCTATCAACAGAAGTGCGAGGTGTTGCAAAAAAATTGAAAATATTGAAATGATTTGTTAGATCCAATTCAAGTCCAGGAGGGGGGGTTTGGATGATAAGACAAGAGAGGCATTCTCTATAGCAAGGGCCAATATTTTGGCAACAACAATCTTCTTATCCGTGGCAAGGTTTTGGAAAATTTTGGCATTTCTCTCGAGCCAAATCTACCATAGGAAAATGTGAAGGCAAGCTTGCCACATGAATTTGAGTTGACTGCTCTTGAAATTCCAGGGCTATTATTTAAAAAGGAGGGGAATGGAATGAGGGAGGGCTACGAAGATGGAAAAAGTGTTGAAAACCTGGTTGAGCACTACAAGGGAGAAGGGACATTCCAGAAAAACATGCACAGTAGACTCATAGGCGTTTTTACACAGGATGCACCAATTGGGGATGAGAAGCCCTCTGGTTATCATATTTTTAGTGGTGAGGATTCTATTTTGGATGGCCAACCAGCAGAAGAATTTGACCTTGGGAATGATCTTGGGAACCCAGACCAGATTAGAGAAGTCATGGCCATCACTGGGGGCTTCTTGGCTGTAGTAGGCAGATTTAACAGTAAACTGCCCTGAATCTTCAAGGTTCCAAACCATGGAGTCTTCTTTATGAGAGTTGGGGATTATGCAGCTCCTCAGTAAGTTTTGTAACCGCCTAAGTGCCTTGGTGATATGTCTAGGCCCATTCAGATCCAGGTGTTTCCATTCGGGTCTTGTAATACCTGGGTTAATGAAATGACACACCTTATCTCCAAAGGTGGCTTTGGTCACCGTCTTGAGCACAACAAGATGAGGATCTTGGCTGAGAGGTTTGTCACGGATCCAAGGGTCATCCCAAAAATGAATGGTCAATCCATTTCCAAGACACCACCTTAAGCCTTCCATGATGATCTTCCTTGTTTTAGTGACACCATTCCAGAAATGAGATCCGCTAGGAAGGTTGTGCTCTCCAAGAAAGGGAACCTGATGAAGATACTTAGCTTTGATGATGTCAATCCAGATGGCTTTTTCGTTGATGGTAAGTCTCCAAGACTTCTTGGCAATGAGAGCCATGTTCATCCGCTTGATGTCCCTGAAGTCGAGACCTCCATCCTTTTTCTTGGAACAAACCTTGTCCCAGGAAACAAGGGAAAATTTGTTCTTGTTTTCATTTCCCGCCCAAAGGAATCTACGTTGAATTTGCTCAATTATTTGGAATATGGAAGCTGGAGCTTTGAAGATAGATAAGAAAAAAATAGGAATACTTTGCAGGCAAGCCTGGACCAGAGTGGCTTTGGTCGCTCGATCGAGCAATGAGCTTTTCCGACTCGCAAGTTTCTTGTTGAGATGATCTAGAACAGGGTTCCACATAGCCGAGACCAATTTGCCATGGAAAAGCGATAATCCGAGATAAGTAGTTGGAAGGCTCCCAATGATACACCCAAGGATCTCAGCAATCCTGATTTTCCTGTGGATGGGAGTATTGAGGAAGTATAGCTTGCTTTTGCGGTAATTGACTTTCTGGCCAGCCGCCTCTTCATAAGAGTCAAGGATGCTCTTAATGATTTTTGTTTCGAGGACAGAAGCATGAGAGGAAAGAATAGTATCATCCACAAACTGTTGATGGGAAATGGCATTGGTTGTTGAGGCAGGTTTGATCCTAGAGACGAGTCCACTGTTGCAGGCAGTAGTAAGAATTCCAGTTATTTTACCATATAATTGATAATGTATTTTTCATATCGGGATAGAAATATGCTTTCTTTAGACTCTCTCGCATATTTGCACCTCTTGGATAGGGAGTGTTATGCACCTCCCTAAGGATCATTTCCTTTAATCCTCCTAAGTTGGGTACCACCAACCTATTCCTAAAATAAAGTAGATCATCTTTGACCAGTCAAACCTATACACGTTTGACAATATTCATCTTTTGCTTACCACATTTTAATTTGGTCTAATAGATCATATTGATATTTTGTCATTGTAGTTATACATCCTCTTCTACTCAAAGCATCAACGACTTTATTCTCTTTACCCTTAATGTATTCAATACCAAAATCATATTTTACCAAGAACTCCATCCAACATCATTGTCTGGAATTTAGTAAGGGTTGAGAAAATATATACTTTAGACTTTGATGGTCTATATTTAATTCAAATGGTTTTCCCAAAAGATAATGTCACCAAACTTTTAGTGCATGTACTATTGCTACCAATTCTAAGTTATGAGTGGCATAATTGACTTCGTTCCTCTTGAGTTTTTGAGACTCATAAGAAATTACTGCATCACCTTGGGTTAAAATCCCCCCATCCCCTTGATCAATGCATCCATATAAACTATAAATTGCTTATCGATATCATGTAATTGCAGGATTATTCCATTCGTCAACATTTCCTTTAAAAATTAAAAAGCCTCCTCACAATGCTCGGCCCACATGAAGCTTTTAACTTTTCTTTGAATGTTTGTAATGGGCTGAGCAATTCTTGAAAACCCTTTGACGAATCGCCTATAATATCTTGCAAGTCCCATAAAACTTTACACCTCAATGACATTGGTAGGTGCTGGCCAATTAATGATTGCTTCAATTTTCTTAGGATCTACTGCAATTCCTTAATATGATACCATATGTCCAAGGTATTGCACTTGTGAATTATAGAACTCACATTTTGATAATTTTACAAACAATTGATTCTTCCTAAGAATCCCAAGCACTGTTCTTAGATGTTGATCATGCTCTTCCTTATTTTTGGAAAAAACCAAAATGTCATCCAAAAATATGAGTACAAACTTATCTAGCTATTCCCTAAAAATGTTATTCATGAGATTCATGAAAGCGGCTGGAGCATTGGTCAATCCAAAAGGTAAGACTATAAACTCAAAATATCCATACCTTGTTCTAAATGTTGTTTTAGAAGTATCTTCCTCCCAAATTATTAATTGATGATATCCCGATCTCAGATCTATTTTAGAAAAAAATGTTGCTCCTCTTAGTTGATCAAATAAGTCATAAATCCTTGGTAATGAGTATTTATTTTTAATAGTAACTTTATTCAGCATACGATAGTCTATGTACATTCTTAAATTGCCATATTTATTTTAAAAAAATAGGATAAGGGCTCCCCATGGTGATACACTAGGTTTTATTAACCTTTTTTTAAACTGTAGTTGTATTTTTAACTCTTGGAACTCTATAGGAGTAATTTTGTATGGTAATATCTCAATTGAAAACTAAAATTCCCTCCATGGAGGTAACCCCGAGAGTTCCTCAAAAAATACATCCTTAAATGCATTTAACATTGTGTGTTTCTTGAAGAGGTTTGATTCTTTCTCAAGATCTTCTCTTCTATTCATATTTACTATGAAGATCATGCCCTTCTTCTTAATAATATTTTTAAGTTGCATTGCAAACACTAGATGAGGTTTTACTTCCCTCCATCCACAACTAATTCTAATCCTTTGAGTAGATTCATCCACAAATTCTACCCATATTTCTTCAAAGTTCAAAAGAGCTTTATGTACCTTCAACCAATAAATCCCCAAGATGATATCAAACACATGCAAAGGTGCTACATACAAATGCCAATTGATTTTTCCTTGTGGAAATGAAATGTGGGAATCAAAGAGAAATCAGTTAACATGGTGAGTTTTCCTTAATCCATACTCTACCTTAAAACCATTCACCAAGAATCTAGGTCTAACAGGAAAATACCTCATTAATATAGTTGATATAAAACTATCAATTGACCCACTATCAATCAAAATTTACATATTCTTACCAGAAATTTTACCATTTAATAAGAAAGGAGTAATTGTTCCATAGAGTTTAGAACTACCTATGGTTGCATAGATCCTATGTCTAGCTTCCTATGGAGCCTTCGATGATAGATCAAATCTGTGGGGATATTTGTTAGCATAATGAGCCCCTTTACACACCCAATATCCACTTGGTGGATCTATATTGCCTCTATTATTGTTTCCATTTCTATTCATAGGTGTAGTTTCCCTATCCCTTCCTTGACCTACTGGCTTCTGGTCCTATTTCTTGGAAAACTCTTTGGCATATTTTCTATATTTACCACCTTGATAATTGGATTTGTTTTTTCCACCTTGCTTGTTCTGATCTCCTCCTCTAGGTTTCTTGTTCTGCTCCTTTTCCCATTTCATGAAACAAACACATTTTCATTTTCTAAGCTCATAGTTTTATTTCCAGATAGCTTTTGGTAATTAAAATATGCTTTTCTCATTTCTTAATTATCTTTCTCCTTTATTGCTAAATCAAAAGCAGTTGGAAAATTGATGGGATTATTCATGTTTACCACCATAATAATTCTAGGATGTAATCCTAGAATACATTTTTAAGTTTTCATTTCCTCATTACTTTTATATCGGGTTGCATGCTTCAATAACTGTATGAATTTTTGGTAATATTCTCGAACCAACATATTCTCCTACCTCAAATTTGAGAATTCCCCAAAATTTCCACATAATATTATCTTGTCAAGAATATATCTTTCTTAATGAATTCCTCCCATTTGAGGTCTGTAGCCTCAACCTCATGTCCTTTCTTATATGAATTCCACCAATCTAGGGCTACTTTAGTCATATTCATAACTACCAAAGCAGTTTTAGATTCAAAAGATAGGTCCACCAGAGAGAAGTAGGATTCTAGTTCACTTATCCAATTCTCAATTGAATCTCTATCGTCTTTACCATTAAACTTGGATATTACAAATTTCTTTAAATTCCTATCCAATTCTTTACTCACTCTTGCCCTTCTAGCTCTATATCCCTCAGGTTCTCTTGGAACATCCATTGTCCTCAGGATTATGCATAGTGGCACATATTAACAATTTTAAAAATAGTGGCGAATAGTGGCCAATTGGCTGAATATTAAGATTTTCAAAATTCAAAATTGTTAAATATGAGGACCCTTGACGTCGGCACAATCGCCTAAAATTTTTAGGACTAATTTTTTTCTTAGGGTCAATTTGCCACAATATATCCAAACATACACATATTTGTACTCGTTGGAAAGCTCTTTTCGAGCCTGATCTAATAGTGGTGTTTTTATGAAGTTATAAGGTGATTTAATAGGTCAAAATTTATCCCAAAAATGACCTTAATTTTTAGGGCTTCAAATGCCCCAAATTTTGGTGTGAAGATGATTAATTTGATTTGATTTGGATTCTCCATGATTCACCTTGATTTTTATTAGGATTCACCATTTTTTTACAAGTACATTTTGAGTCCAACCCCTTATGCATAACCCCTGATTGTCTTGCCTAATCTAGTTTCACTTCCTCTAGCAAAGTCCTTTATGGCTTGTTGTTGCTAGGCAATAAGTTTCTGTTGCTGGGCCATGTGAGTTTTATATTGGGTCATTTCTTTCCTTTGATTTTTCATTTGTACTTGTAACAATTTTACCATTTTTGCAAGGTTCCCATCTTCCTCTCCACTTTTCATTCAAATAAATTTTATGAACTCTTTTCTACCTTATTTCACATTGGGGACCTTCTTTTCTTACATTTTTTTATGGCCTTCTTATAGGTCTTTCAATGGTTTCCTCATCCCTACCTCTAGTAGGATTTTACAAGGTCCCACCTCTCAACATTCATGCCATTTGTCCTGTAAGTGAAAGAGGTAGAATATTAGTTATTATTAATTAATTTAATTCCCATGCAAACTTTAGAATAAATTCTGCTCTGATACAAAATGTAACAACCCAGATCTGATTACTTACATGGTTATCCAGTACAAGTAAATCCAAAGACTATAAATATTTTATTTGAAATATTATCTCAAAATCTAAATTGTTCTTCTTAACTCACAATGTTTGCATTAAAACTAACTTCTTTTTGAAATATTTTTCTTTAAAATAAATTCATATAATATTGGATAGACATAAGATACCACTTTTGAGTTTAGACTACTACAAATAGTCACCCAAGTGGATGAGATTGGCCAAATCCTATGGAGTTACCATTCAATGGGAATAGATATCCTCATTTATCATCTGTATGTTCCAGCATGAGGACTAATCCACAACAAGGATTATCCTCTAGGTCCCATAACATCTAGAGGGTGGATGTATTTTTACCTTATCTTTTTTTACCAAACTTTGACATTCTAGTCAACTTGTTCCTAAATGGTATAAAATAATATGGTATGTTTATGTCTTTATGACTAACTGATGAATCCCATTTACCTAGACCTAGTTAGTGCCATGTCATTTACCTGACCTTGGACTTCATTACACAAAATCATTACAACTCACAATGGTTTATCCCATTCCAAACCCTGTGGCTATACTAATCTAAGTTCAATGAGTAAGGAATTTATCATTGTACCCTTTGAATACAACCTAGGAAGGATATCCCATACCATATTTTCATCTAGTCCTAACCTAGTCATTTATTGACCAATTCTATCAGTCAGCAGTTGTATTGAATATTATTGTGTGCATACCCACACCTCAATATTATGGATGATATTTAATCACATTCTTAGGACAACCACCCAATAATATTGTTAAAGTTATACTACTTTTAAACATATCTACTAAACTACCTTAAATAGAAGACTATGTTTTTAAACAAAAAATATTAGTTTTAAAGCATAAGTATTTACTATACCTAGGGTAATCTACTGTTTGAAATGAATTCTTCTACAACCATGATGTCAACATCATATCAAAGTAGGTTCATTTCAAGATATTAATCAATTTGATTCTACATTTGGGCAAACTCTAAAGAGTCCAAATATTCTACCCATGCTTTAATTGTTAAACTCTCAACACTGCATAATTTTCGGTAATTACGTTTCCCCAAAAGCTATATTATGAAAGGCTTTTCCACGGTTCTATCCTTTAGTTTATAATTTCATGTTTCACGTATTACATATTTTTTTTTAAATAAATAAAGAAGTTTACTTCTAAATACTGTCCTCTCGACTTCCTATCCAGTCAGCATATTGGTAAAGAAAAATAGTGTTCATCCCATATTTCATACACTACACTAGAAAAGCTTATGCACTCAAGTAACTTCCAATATTCATAATTTATTTTAAGTCTACCTCAAGCATTAAGAAACTAACTATAACATCCATAAACAAGTCATATTAAGGAAATGTTCTAAATCAACAACCCTTTTATTAATTGTAAATATTTCAAAGCATAGATGTTCAATTTTATATCACTAAGACCAATTCTATAATATCTTTTTCAAATGAAAATACAAGAGGGCTATGCCCATTTTACATAGACAACACAATTGTTAGCAACAGATTCAACAATTATATTCTATATTTAGAACTACTATTTCTTTTAAAATTTCTTCCACCCAAGTCTATGCTCATAGCAAGCATGAGCACTACCTACCATATGGCTAGGTATTGACTCTATCGGTTCTAATACACACATGACCTTGGGTTCTTTTATTCAATGCCAAATCATTCAGTTACCATCAATGCATAAAATAATTCTTACAGAGCTCATAGGGATCAGATACGACTCATAATGGATGAGAATGCATCCTACTATGCACACATGCATTCCAAAAACTTTAATGGAAAATATACCAAAACAAAAACTCAATTATCTCCTATCCCGAGATATACACCTAGTTAACTTATCATCATGTTTTCCTTTTTCATTTTCTACCCCATTTTCTAGGTAGTAGTTTCACAAATAAAAGTCTCACTCAATGAAAGCACGAGATTCCAAAAATAAAAGGAAAACTATAGCTATGCAATGTAAAACAAAATATAACGCTTTAATCCTATGCCTTTGAAATGCATGAAACAAAGAAAAGAGACGAATCGAAAATGAAAGAAAAGAGGTATGGAAAGCACAACCCTTTTTATTCAATTCTCTTAACCTCGATTACAAAGACGTCTCCTCCCTTTTTAGGGGCTAGGAGCGTTAACATGTTTCCATTACAAAAGTGAATAATGATCTTCTTTCCACGTGCCCACATGCAAAATGGGCGGGCAAAAATGTTGCCACCGCTGGTGTTGATAAATCCTTGGTTCTTGCTGCTTCTCCTGCGATCAAAGAAACAACAAAGGCATTAGTAGAACCTGCTGCAAATATGAAACGTTAGTTCTCTAAAATAATGAAGGATGTATGCCTAAGATTGACTAAAATGATGCATGAAATGAATCTAAATCACCTACAAACTTGACAGAGACCAGAAAACATTACCTGAGGGCCACTGCCATTGAAATAGTCGACCAATTTGCATTCAATTGAAATTCGTCCTTGCGCAGGACGAATTCTACTGTAATTCGTCCCCGGGTAGGACGAATTCGACTGTGTTAAAATGCCGAGTTGCTATCGCTCAAATGTCACACCTCGGGATCTCCAAAATACCTGCAAATAGAGGGGTTAAGTAATTGGGGCCATTTTGGGATGACCCAGATGGTCAGATTCTCCCAATTTGACCTGCATCAGTGAGAATTTGGTGTCGCTACTTGCAAGTTAGTGGGACAACAAAAGCGACGAGAACATGATGAAATATGATTAAAACATTATGAAATTGAATACATGAACTATCTAGTCAGCATAGAATGGAATGAGAGATGAATAAATGATAGTAAATGAATTAGAATGAAACTTAAAAAGTGTAGGGTGCCCGAGTGGGCCGCCCACCGTTGGGGACTTGATTTCGGCACCAATCCACTAGGGATGGGCCCAAAATCTCTTAGAATGGGTTGTCGGCAAATTGGTGGATTCAATGTGGTCAAATGTTGGGTTTTGGAACCGAATTCACACTTCCAATAACCACCCAATAACCTCTCTTGCAAAAGATATCAAGGATGTGGAAGATGTAACTCAAAAGGGTAAAGGCGTGGTATCAATTTGGCAGCACTTCGTTGCTTGAAAATGCCTCCAACTTGTTCTTTTTGGGTGGGAAAGTCCACCATTTTATAGACCCAAGGGGTCTCTTTGGAGGGGCATGCAGGGGTGCCATGTGGCGGCCATGCCTTCCCAAGAGGGAGGAGACTCTTCCCTGACTTGGGCTTCCATGACTGCCCTTGTGACAGTCTTCCAACGGTCAATCTACCCACCTACACGTGCATGCACGAAAGGAGGCAATAATTGACTGTCCTCGGCTGCCACTTGGCAGTATTCTTCTTTTTGCCCGTTAAACTTGGAATTCATCTTGACCAAAGACAAATTTAGAATTCATCCCTGGGTGAGACGGATCCCAGTTTGAATTCGTCCTTGGGTGAGACGAATACTAAGCAAAGTGCCTGAATGTGACAAATTGCCTTTTGACCTTCCAAAATTGCTACAAAAGTGGTTAGGACCACTGTTTAACCTCTGAGGGCTGCCCTGGGGGTTGTGTGTGTCAAAGCGATTAGTGTTTGCAGTCACATAATCATATTGGTGTTGTTTTGGTGTCTACAGATGCCCCTTTTTGGGATGTGCTGTGCATGGCGCAGTGCCAAGCAAAAATAGATAACCAAAGCACTAATGATTAGGGTTTCTTGGTAACCTAACCAAATTTTGATGCCCCAAGCATAAAAATGGCATGCATTCTTGAATCCTTGCTTCTGAAGAGCCAAGGAATTTGATTTCAAGTATTAACTTGTTTTGGTGAGGTGTGACTTGAGCTTGGACATTGATCAGTCATGAATAGGCAAAGGGCGCAACCTTTTGTCCACGGGGGGAAACCTTGTGTTCATGATTCGGTAATGCCAAGTGTTTGATCAATTTGTGATTATTGCTTGTTTGCTGCCCCAAGAAGGAGCGTGATTGTCTTTGTCAATGATTCTTTGAATGCATGTCATTTCTTTGATTGGGTGTGTGTTTGTTGATTGGTGACTAAGTGTGACTACCCCCTCAAGCAACGAATCGATGAGGGAATGACCTTCGTGAGAAAAGCGACGAGTCGCTTGACCCAAGATGACTTGTGCAAGGGTGCCTTTAGATGGTTTATCGTTAAGCATGTGCAATTTTTCCGACATTTAGACCTGTTTTTGGTGGGTGGTAACCCTTTTTGCGACGTTGTTTGGAGCTGAAATTGGCAAAAATTCATCTTCCCGTGGAGCGGTCCGGCTAAAATAGCCTTCTTGGGGAGTAGGATAGTGACAATTTGTGACCCCAACATCTATTTTGTATGCCCGGGATGTCAAGTGCAACAGCACTCACATCGGGCAAATTTATTATCTATTTTAGTGTATTTTTGTCCAATTTTTGATGTTTTTAAAAATTTTGCCCTGAATTCGTCCCAGGGTGGGACGAATTCCAGCTTTCGAATTCGTCCCTAGGTGGGACGAGCACTAACCAGAGCGCTCGTCCTAGGGAAGGACGAATTGAAGCTCAAAAGGCCTATTTAAGGGCCAAAACTTGAGTTTGGGCTCATTTGCATCTAATTTTCTTTTGCAATTTGAAGCTCTGGGGAGGAGGAGGTTAATTCTGCGAAGCGAAGCGCTACCGGATTTTCCCTGCCATCATGAGTACACAAAACAGATCGAGTGGTGGAGCCGAAGCGAGACCAGTAAGTGCTCCCTAGAGTTTATTTTTGTTTAAAATTGCAATTGTTTTATTTGATTATTTTTGTGATGATGTTTTTCAAAAATTAACAAAAACCCCAAAACCAATTAAACAACAAATATACCAACCAAAAAAAAAAAAAAAAAAAATATATTTACATCAACCACACCAAAAAAAAAAAACACAAATTAATTTTTTTTTTTTTTTTTATGGCGTTTTTAAATTAATCAGTTAAGATTAGAAACCTTAAGACTGAAAAATTAATTTTTTTAATTTTGTTTCGTTTTATTTTTTGAAATTTATCAGTCAGGATTTAGAAACCCTTGAACTAAAAAATTATTTGAATTTTGAATTTTTTTTTGTAAATTAATCAGTTAGGATTAGAAACCCTAGAACTGAAAATTTGATTTTTGTTTGAATTTTTGTGCTTGTTTTTGTTGTACATTGGTAGGCAATATTGTATATGCATGTTATTGTTGTACAGTTCTTTTCCATGATTTTAATTATTATTTTTTTTTTTTGAATTGTTTTCTTTTGCAGGTTGTTAGGAGCTAGTACCGTGTACCCATTGCTTTCACTGAGGCGCGAGGGGCGCTGACTGAGGCTGACTGGGAGTGGCTTGATGCCCTTGGGCTCAAGAAGGTGGCTCGACTAGAGCCTGTGGTCATGGATCAGGAATATTTGATGACCCTAATCAATCTTTGGGATCCGTAGACCAACACCTTCCATCTCTCGACAGGGGATATAACTGCCACTTTGGAGGATATCTATCGGCTTGTGTGGATTCTAATAGATGGATTGCCCATCAAGACATCGGCGCGTGATCAGCGGACCACTGTACTGACGAGATGCTTCGGGCATGGGGAGCGGTTGGGCGTAGAGAGCCTAGTGGAGACGGCCGAGGTGGACTGCCAAGTTGGTAGGATTTTGGTTGGATGGTGGCAGGAGATGGGGGTGTTAGGAGTGAGGCACACATTCCTTATGGGCCTCATTTCCAACATGCTATTACCTGACTCGACAGGCACGAGGTTCCCATGGAACCTACTAGATTTTGTGTGGCAGTTGGTAGAGTGCCCGATAAAGGCACCGCTGATCCTGAGATGGGGACAGACACTGTTGGCATAGCTCTACGGGGAGTTGTATGGGGTCCGCTGCCAGCAGCGGAAGGGGATCAGCTATAGTTATTTGTTGCAATGTTAGGGTTGGCAGCACATAGCAGTTGAGAGTCCAACCGGGTTACCATGGACGACTCGGGTGGCGATGGAGGATAACGAGATAGGGTATGCAGTTTTGTGGCAGTAGTCCAGATAGCAGGGGCAGATTCGACGATGGGTAGGTGCTGTAGGGCACAATGCTGATGCCTTATCTCGGCTCACTCCAGGGGATGTGGTTTGGCACCCTTATCGGGACTGTCCAGCTTGGTCGGAGGTTGGAGAGTGGCTCTGACGGGTATGTAGGGAGCGATGGCTGATTGGGTGGCACGGGACCGAGCATGAGTTATTGTCATATAGCTGGGTTACATGACAGTTTGGGGTGCACCAGGGGTTTCCTGGTGAGCCCATGGTCTATCGGTTCCAGGGAGATGAGAGGACTCTAGACCGACCGGTCATCACGCCACTGGGTGAGGATTCAAACACGGTGATCAACGTCCTTAACATGGATGATGTCGGGACTATCGCAGAGTATGACCAGTGGTGGGTACTACTGTGATGGCGAGGAGAGGGGCCACTGGGAGGTGCGAAGGTGACAGCGGAGGGTGCTGAGGCACTAGGGGATGATTGGGGAGCTCCGTTGGAGGATGCGAACATGGTGGAGGTGGAGGGTGAGGATGTATATTTGGGGGCTCTAGATCAACCGAAGACACAGGACATGGCAGAGAAGTGGGAGCCAGAGCAGGCTGGTGTTCTAGAGAGTCCTGTGCCTCAGGCAGATATAGAGGAGATGGAGTCTGGGGTACACACTGAGAATGCGCGATTGACAGAGCTGCTGTGGATGCAAGATTAGGATCTGGGGGATGCGGTGCGGGAGCTGGGGGACGCACTGTGAGAGAGGGATCTCCTACGGGCTCAGCTAGCAGAGCAGGATAGGTTTTTGGCATAGCGTGACGATGCATTGGCCTACTATCGGCGATGAGATGCAGAGTGGTTCCAACACCGAATGGAGATGGAGGGGGAGATTATCCGCCTCGATGGGCAGCTACCTGAGTCGTCGAGAGGTGGATCTTTGCATCGAATGAGGGACAGTGGTACTGAGCAGTCAGCATCATCTTGGCATAGGCGATTGGATGAGGGAGGCGATAGCAGGTGTGATGCAGTGGCTAGCAGTAGCCGCCCTGCAAGGTCCCATAAGACCCACACCATGGGGGGTAGTTCCTGTTGCACCGATCCTGCATGATCATGGTGGCCGACACCTTAGGCTGGGTGGTTTTGTTACATGATTGTGGGGTCTAAGGACCAGTTTTGTAGCTTGCAGGCATTTTTTTTTTTGACGATATATATATATATACCAGCTTTATTGTGGTTATGCATATGTGATGATATGATATTATGCATTATGGTTGATGAATATGGATGTATGTATGTTTATTTATTTTGATGGATGCATACGTTATGATGGATGCAAATGTTTTTGATTTATATGTGATATGCAGAAATGAAATGGATGAATGGGATTTGTGATGTTTGGCTATGGCACCATAGACTGTTTAGAACTCTGTTATTTTGTTTTTAGGTGATTGTTGTGATGCATGAATTTGTATGTATACATGTGGTTTTTCTCTTTTTTGTATTTTTTTATGGTATTGCAAAGATGAAAAGTAGCGCAGTTGGTTTAGAAATGTAGCTAAGGTTTTTTGAGACTCAGACGGTTTTAACTCACTAGCCACGACTGTACTTTGTCTTACAAGACTTTTGACCAAGGTATGAATCGAACTCATTTTTGACCAAGCTATTTCACATCCTTGTGTGTGCAATTGAGTTCATTTATGTGGTATTTGTTAGGATACCACCAGTGCCATATGGGCTTTCAACCGAACCTATACTGAGGATCACCTAACTAGCTCCACTAACTCCTTTGTTGTATTTAGTTAGATTAATCTGCGGTGTTATCCAGGATACCATAAGCTAGCTCATCCTTATGCAAATATTGGTCTGCACATACGCAAAGCGAATGTGACAGACATATCGTCATGTGGGTAGGATACCGCCATTGCCAGATAGGCTGTCAACCAAACCTGTAATGAGGATCACCTAGATGGTTTTCGAATGCTAAGAATTCCAAAGATTCAAGTTCAGGTTGTTTTTTGGCTGAATGATTTGGGAGACTTGCTCGTCTATATAGTGATGCAAATCACTATTTATTTTTTTATTTATTTTTATTTTTGAGCAAGGGTTTTGAATAGTGGTGATAACCACTGTTACTTGATTTTGTATTTTGAGCGGTTTGAGTTTGAGCTTGTGAATGGCATTGATCCTCGTGGCCTTGGGGATGACTACCCATCCTGTGCAGGGACGTGTAGTACGAATCCTTACGATGTTGGGAACCAAGGGGATGATGGAGAATATGAAGTAAGGGCATTGATCTTTTAGGCCTTGGGGATGACTACCCATCCTGGTTAGGGGCGGATAGTATGAATCCTTACAACTTGGAGACCAAAGGTGAATGGAAAGTGTTAGGATGATGATTTATTGGAATTTTTTTTGTGAATGGCGTTGATCCTTTTAGGTCTTGGGGATGACTACCCATCCTTGGCAGGGACATGTAGTACAAATCCTTACAACTTTGGGAACCAACTATGATTGGGATTTGGTAGTGGTAAAAACCATTGTTTATTAAGGTGAATGGATAG
The DNA here is from genome assembly GCA_028583015.1 of Wollemia nobilis. Lineage (NCBI taxonomy): Eukaryota > Viridiplantae > Streptophyta > Pinopsida > Araucariales > Araucariaceae > Wollemia > Wollemia nobilis. The sequence goes on from JAQPPZ010015522.1 coordinate 2,795,223, forward strand.
GGAAGAGCTCATCCTTTTGTCAATTCTTAGCATTCTAGAACCATTCGCACAGGGGGATGAGCAAGATAATTGTTTCGCTTATGGTGACCTAGATTACTATGTAGGTTTCATCTTTCGTTCACACAAATCGGGAATTTTTATGTGTTGTAATTTGTTTTGGGATGCTACATAACAAGGCGTATTTCAAGTGTAACTCTACCTTCGTAAAATTTGTCTGACTCGGTACATTACGTGGCTAAAGAGAAAAATGATGACTGAATTACGAAAACTCTTGATACATTATAAGACCATTGACTCTATTGTGGTAAACAACAGTAAATGGCGTTTGTTTGCTGTTTTGTAAAATGGAAAAGTGTGGAACAAGATGGACTAGCAGAATAATTACAGTGTATGGGTGTGATGCTTAATGCAGCTACATATTTTTTGTATTTTTGATGGATTGATTTTTGTGAATATGAAGATGAGATGTGAGAAGTGCTTTTTAATGAATTTGAGCATGCCTAGAAATGAGATGCAAATTTTTGTTATTTTTGATGATTTTTGGATTTTTTTTTGAGTTTCTGACCAAGCGATTGTGAGACTCCTTGGAGCATTTTGGGGTTGACCAAGCGATTTTAGGGATCCTTGGAGCATTTTTGGGATTGACCAAGTGATTTTAGGGATCCTTGGAGCATTTTGGGATTGACCAAGTGATTTTAGGGATCCTTGGAGCATTTTGGGATTGACCAAGTGATTTTAGGGATCCTTGGAGCATTTTGGGGTTGACCAAGCGATTTTAGGGATCCTTGGAGAATTTTGGGATTGACCAAGCGATTTTAGGGATCCTTGGAGCATTTTGGGATATGGCTCTCTTAGATATGGAATGGTCGCAAATGACTGATATTCAAGGGTTCTATTTCCTTGATTCCGTCAAGGGAGGCTAGCTGGTATGTCCCGGGTCCTATTTTGCTATCAATGACATATGGACCTAACCAATTTGCCACAAATTTGTCCCTTAGGTGGGACGGAAAACTAGAGTTTTATTGGTTTTCCTTCAAAACCAAATCACCAACCCAAAATTCCCTCAGGTGAACTTTCATGTTGTAAGATTTCTTAAGTCGCTCTTGATAAATACGTAAATTCTCAAGAGCATTAACGCGTCTTTCATCAAGCAACGTAAGCTGGTATAATCGGGCCTACCGCGTAGCATCATCATCGATGAACTCCTGCATTGATATGCACAGGGAAGGAATCTCCAACTCTAGAGGCATGACTGCCTCGAAGCCATACACTAGCAAAAATAGAGTGGCCCTAGTGGGCATCCGAATGCTAGTGCGATAAGCCCACAGGGCAAGTGGGATTTGGATGTGCCAATCCTTATGACTGTCTATGATGGTATTTTTAAGGATGGCAACTAGCATTTTGTTTGACGCCTCTGCTTGCCCATTCGCCTATAGATAATAGGGTGTCAAAAAGCTGTGTTGAATTTTGTACTTTGTGGTCAAAGCATGCACGTATTTGTTCTTGAAAGGTGTCCCATTATCCGAGACTATTTTGGATGGAATACCAAAACAACATATGATGTTATGCAAGATGAACTCCACAATGCGGGGTCCTGTCATAGAGGTAAGCGGAATTTCTTCCACCCACTTGGTAAAATACTCTGTGGCCGTTACGATAAACGTGTGACGACCTGACAACGTAGGGGAGATATTTCCAATTAGATCGAAGCCCCACTATGAAAACGACCAAGTAGACTGGACCGTCTGCAAGGCCTGGGAAGGTACGTGCATCAAATTGGCATGATGTTGACACTTCATGCACTTCTTGACATATGCGCAATAATCTCGCTCTAAATATGGCCAATAATAGCCCATGCAAAGAATGCACTTTGCGATGGCCATACCACTGAAGTGGCCACCACATGTACCATCATGCGCTTGGGCGATCGCCCAAGTGGACTCTTGCTTGTCCAAGCAACAAAGGAGGATTCCTTCATAACTGTGATGGTACAAAATGTCTCCTATCAAGACATACTTAGCCGCTTTCTGCTTGAATGCTCGTTTTGCGACATGCGTCAATCCAAGTGGGATATTACCTAACTTGAGGTAGTCTCTAATGGATAAATACCAGTCCTGTTGATCAGAAACCTCGATGGTATGAATAGCCAATCCCTCTTGAAGTTCATCCCTAGCAAACGCTGAACGGGATAGAACTTGTAAGAATAGCATTGTGTTGCTATTAATGGGAGTAGGGGAGAACAAGGATCCCCAATTAGCATGTTTCAAACGGTCGTGGATTCAAAAGAACTTATCCAAGGATGGTTCAATCTGGATCATGTGGATTCCTAGCATCAAGTCAGAGCTTGCACGCTCCATCACGGATTATGATAGGGTTTTGAATTGAATGGTTGTCATATCATCGGAAAGGTCTTACGGAATTAGTGACCCCAAGGAGGCCATTGTGTCCGCAAAATGATTTGATGATCGAGGGAGTGCCTCGATGTCATACCACTCAAGTTTTGCCAAGAATTTGTCCACAAGGGCTTTATAAGCCTGTAGAACTGGGCATTTGCATTGATATACCCCTTTGACTTGATTGATAATTAATAGTGAATCACCAAAGATGTTCGGTCATTTGATGTTCATGGTGATTGCTATCTGAAGACCTATGAGCAAGGCTTCATACTCTACATTATTGTTGGTGCACAGGAAGTTTAATTTAAATGACAGGGGCATTGGAGCACCTTGTGGTGTGAAGAATACTATTCCCGTGCCACCACCTTGCTCACATTTAGAACCATCAAAAAATAGGGTTATGTCGGCCTGTGACTCAGGCTCATCAGAATCTAGCAATTCTGAGACATGGAAGACCCCATCATCGGGTAGTTCTATGACCAGAGGCTGATTGTCTTCAAGAGGAGCCTCTGCTAGTTGATCGGCTATGACTTGTCCTTTGATATATTTCTATCCAATAAACTCTATGTCAAATTCCATCAACAACATGATCCATTTCACCGTGCGACTACTATGATAAGTACGACTCATCATGTATCACAATGGATTCTCCTTAGACACAACATACGTAGTGTTGCTCAACATGTAGTGGCATAGCTTTTTGGTAGCAAACACCACTGCCAAGCAGAGTTTCTCGATGTATGCATAGTTAAGTTCATAACTGACTAGGGTGCGGCTAAGATAATAAGTAGCCTATTCTTTGTGAAGTTCATTCTTCTGGGCTAGCATGGCACCCAGTGCCACCTCAGTAGCTGAGATGTATAAGTAGAATGACACTCCTGGTCTAGGTGGTGCCAATACTGGTGGCAAAGCCAAGTATTGTTTGATGTCGTCAAAGGCTTACTGGCACTCGCCATCCCAGTGAAATGTAACCCCTTTGTGCAATAATTTGTTCATGGGTTGGCACTTGTCAGATAATTGCGCTATGAAATGCTTAATTGACGCGACCTTTCCCTGCAGACTTCTGAGCTGCTTAATGGTAGTTGGGGGGACCATTTCAAGGATTGCCTTGACTTTCTTTGGGTCCATCTCGATGCCTCGCTTTGAGACTATGAAACCCAAGAGTTTTCCAGATGTGATGCCAAATACGCACTTCTTGGGATTTAGTCTAACTTTATGCTCCATGAGGCGATCGAGGATCTTGCTTAAGTCATCGATATGATTTGAGCGCAACAGAGACTTGGCTAACAGATCATCCATGTAATCTTCCAAAGTTTTATGCATGTAGTCATGGAAGATGTACGTCATGGCACGTTGGTAGGTGGCACCAACATTTTTAAGGCCAAAAGGCATGACCTTATAACAAAATGTCCCCCAAGGTGTTGTGAACGCCATTTTTAGTTGGTCTTCGGGATTGATACGAATCTGATTGTATCCCGAGAAACCATCCATGAGGGAGAGCATTTCGTGACCTGCTGTAGCATCTACCAAAGTGTCGATGCTCGATACGGGGAAATCATCCTTACGACTCTCTTTGTTTAGATATCAAAAATATGTGCATATGTGAATCCTCCCGTCGAGCTTTTTGACGGGCACCATGTTGGACAACCATGGCGGATAATCCACGTAGATGAAAAACTATGCATCCAACAGCTTTTGCAGTTTGTCTTTGACCATCAAGGCCATTGTTGGGTGCATCTTATGTAGTTTTTGATTTACGGGCTTGATTGTCGGAACAAGCGTTAAATTATCCGTGACTAGCTGCGGGTCTAGTCCTAGCATATCCTTGTATGACCATGCAAAAACCTCCTTCTTCTCTTTGAGAAGGGCAATGTAGTCGACTTGCTCTTCAGGGGATAAGCTTACCCCTAGCTTGATAATCTATGGATTCATTGGATCCAAGCCAATATCTACGTCAGTCATCTCCTCGACTGACATGTGGGATCCGTCCTCCAACTGATGTGGAGTCGGGATCAAATGGATATCATTAGCTAAATTTAAATCTACATTGGGAACCTCGAGTTCCTCTTCAACCTAAAAAATATCTTGAGTTGTCCCTGGGGTAAAATGAGGCATCTTACCGAAAGGCCAGTACTTTGATGGTGAGAGAGGTGAATTGACGCGATCCCAATCGATGGCATCTGTGTCTAGATGCAATGACCATGCTGGATCAGCCGGATTGCGGATGGGTGCGATCAAATCAATGGAGATCATGTGGATGGAATGAATTTGGTCTCCATTACCATGGGTATGATAACTCGAACATTCTGGATGCTCCCTATACTCTGGATCTGGCTCTAGGGGGACGGGCACGAATGGATCTGCCCTATGTGCTGATAGGAAGACAGGGTCTTCCCTCGACACTAGTGTCATTATAGGGTCTCGGGGTGGACGGTGCTCATCGTAAACTTGGAGCCATAGATCCAACACTTGGTCCCACCCTGCTGGGTCTACGTACCACTCATTTCTGGGTAGTATGCCCATCTATGCAAATAAGTCATCAATCCCTAAGGGACGGCGTTGTTGCACTTGTTGCATTTGTTGCATTTGTCACATGTGGTTGAGGTAAGCCATCTCAGTCTCATCTTTCGAATCACTGTCGGAGATCCAAAAATGTCCATTTTCTTCAACAACTGCTTGCGACATTAAGGGTTCACCTTGTTCTAGCAAATTAATCTGATCCCATTGCGGTTGTTCCACTCTTGGTGGAGGGACCTCGATTCTCTTGACACAACGACTGGCTCAACTCGGAACCTCTAAAGGGAATAGTTTCAAAAAGATCTCTGGACACCGTTTATGCTCTCCTTGGGAGTTAGTGTCCGAACTTTCACCTCTCTCTAGCAAAGGAGAGGGATTATTGATGTTACCAAGGGTGGTTGTTGACCATGGGAGGTAATCTCCCAATGTATATTCTGTATTTGGGTTGGCATAAGGATCTGATGCCAATCCACCCTTGTTGCCTATTCCTAGGCCTTGCATGTTTTCCACCAAGATGTCTAAGGGTAGGGGGTGGTTGAACCCTACTCCCGACTTATCATACGGCATTTGGTATCTTGGCTGGCAAAGGACACGCACCCCTTGCTCATACCTACCTAGCCCGTATCCATGCCAATTGCATTGGCCGAGATATCTCAGAGCGAAGTCCGAGTTTGACAGATAATTGACATTTTTGACAAAAGGCTCTTCGTCCTCGTCCTTTTGCTTGCATGGTTCAACACCATGATCAAGGCCCCCATACACAAAATTAGTCTGGTTTGGTGGGTAACCTAAAGGAACAACTGTCCCTATGGGAAGGCGAGGTCTCCCCATGTCCTGCATAGATTCTAGCGTGGGTGTTGCCACAACATTCTGCACTAGATACTCCCCCAGGCCCGTACTGGCCATTTCAACAATAATTGTTGATGATTGAGAGGGAGGAAATGGAAGGCCTTCCTGAGTCCATTCCATGTTGGGTGGATTAGGAGCCTCAACTTCCATTATGCTAGGTATTTCTTCTATTGAGACAGTTGATATTGTTGGCAACACCTCTTCTAGGGGCTGAGCCTCTTCCAGGATCTATTTTCCTTTGTCCTTCTATTTAGCCATGACAGGTGGCATTGGTAGTGAAGGAGCAGATGATGAAGACTCACCTGGCTGGGATTTTGATGATTTAGTCACCAGTGGTGCCCATGGCATTGGACCCTATTTAGATGGATTTAACTGGAAATCCAAGTGTGTTGATGGGAGGGTCGGTTGAGGCATTAATTGCACCGCATTGCAATATTTGAAGGGTTCTAAGTCCATCGAGACTACATGTACTTCTCCTTCAAATGCATACTTTAGACACTGGTGAGTGATCGAAGGGACACACTTCATGTCCCTGATCCATGGCCGCCCTAGCAATATGTTGTATGCCATCTCGCCTTCCATAACATGGCACAATGTAGGTATCATATTTTGTCCTACCTGGATGGGCAAAACAATTATGCTGACTGTCGAGCATATCACATCATTGAATGCTCGCAGTATGTATGTGGAAGCCGTGATATGAGAGGCTGGCAGCTTCAGATGTTTTAATGCTGCAGTGGTAATGATGTTACTGGATGAGCCAGTATCTACCAACACTCTCTTGTACGGGATCCCGTTGACCCATGCGATAACATGCAGGGGTGGATCTACCATGTCATTCGATACTGTTTTAACCTCATCTTCTCTAAAGGTAATGATCGGCTCCGTACATCGTTTTACATGTCCCACAAAGTTATTGAAGGAATTCGCTTCATGAGGCTGCAACTCGATGGCTTTCAAAATTTCCATGAGAGCTTCCCTATGGGGTGCTGACTGTTGTATAAGCTCATAAATGGAAAGCCTAGCCGATGTGGTCCGCAAACTCTGCATGAGTTTGGTCCTTATCGTGACCTTGGGTCTAGGCGGAGGCAACTGCACAGGGCATTGTTGAGGTTGCGACGTTGTTGGAACTTCTCTTGTAGCTGCCTCGGGGGCAACTCCTGGGTACTTTTTGTTCCCGGTCACTATGCTGATCATTCCCACGAATCCTTGCATGGGAAGATTCTGTCGCACCTCATTGACCTGAAGAGGTTTTGCCTGTGTCTCATGGGCAGGAAAAGGGTCCTTGAAAACCCCCATCTGTTGATTATTTGGCGCTATGGGGTTGTCCACTACCAATGTTTTATTATCGATCAAATCTTGTATTAATCCCTTGAATTTCCAACATCCATTCAGGTCATGTCCCCTTCACCTATGGAACCTACAATATAAATCCTCTCTGTATCCCTTAGGCTTGGGAGCATTAGGATCTATGGTTTGGATTTCTGGAAGGGTGATTAAATTTTCCGCTGACAAGCGGTCAAATAGGGAGTCCCTAGACTCCGTATAAGGGGTGAATTGTCGCCTAGGGCGATGCTGCTAATTTTGCTCCTATTTTTTATTTTCTCTTTCATAATTAGGAGGCACTGCCTGATAATTAGCCTTTTGAGGCTGTATTTCTTGCACAGGCTTGGGGACATTTATCGCAACTTGATTAACCGTAGCGGGTTTTGATTGCGTAGTCCCGGTCTTAGTGTTTTTGTTCCACTCTTTCTTTTTAGGCTTGGTGATTTTGCCTTCCTGTATTTTGATCTCTTCTATAACTCTGGCTTGTGCCAAAGCTTCTTCTAGGCTAGCGTATTGCTGCAGCTGCAATAGCCCAAAGATCGATCTCAGACAACTCCATGAAAACATTTGTGTGAGGTCAGACATAGGGGGAAGGTAAGGTAGCTTAGAAAGCAGAGCCCTCCATCGATTCCCCGTATGCCACCATTGTCTCTTCCTCATATTGCCTGAGGCTGGCCAGATCACTCAGTGATGCCTTCTTCTTGGTGTTGAAGGCAAAGCATTCAAGGAATGCATCTACTAATTGATCCAAGTTATTTATGTTGTGCTTCGGCAACTGTGTGAACCAATCCGAGGTAGGACCTACGAATGTGGTTATGAATGTCCTTAGCAACAAGCGCATCATTATCCTGAATGCCAAAGCATTGGCTCAAGAATCTTGTCACATGCTCTTGGGCATCCTCTTCACCCTTAAATACTGCCAACTGAGGCAACTTGAAATGTTTGGGGTAAAGAGGTGTGGGCACTGACGGATGCACTGGATGACTACGGAGTTGACGTAACGTGGGCTTTTGATGCCCATAAGCTTTTGTCTCCACAGACTCCAAACGCTCCAATAGCACTTTGTATGCATCGGAAGATTTAATCTCTTCCTCTTTTGTTTGCTCCCGTTGTGAGTTATGGGAGATTGGAGGCCTATGGGGGGGTGGCCGAATGGCAGCCCTCCCGCCTTGATAGGGCATTTTTGCCCATTCTATTTCTGGTTCATATTCCTCATAAACTTCCTGAGGAGTCTCTGGGCGAGACCTATGACCCTGAGTGAGTCCCCACTGAGGGTACCCATCATTGTTTCAGGGAGTGGCCTCCCTCTCAGGTCTATAGGGTCTCGGAGGAAAAGCTTGACGAGGTCGCGGAGACCTGTCCTGCACCAAAGGATTATACCTCTCATATTGTTTTGCTTTTTGGGTGTGAGGGGTTGGCACCCTCTCGGGTAGTTTATAACGTAGCTCATCCGCTTCGCACTGCATGCGCTCTTTATTAAGGCGGTATAAGTGCTCTAACTCCTGATGACCTTGCTCAAGCCGCATGATTCGGGCTTGGCGGGCGACATGTCTAGCGACTGCCAAGTCAATTTGGTCCGCCATATTTTGCTCAGGAGGCTTGAATGTTTCTCCTATGTATTTGCCTCGGTCTTGATGATCCGAGATTTCAATGGGTCGCTTCCCTCTGTCGAGGTCGATGACATTTACTTGAGGCTCTGGCCTCGATGTGTGACCATGATATCTAGCAGGTGTGGAAACGCAAGGCTCCCACACTGTATGTTGTTCTCGAGGAATGCAATGGTCTTCCTCGTACTCCCTTTCATGGGTGTGAAAGGGGCGGGCGGAGTTAGCTCGCCCTATGTGGAGAGCCCTGCGCTTTGGGTTTTGTCTTTCGGTTCTAATGGGAGGCAAAGGAGAGATGCCGTATTCACGTTGTCTCTCCTCATGGACACTATGCCTCTCTAGCGCTTCATCACGCTGTGGCCACTCATATCTAGCCTCAAAAGGTAGTTTTCTATTTACGTTGAGTGCTACATGTAAAGCTTCTTCCCGAAAGGGGCTGTGTTGAATGGGTGTATCCCCCAGAGGGGTGTCCCTATAATTCCATCTTGATGTGGCCTGATGTGGACTCTCTTGTAGGCTAGACCGCCAAGGCGGTATGGCCAAGTCCTCAGGGCTAAAGCGAAGGCGACCAGCGCCCGCTCTTTGTACACCTTCCACAGTGTTTGCCCTTGATTGGGCTTGGCTACGGGTGTACACCATTGTGGTGCTCTTCTACTAGCTAAGCAAATTTTTATCTTTTTGTTTATGATTTTTGATTTTTTTTTTGTTACACTAAGCAAAAATGAACACACACATGCACAAACGGTGATTATCTCTTTTAAAGATTAATGGTGTGTCCTAAACTGGTTTAGTGCATTTTGATGTTTTTGTTTTGTTTTTGAAAGTTTTGAAGAACGTTTAAATGCAGAATGTTGGCTCATATGACTCCCATAAATGGTCGCCCCTTCAATATACCATTGCCGAACCGATATACCAACCTCTCTATATACCCGCCCTTACGAGAGGGAAACTATAGGTACGTGAGAGCAGATGGTATGTGGAACATAGGCGGTATGGAAGGGGGATTGTCCTGTTAATGACACCTACCATAGAAGACTTATCCTCACGTGCATGGGAATCACCCCAACGACACTCGATCAGCTTTCATCAGGATTTACGCCTAACAACAGTGACAATCGGGGAAATGGATGCAAAATCAAGCCAAGGTGGTGATGAACCCACCGTTGGTCTTGATCAAGGGCTGGGGTCTTACGACCAACTCCTTGGTTTAAAGATACCACGTGATGTGTGTGTGGTTTATTTTAATTAAAATTGAAACAAGTAGCAGCAACTACTTTCCTTAAGAAGGCAAAATTTGAAAGAACACAGAAACAAAAAATAAAAAATAACAAGAACAGTTTTAAACCCTTACCTTACTCTGCCTAAACCTGCTGTTTTTGATCTTCGGCTCTAAAAATTTACAGACAAAAATTTGTCCCTGTCAGAGACGAATTACAGAACAAAATTCGTCCCGGCCTGAGATGAATTGGAATTCGTCCCAGGGTCAGACGAATTACAGTAAAGTAATCGCCACAGGCAAAGACGAATTACAGTCAGAAATTGAAAAAGGTACCTGTAAGCACAAAAACACAAGTCTCGATCAGTTTTTGTGATATTAAAAATTAGGGGACCGGGTCCCACCGTGATCGCCACTGAAAGCACGAGATTCCGAAAATAAAAGGAAAACTATAGCTATGCAATGTAAAACAAAATATAACGCTTTAATCCTATGCCTTTGAAATGCACGAAACAAAGAAAAGAGACGAATCGAAAATGAAAGAAAAGAGGTATGGAAAGCACAACCCTTTTTATTCAATTCTCTTAACCTCGGTTACAAAGACGTCTCCTCCCTTTTTAGGGGCTAGGAGCGTTAACATGTTTCCATTACAAAAGTGAATAATGATCTTCTTTCTGCGTGCCCACATGCAAAATGGGCGGGCCAAAATGTTGTCGCCACTGGTGTTGATGAATCCTTGGTTCTTGCTACTTCTCCTGTGATCAAAGAAACAACAAAGGCGTTAGTAGCACCTGCTGCAAATATGAAACGTTAGTTCTCTAAAATAATGAAGGATGTATGCCTAAGATTGACTAAAATGATGCATGAAATGAATCTAAATCACCTGCAAACTTGAAAGAGACCAGAAAACATTACCTGAGGGCCACTGCCATTGAAACAGTTGGCCAATTTGCATTCAACTGAAATTCGTCCCTGGGTAGGACGAATTCTGCTGTAATTCGTCCCCGGGTAGGACGAATTCGACTGTGTTAAAATGCCGAGTTGCTACCGCTCAAATGTCACACCTCGGGATCTCCAAAATACCTGAAAATAGAGGGGTTAAGTAATTGGGGCCATTTTGGGACGACCCAGATGGTCAGATTCTCCCAATTTGACCTCCATCAGTGGGAATTTGGCGTCGCTACCTGCAAGTTAGTGGGACAACAAAAGCGACGAGAACATGATGAAATCTGATTAAAACATTATGAAATTGAATACATGAACTATCTAGTAAGCATAGAATGGAATGAGAGATGAATAAATTATAGAAAAATGAATTAGAATGAAACTTAAAAAGTGTAGGGTGCCCGAGTGGGCCGCCCACCATTGGGGACTTGATTTTGGCACCAATCCACTAGGGATGGGCCCAAAATCTCTTAGAATGGGTTGTCGGAAAATTGGTGGATTCAATGTGGTCAAATGTTGGGTTTTGGAACCGAATTCACACTTCCAATAGCCACCCAATAACCTCTCTTGCGAAAGAGATCAAGGATGTGGAAGATGTAACTCAAAAGGGTAAAGGCGTGGTATCAATTTGGCAGCACTTCGTTGCTTGAAAATGCCTCCAACTTGTCCTTTTTGGGTGGGAAAGTCCACCATTTTATAGACCCAAGGGGTCTCTTTGGAGGGGCATGCAGGGGTGCCATGTGGTGGCCATGCCTTCCCAAGAGGGAGGAGACTCCTCCCTGACTTGGGCTTCCATGACTGCCCTTGTGACAGTCTTCCAACGGCCAATCTACCCACCTACACGTGCATGCACGGCAGGAGGCAATAATTGACTGTCCTCGACTGCCACTTGGCGGCATTCTTCTTTTTGCCCGTTAAACCTAGAATTCGTCCTGACCAAAGACGAATTTAGAATTCGTCCTTGGGTGAGACGGATCCCAATTTGAATTCGTCCCTGGGTGAGACGAATACCGAGCAAAGTGCCCGAATGTGCCAAATTGCCTTTTGACCTTCCAAAATTGCTACAAAAGTGGTTAGGACCACCGTTTAACCTCTGAGGGCTGCCCTAGGGGCTGTGTGTGTCAAAGCGATCAGTGTTTGCAATCACATAATCGGATTGGTGCTGTTTTGGTGTCTACACTCAATAAATTTTAACATTCAACAATTTCTCATTGAGTAAAATTTACTCTTAATTTTACAATAAATTGACACAGAAGTTTAGAAATCAACACCAAATTTAAGCAATCACATTTAAAGTTGTGCTTTTATTCATATTTTTTTAAAACTCAACCAACACAACAACATTCGAATCAAATTTAACTCGGTTCTTCTGAGTCAGTTTGACATGGTTTCACACCATTGATTCTTCCTGAAACATGTCACTTCCTAACTTTGATGAGTCATAGCTTACACAATAGCATTTCTTAATTAGTTTATCCATTATTTCAATTGTTTTACATAGAATGCGTAAGAATTTATGGTATCTTCTCATTGTTTTTGTTTTCATACAAGAAAGATATGCTAAAAAAAAACCAAACTATCACCCTAACATTTTTATAAAACATAGACATACAAAATACGCAGTAGAAACATATTTATTTCATTCAATTCGATATGGTTTCTCACTATTATTTATACCTAAAACATGTCGCTTCCGTTTTTGAGTTTGCACATGTTTAGTTTCTATTTCCATTTAGACACAGTATGCACAATTTACCATTTGGATGCAACATGCATATATTTCACATTCATTTAAATGTAGCAAACATAGTAACTAAAAAGAGAACACAACCTATGTCTTCTACTTCCTGAAACTCTTATGTTTGTTGGTATCTCTTTTTCCAATTTCTCGTAATCTCATTTTTTTAAATTTTTTTTTCATTTTGAATATCTTTTCCTCTTCATCCCCACGGCCCGAAAAACTTGGTAAAATATTTTCCTTTATTTCTCATTTGTAGTTCCAGGTTAGCGAGTCCTCTCCAAAATCTCGTACCACCATATTTAATCATGACATTCTTAAAGAACCTCAACAATAATGATTTGATTCTGTCAACTTTTCCATCTTTGGTGCAACAATAGAACATAGCTAGTTTTTGCATATTAATTAAAATAAAAAAGTAAAGTCAGAAGCATACGTAGAGTCTAAAATGAATCAAGACTCTGGCCACCCAAACACATAACACTTGCCTAGTGGCCACACAATTTCACCATATTTTAATATAAACATGGAGCAAATACAAAGTAAATTATTACTCGTTTTACATAAAATTCCTTTCCTTATTTGAATAAATAAAATAACCATTTACCTTTATTTATTTTCTATTTTATTTATAAAATTATCTTTCTATAGAATCATGAAAGAATAATCTCAAATATTCATTCAAAAATTAAAGGGTGGCTCCCTTGATTGAGACATCTTCATTGCCTCCCTCTAAACACATAAGCTCACCTTATATAAAAATAAAACAAGGAATATTTAAAGTATTAAACATATACATGCATGTCCAAACAAACACTAACATATTTTTCCAAGCTAGTGGCTCCCATCATCATTACCACCACAAAACATTCCTCATTCAATGCAATCAAGCAATACTCTAAACAATTAAACTCACATAAATATGCAATCTATAGTGCTCCTAAATGATATGCAAGCACGAGTTTCCATGTACTCGCAAGCCGAATCATCGCTTCTCATACTTACTAGTTTCTATTGACTTGTTACCTTTCATTATCATCCTGCAACTATCCTGCACTCATATATACTATTTATAGTAATATATTTCTCAAAAGTAGGTAAGTATATACATATTTTGCTTTCTTTCAATACTCGAGTGAGGAGGGTCATTACATTTAGACGGGATTTTGACCCTAGATGATACAGTAATTACTCATGAGTACAAGAAACTTAAGAGGTATAAAGAAAATTATGTCACTCATGATTTAGAGTTGCCAATAGTAGTACATGCTCTAAAATTTTGATGACATTACCTTATAGGAAAACAATTTGAGTTAAAGACAAGCCATCAAATTTTGAAGTATATATTTACTCAACCCTTATTAAATGCTAGACAAAGACATTGGATAGAGTTCTTAGCAGAATATGATTTTGGTATTGGGTCATTAAGGGAAAATATAATAAGGTCGCTGATTCTTTGGGCAGAAGAGGGTGTATAATCACAATGACAAAATGCCAATATGATCTGTTAGATCAAATTAAAATATGGTAATAAAAATATAAATTTTGTTAGTTGTGAATAGGTACGAATGGACAAAAAGTAGGTAAGTATACCTATTATATTTTCAAGGATGATCTAATTTATTTTAGAAATAGATTGGTGGTATCCAAATTAGGAGGATTGAGGGAAAAAATGCTTAGGGAGGCACATAACACTCCCTACTATGTGCACCCAGGAGGTGCAAACATGCTAGAGAATCTAAAGAAAGCATATTTCTTGCTTAGTATGAAAAATATTTTATTGATTATATGACCAAATGCTTGGAATGTCAAAATATGAAACTAGAACACCTACATCCAGCTGGAAAACTATATCCACATGAGATACCCACATAAAAGTGGTAAGTAGTACCAATGGATTTTATAGTGGGGTTACCTAAAACAAGGTTCAGGTATGATGCAATTCTAGTAATTGTGGATAAATTAACTAAAGTTACACATTTTATACCAGGGAATGTGCAAAATTATGCAACTATTGTAGCAAGCAATTTTTACAGGGAAGTCGTAAGACTCTACATCATTCCAAAAGTTATAATATCTTATAGAGATTCATGTTTTACTTCTAAATTTTGGTAAGCACTGCATTGAGCATTAGGGACCAAACTGAATATCAGTACTGCTTATCACCCAAAAACATATGGTCATACTGAGAGGGTGAATCAAGTGCTTGATGATATATTGTGAATGTACTACATGGATTAGCATATAAAGTGGAAATACTACTTATACCTAGCATAATTTGCATATAATAATAGTTACCATGCTTTACTAGGTATGGCATATTTCCAAGCCCTGTATGGGAGAAGGTGCAGAATTCCATTATCTTGGGATAATCTAGAGGATCAGGTAGTGATCAGCCTGGAAATGATAAAAAATTGGAAGAGCAATTAAAAAGAGTTTAGCAGAAGCTAAAAGAGGTCGATTATTTAAAAAAACTTTCTTTTACATAATTTTTTTGATGTGTGTATAAAATATATTGGTGATGTTACTAAATAGAGTAACTTGTAATATTTTGGTATTGCTAAGTGAAATGTTTTAAACCATGTTGGATATGTGTAACTGATTTTATTATGAAATAATCTATGATGTGATTGCATGCCGATAAAATAAAATGATGTGATTCTATGATGAATATGATTGAAATATGTAGAGTTAAAGTGGAATATTGCGTTTGCTTGAGCATTTTTGGTTAAAACTAAAATTTATGAATGTGCAAAATATTTAGTTTGTTTAACATAGTTGTAAACATAGGGATTATGTTTATCTCTAGAGGGGGAGGATGTAATGACCCTCCTCACATGGATAATGAAAGAAAGTAAAATATGTATATACTTAACTATTTTTTAGAAACATTTTACTGCTGACAGTCTTTGTGAGTGCAGGACAGTTGCAGGATGATCAAGCAAGTCAGTAGAAAAATGGTAAGGGAAGTTACGATTCAGATCATGAGCACATGGAAACTCATGCTTGCATATCATTTAGAGGTAATATAAATTGCATATCTAAGTGAGTTCAATTGTTTAAAATATTACCTGATTGCAAGGAATGAGAAATATTTTATGGTGGCAATGATAATGGGAGGCACTAGATTAGAAATGCATGATAATGTTTGTTTAATTGGACATGTGTGTATGTATCTAATACTTTGAATATTCCTTTGTTTTATTTTTATATAAAGTGAGCTTGTGAGATTAGAGGTGGCAATGAAGATGTCTCAATCATGGGAGCCACCATTTAATTGTTGAACGAAGATTTGAAAATATTTCCTTTATTGTTTCATGATTTTATAGAAATATAATTTTATAAATAAAATAGAAAATAAATAAAGAAAAATAGTTATTTTGTTTATTTAAAAAAGAAAATAAAACTTGTGCTAATCGAGTTATAGTTTGCTATGTATTTGCTCCATTTACATATTAAATAATAATGGCATTTGATATTAAAGAAAATATAGAACCACCATGTTTGGCTATGAAGGCAAAGGACATGTGTTATTTGGTGGTCGAAACTCCTTCCACGTTAGACTCTATGAATATTTCTAACCTTGCTTTAATTATTTTTAAATCATGTAAAAAATAGTTTATGTTACTATTGTTGCTCCAAGGTTGGAAAATTTTGCAAAGCTAAGTTTATTAATGCCAATATTTTTTGGAATCTCACGATGGAATATGATGCATGCAATATTGTGGAGAAGAGGCTCAACAATATGGCACTATGCATCAATAGGGGTATAAAACAACTTACCAAGTTTCCAGGGATATGGCTCTTTTTGAGGAAAAAAGAAAGAGGGAAAAATTAAGAAGAGGAAGAAATGGGAATGAAATGGAGGATGAAAAATTGGAATACCAAAAAACTAAAATGATTTGGAAGTGGAAGAAACAAGTTGGGTTTTCTACTTGGTTTTATTATGATTGTTGTAGTGCATACTGTGTTTATCCGAACATAAAAATAATTTGGTGTTATTATATTTACTGTTGTGCATACTGTGTTTATCCAAACATAAAAATGGTTTGGTGTTATTATGTTTGTTGTTGTGCATACTATGTTTATACAAAAATAAAAACAATGTGGAGACATTATGTTTGTTGTTGTGCATACTATGTTTAATTATTTTGAAAATGGTGTGAAAATCTATGAAGAATGTTGTTGTGTAAACTATGTCTAGTTGAGTTTGGAAGTGGCATAAACTATGTTGATTAATGATGTGAAAACCATGTAGAATTGATTCAAAAAGGTAGTGTAAAATCTAAGATGAATACTGCAATGTTGGTTGTATAAAAATGTAGTTCTAAAAAATACATTGTTGGGGAATTTGTATTACTTTGTTTCTATATTTAATTATATTTGAAAATGAAGGAATGATATTAAAATGATGCCATGCTGCTGAATTTTAAAAATAAGAAAGAAACCAATATTTTGTGGAATTGCTACCTGAGAAAGTAGGTAGATGATAAAAGAAGAAACATGTTGAAAGAGTAAATTGGATTAAATCTTGAGCTAGGAGATATGTGAGTTTTCAAAATGTTTCTATATTAGCTTAAAATGCATGTGTACATAGTAGGATGCATAACCATCCATAATGAGTTGTATATGATACCTAATGGTATTGCATGAGTTCTTCTGTGTGATAATGGTTTACTGGGCATAGTTGACATTGAAGAGAAAATAGAAACCAAGGATATGGAGCGGGGAAAAACTAGTAACACCGATATTTCATGTAGATGAAGGATGACATCCATGTTTGCTATGAAAGTAGTCACTGAAAGAAAACTTTTAAATGAAATAGATGGACCAAAACTTAGAAGATGATTGTCCAAATTCTTAGCATTATTTGAACCTTCAATATGTATGGAAAAATGGGCAATGCCCTATTATACTCCTGTTTGAAATAAAAATTACTAAGTTTGTTTTAGCAATGTCGAACTATATAGCTATAATTTAAATTATTTATAAGTTAATTAAAGAATCATTGTTTTAGATTCTTCTATGCATGATTTTTAAATTGTAGTCACAGTTAGTTTTCTTAAAACTTGAAGCAATCCTTAATTAATTTGTATACAATTTAGAAAGCTATATGACTATGGATGAGTAAGTCACTTGCAACTTATAAGTTATGAAATGAATACTATTTTTAATTATTTGTCTGTAGATTAGATAAAAATGTCATGAGGGTAGTCATTTGAGATAATATTTGATTTAAAAAAAATGGAATATTACATTTAACTTTAGAATGTGAATTTAAAATGGTGGTAAAACCCGTGAAAATATATTTTGATTCATAGCTTAAAAATAATTGTAGTTGCTGGAAACGTGCAATGTTGTGAGCATAGGATCTAAACCAAGAGTAGAGAAATTGGTATTTTTAGAATTTTCCTTTGTGAAAAATCAAATTGACCTTTGTCTTGGGGGTGAATCTACTTTGGAGTGGTATCAACTTCATGGAAGTAGAAAATTTAGTCTCGGATGGCAAACTACCCCTATGTTTAATTAATTCTTATCCTTTAAAATTTAATGTTTCTTTTAGAAAAGAAGAGTTTTCTACTTAAGGGAGTTTTGTAGAAATATTTTGTAAGGTAATGATAGTAGTTTAACCTTAACAAATATTCTTAGGAATTTTGACTTGAGAATGTGATATACGATCATCCATAACATTGAGGTGTAGGTATTCAGAGAAGTTTTGGAACAACTATTGACTAAAGAAATTGGTCAATAAATGACTTGGTCAGGTCTAGACAGAAAGGTGGTATGGGACACCTTTTTGAGGTTGTATTCAAAGGGTACAATGATAAATTCCTTACTCATTGAACTTAGCTAAGTTTAGCCACATGGTTTTGTATGGGAAAATTATCTGTGAGTTATAATGAGTTTATAATGAAGTCCAAGGTCAAGAAATTGATATGGCACTAACTGGTTCTAGGTAAATGGTAACCACTGGTTAGTCACAAAGGTATAAATACACCAAATTCTTCCATACCAGTTAGGAATAAGTCGACTAGATAGTCAAAGGTTTGGCATGAAGAGTTAAGGGAAAAAGGCATCCACCCTCTAGGTGTTATGGGCCCTAGAGGAAAACCCTTGCCATGGTTTGTACCTCATGCTAGAACATGCGAGGATATTTGTTTTCACTAAATGAAATCTCTATAGGATGGCCGATCTTATCCACTTGGGTGACTGGATATAATAGTCTTGAACTTAAAAGTGGTATGTTATATTTGTGCTATATTGTTTGTATTTGATTGTAAAAACTATTGGATGATCCAAAATGATAGTAGTCTAAAAGTAAACCTTGTAAACCAAGAAAAAATTCTAGACTAAGGGATAAACATAAAAAATATATATCTTAGGCTTTGTTAATCGTTTTACCGAGCAACCAGGTGAGTAGTCAAACCTGGGTTGTTACAGTATAGTTGTATGTTTTTCCTATTGAGAAGCTCAACTCTACCCTTTATTAGAAGTCATGGTGGAATGGGTGCCCAACCCTTTGCGTGGGTAGTAGGATAACCAAATCTAAAAAAAAATGTATACTTTGATTATGTAAATAAGTTTGTCTAATAAAAAAAAAAAATGCATATAATAAGTAACTTAATGCAGTTAGTATTTTGATAAGATCAAGTCCTGAAGGTGATGTGGATTGGTAAGTTCTTGTGCTTATGAAAAGGAGACTCAATTTCAAACCTTGGAGACAAGCTTGTTTGGGGTAAAAGTAGTAGACTATCCTCACTCAATTGAGTGCAGGTGGAATAGTACCAAAGGTTGGGTGGATTTGTAAGTTATGGCACTTATCAAGAGGAGACTCAGGTTCGACTGGCTATAATAGTTTTCAACTTAAAAGTGGTATGTTATATCTGTGCTATATTGTTTGTATTTGATTATAAAAACTATTGGATGATCTAAAATGATAATAGTATAAAAGTAAACCTTGTAAACCAAGAAAAAACTCTAGACTAAGGGATAAACTGAAAAAAAATATATCTTAGGCTTTGTTAATCGTTTTATCGAGCAACCAGGTGAGTAGTCAAACCTGGGTTGTTACAGTATAGTTGTATGTTTTTCCTATTGATAAGCTCAACTCTACCTTTTATTAGAAGTCATGGTGGAATGGGTGCCCAACCCTTTGCATGGGTAGTAGGATAACCAAATCTAAAAAAAATGTATACTTTGATTATGTAAATAAGTTTGTCTAATTAAAAAAAAAATGCATATAATAAGTAACTTAATGCAGTTAGTATTTTGATAAGATCAAGTCCTGAAGGTGATGTGGATTGGTAAGTTCTTGTGCTTATGAAAAGGAGACTCAATTTCAAACCTTGGAGACAAGCTTGTTTGGGGTAAAAGTAGTAGACTATCCTCACTCAACTGAGTGCGGGTGGAATAGTCCCAAAGGTTGGGTGGATTTGTAATTTATGGCACTTATCAAAAAGAGACTCAGGTTCAAATTTTGGAGGTAAGCTTGTTTTGGGTAAAGGTAGTAATCTTGACCTATGTTGAGTGCACGTTGGATCACTAATAACCAAGTGAGGTAGGAGTTACAGAGGTAGCTCCAAAGATTTAAACCCAATCTAATAATAATAAAAAAAGATGTTATGAATTCCTATTGTACAAAATAATTATTTTTATAAGATCTCATGTGCAAAGGTCAAGGTGAACGATAGAGAATTAAAAAGTCTCAAGTGGACGTCTCAAGTGGACAATGTCTTTTAAAGAAAGTCTCATATATTTATATATATAATTTTATAGACTTTAATATTATAAGTTAACAACATATCTTATTATTATAAGAGAAATATTATTTAAAAATATAATAGTCTGAATATTTGAGGTAAGTGTGAAATAGATAAAATTTATTTTCCTTGTATATGTTTTAATATCATAAAAACGTGTTGTAATAACAATTTGTTTTTTTAAATTTAAATTATAAAAAGGTTAAAAGTTTAGTTATCAATTAAAATTAATATTTATATATAAATTATAATTGTTATTATATATATATAATTAATTTAATTTGTTTATGTAGAGTAGTTGGAGAGTAAGTGGGTAGTTAAAACTCTCCAGCCAGGTTCAAATCTCTCCTTTCACATGTTGTCAATATACAATATACTATGTAAAAATTATATCCACCTAATAAGGATTTTTAATAATTATGGTTTGAAAAAGTTATTATATTTTTCATTAAGCTTTGTGAACATGGTTGAATGCAGATATAACGGACGAAAATATTTCTTTTTTACATTGCTGATTGGAGCTATTTGTGTTTGAATTATAATTTATTTATTGGCTTTCACTCCAAGACAATGAATTTGTGATCCTAGCCGCTTATTTTATTAAAAAAGAAAACTTTAAAGGTCTGGATGTGATCTCTGTTTGAAAAACTGATTGCTATTAATAAGCAATGTAATGGATTTAGTATTTCTATAAGATCGCATTTGCAGAGGTGGAGGTGAACAGTAGCGTATTACAACTTAGTTTCAAGCAACTGGAATATATATATATAATTTGGTTGTTACATACATAATAATAATTATTGTTATTACAAAGAAATATTTAAATGGGTCTAAGGGCCTCGTCTAGTGGTCAAAATTTTTAGGTGGGAGTGATTCCAATCCTTTAGGCAGCGTTGTACCAGAGGGCTTGTTTAGTTGGCTACATCAAAAAGTTTACCTGATGCAATTAGAGGTTATAGTGGTAGCAAGGAGCACGATGTGAACCTATGAAGAAGCATAGAAACTTGTGAGTTACTCATTCTTCTAATATAATAATTTTTTTTTTAAATATGTTTAAAAAAATATTTAAATTTATTGTAACTCTAATTCAATATCACTTATAAAAGTTATGAATTTTGTTGCATTAATTATCCAATATATCTAATAATTTGAACTTTACTACGAGCTTTAAGAATGGCCTAAAATACAAGAATCATCAACAAATTAGAGATGATCTTTAGAGGGACCATTTGTTACAAATTAAAATCATTTTAATACCTCTACAAGAATAAGTAAAAGATAAGGAGATAATGTGTAACCCTAACAAAGTCCATAAGATGACTGGAAGTATGCAACCTAGGATTCATTGATTAAAATAGAATTATCATGACCCTCCCTTGAAAAACGTTTCACTAAATAGATTCATTATTGACTATGATGTTTATAAAGGAAATGAATGATGGATGTTAAGTTTGATTTTACAAACGTATTTAATGGAAGTATAATGTTTTGAAGGTTTATATAAAGAACAATGAAAATACACCAATAAAAGCTTGCTATTCTACAATATATCATGACCTGCAAAGGAAAAATATACCAAAACTTTGATGAAATATTGGTTGTATATATATATAATGATAAAGATTTGTCCGTCTTGTTTTATTTTAAAAAGAAAAAGCGTTAATGATAGATATTTCATTTTGAATGACGGTCTTTTATTGAGATTGCTTGCTTCCTTTTTAGTGAAAAGAAAAATATATATAATAAAATTACATATAGATACTCCTTTTGAGGCATCAGTTCCATTAATAAAATAATTTTGTGTTTGATTACTGGTGACTTTAAAATTTTATCTAGTTCTTTGATTGTTTGAATCATGGGCCAGTAGTGAAGAGAAAACGACTAGCTTCCACTTGTGATTCAAAACCATAGGATGGCAGTTATCCAGTTGGGTGGGTTTCTACTCACCCACGTACACCATTTGAAAATGGACATGTGAATACTGCTTTAATGAAAGCTCGTTTCCCAATAAATGCTTAGGAAATAGGTGATGGAGTGAAGGTAGTTTCTATTGAAAATAAACAATGAAAGAGAAATGAAAGAACAAAAGAGAAAGGGGAGGATGAAACCCAAGAAGAGAGGAACTAGGAAGATAAGATTTATAGATCTCAGATTATTGTGGAGCTTGCACTCATATATACCAACTATTTATACTAAGGTTCTTTGTGATTTTGATGAGCTTGTGTTGTATTGAAAAATTATAACTTATTTAGTTTCTAGAATGGAACCTTCAGTGGCTGTAGAAAATGATTAAAGAAGGAGAATTCTAATAAAGCCAGTTGGTTTTCAGTTGGTTTTTGTAGTGACGCTTGTTTTTGGAGTCACATTGAATTACCTCTGTCGATAAGTGTAGATTATTATCGTCGTATAGAGACCCTTGATTATGGTGTGACAAGATGATTTGGAATTATGCTTCCGGAGTATGATTGAAAAATCTAAGATGTAAAAGTTTAGTATGAGTTTAAAGAAAACTTGTGATTAACTTTCATATTTGTAATCCATGAAATAAATCTGGGTAAATGGTAGTGCAACTTAACAATAGCTTTTATCATCACATGTGTTTGTAATATTATGAAATAAATGTAATTTGCAACAGTGTGGGTTTAATGTAGTGAGCATTTTGTTACCATATGTATTTGTAGTCTATGAAGGAAATCTAGATAAATGGTAGTAAGAGTTAATAATAGTTTATGTCATTACATGTGTTTGCAATATTATGAAATGAACAAAATTTGTAATAGTGAGGGTTAATAGACGTCTTTGTTACTGTTTGTATCCAAAATAATGAAGGAAATATAGGTTATTAATTTTAGTGTGCGTTAACGTTAACTTCTAGAATCATCTATATCACGATATTATCAAACAAAGGTAATAAATAACAGTGTGAGTTAAGGAAAACTTATGTTACTATTTACATTGAGAATTATTTGATGAATGGAATCTATGTTGTGAATGTTAGAGTAAATGGACAATAGTTTGCTATTATTGTGGTTGTAGACTATTAAATGAATGCATTCCACACTATAAAATATTAGGTGAATTGTATAATTGATCTTACTGATTATATATGTGTGAGTGCAAGATCTATGATTGAACAAGATTTATGATAAGTGAATATACATGATGGGTGAGCAAAAAAATGGTTCCTGTTGCTAGTCATGATTGCAAAATGTTTTTGAATGAATGAATATGCTAGAGAAATGAGTTATATTTTTATTAATGATGGACTTGTTTATGATACATTCTAGTATTTAAAGGAATTCATGCTTTAGAACTTTAGTCTGTGTGGTCAAGATGTATGCATGTAATATGTGTGTTTTCATAACCTTTCTAGCAGTTGGATAATGATGGTAAGTATTATTTCTATTATGGAGGGAAGAAAACACCTTTGGTTTAGTAAATAGTGCAGGATGATATTTTTACCTTGAGTATGATATGAACCTTTAGAAGAAGAATATTTCAACGCATTTGTAATATATATCAAGGTTTATTTTATCATTCTCTCATGTGTTTTACAAAATACCTCACACATTAGGATTACAAAAAAATTGGAAGAATGTGTGTGGAGGTGACAATGGATAGGAGTAGGAAATGGTATCGCCAAGAAATACATTGGCTAATTTGGAGGGGTTCCTGTGTTAGAACACTCAAGCTACGAGTGATACATCTACCTATATTGCATATGGGATCCCTGTTACTTTTGTGTAATCCATTGATATTACCGAATCTTCACTAAAGGAGTTAAAAATGAAATACTCCTAAAGTTGTTGAGCTTAATGCCATCTTAAGAGAAATAATTTGGCTCTTATTATCTATTGTAAATATTTATCAATTGAGATGATTGCTATATTAAATGGGAGGAATCTTGATAGTTGACTTAATTATTAAAAGTGTATGTTCTTTTTAATATTGAGAGAGTTAGTGGTTATCCTATGTTTACCAATCCAATTGCTTGGTATATGTGTTGTTTATTAAGAATCATGATTTATTTTAGAAGCTTAATTGGTGTTTTCTTAAAGCTAGAATTTATGTGGAGAATCAGTGATGGAATTTTACCTTATTGTTAACTTAGAGGATATATGTCTTTGCTTTTGGATGTGCTCTTGTGTTATGAGCAACAACTCCTAAAAGCTATTTTAGATGATGTTTAAAACTTTTGAGAATAAACATCTAGCTCTTCTAGTTGGACTAAATATGGGTTACTACAATGAATTAGTTAGGAGGGATGGAATCTAATCATTCATACTATACCTAAATATAAAATGAGACCTATTTAAGGGATGATTAGCTCAAATAGATTTGAGATGGATAGTCAAATTCTTACACACAATTATCATCTACATTAAAGGAGTTATGTAGGGAGAAAACTTGGCATGCACCTTTCAAAGGAATGGAAGGAGAAATTCAAGGCTAGCTCATTGGAAGCCAATGAGAGGGATAGCTTGAATTTTTAGGGAAAACATCTAGTGCTCCTACATAATTGGCTCTATGTAAGGTGTAGATATGGATGTACCCCAAGAATGATAAATAGGGTGACTCTAGTTGTAAACTTAGTAGTTGCCTCAGAGTGTAGATTTTAGAATCCCTTGGTTTTAAATATATAAAAAAAAATAGGAAGGGAATTTTGAGTTGTGATGAGAATATTTTGTAGATCTATAGAAACATCTAATCCATTCACACCAACCTTTATCATAACCAAACCTCTTGAGAATATCATGTAGAAAACTCAACCAAAATCTATCATATACTTTTTTCATATTGAATTGCATAAGCATAGTTGACATTTTATGTAAAGAGGAGAATATATGTCCTTTTGTGCAATGACTACATTATTAAGAATGTTTTTAACATGAACAAAAATTCCTTATTTCTTTAATATAGCACAAACTAGAATACTTTTCAACATATTTTCCATAATTTTTGAAATTATTTATAAATCATATTAGAAAGGTTTATTATAATAAAACTATAAAAATATTTTATCTTGTATTTCTTAGGAATTAATGTTAAAAGGTAGCATTAATCCCACTTATTATAGCCTTTATTTCTTGAGTCTCATAAACTACAACCAACATATCACTCTTTAATAAATTCCAAAATAATTGAAATAAAATTGTAGGAAGTCCATTGGGGTCTCATGCCTTTTTAAGATAAAAAGATAAAATTGCCTCCTATGAATCAACCAAAAAAATTTCTTCATCAAACTTTAATTTTATCCCTATGTATTTCTTCAAATTTTAACTACGCACTCCTTTTTTTGCCCATCATTTTTTCTTTTTTATTAGATGAAAAAGAAGGGGTTTTGAAATGATCCCAAAACCTTTTACAAAACCCCCCCAAACATACAACCAAAATAGAAACTGTTGAAAGCATAAAACATATACAAAATAGGGCACCAAAGGCCCAAATATCTAACCGACCAACTCCAAAAAATTCTAGGATATAACACTAGAGAAACAAAAAGTCAACCCATCTATTCCAGGCTATTCTTAAGGTATTTCACTATGTAGGCAACCTCTTATGCAAAAATAACTATCATCTTAATGTTTCTACTAAGGGAGGAGATAATATTTTTCATCATCTTCTAGACCATATCAACATTCTTAAGGGGGTTATACCCCCATAAAAGGTCCTCACCTAAGCCTAAGAAACTGCCATTTTTTACCTTGGCCTATTTCCTATGATTTGGACCCACATCTCTTGAATTTTCAGAGTTAAATATAACTTGGTTGATCTTTTTATCATTATCCATTTTGAATCTCAAGCACTTTGAGTGCCTAGCCTCCTATTTTGAGGTGTCTTTAGGGAATTTTACATCTATTTTCTCCCTTAAGGCTTTAGGGGAATTCAATACCTCCTCATTCAACATGGAAGATTTAGTCTTCTTTTCCCTAGGCAATTTTGAATCCTCCTTAGTAAATTTCTTGAAAGAAGACTATGAACTCAATGAGGGCTCCTTGTTATCATACTATTCTAAGGTGCTATCAATAATAGTGGTAGTTTCTTGAAATATAGGCTTATTGAGACTAACCTTGTCCATCTTATCCCTCTGCTTAACAATATGGTCAAATAAAATCTTTAGAAAATCTTGATGGAGCGGGTTGGGGTACTTACTATGCTTAACTTGATCCACTATATTTTCAATGGAGATAAATAGAAAATAAAAAATGATCACCAACTTCTTCCTATGCATATGATTGAGAAAGACAAAGTAAAAGCTTCACACTATAGTGGTTTTCCCATCAAGAGTGAAATAGTCTATAATGACCAACACCACCCTATCCCATGGGGCTTTTAGGGACTCTTGAAGATACCAATTATAACACTTTATCAAGTGTTCTCTTTTTCCTCTAAAAATATTGACTTCTTTGGCTAAGGAGTTCTTAACCTTGTTAATGCAGTCCCAAAAAATTGGGATGCCTAGGAATTTGTATATTAGGGGGATAGAGATGGTTAATTCCAACCCCTTCACCATAAAATTACCATAAACCCAAGATAAATCTATCTTATTAGCAATCTCTATGTCAAACTCATTAAATTTCCTAAATAGGAACATCAATTCACCTTGGTCCAAAATTCTCTGGATATTTGCATCGAGGGAAATTATCACTGAATCAAATTCCTTTTAAGTCTTGAACCATATTCTAAAACTCTACTAAAATCACACCAAGACTTTTGACACTAATTAAGATTGGAAAAATCCCAAATTGATAGCGAATTGCATTTGTGTGAGCCAAGAAACCTTTTCCCTTGGATATAAAATATCCCTTTTCTCCTAGAGATATCCTTCTGACAAGGTGGGTATATCCCCCTATCCAATGATTTATCCTAAGATATCTTCACCACTTCACAATATTATTGAAAGAACCACCATTAGTAGCCATCATCCAATAAGAAGTATGGTGTCTACTATCATGTGACCAAACTTTGGGATGAAATATTTAAGAATCAGTACTCTAGCATTGGTAAAATATGTAAGGTTTTGTCATCATCAATATATTTGAAATAATTAAAATTTTCCTTCTTTATATATTTTTATTTCTCAATATTTCTTCCATTCAGAGTCAAATTATTTTTAATGCAACAAAAAGAATCTATTTTGGTTATAACAATAATAAAAATGGTATTTGTATCTTCTTCCTCATTTTTCAATACATTATGATAATGATAAATTAAATATTTTTATTGCACATAAATATGTTGATCCACTTCATTGATTTCCACTATTTCTTTTAAGTTTTTGATCTTGGATTAAATTTCCTCAGTTTCTTTAAATATTTTACTAGAAGACTAGGCATTTCAAATTTCCATTTTCTCTTTTAGATATTTCCTCTTTTGAATATACTTGTACATACATGATCCTTCAAATTTTGCTTCATCCCACCATAACATAACCATCTAGAATAAATCATGGTCTTAGAGCCACATAGACTAAAAGAAAACTGAATTTAGGTGACCATTCTTTAGTAAATTGTATATCAAAAGAATAGGTTTATCATAATGTCCAAAGAGATTGTATACTATATTTGAGCCCATGTTTTTGATAACATATATCCAATATTTCTACTATATAAATTTTCTTAATTCATCTATTATCTTATGCATATTAACAAATTCAACAAGTAGCATTCCAAATGCCATTTGAATTGAAGATGAAGCAAAATATTATATTCATTTAGACCATCTATGAGTACAAACCTTCTTTAACAAAAGGAGATAGTACCATGTTTAAATTCCCCTAGAATCCATATTCCAGAATTGTGAATCATCATTGTATTTGACAAAGAAAATGTTAAGATTATTCCAACATCTTTCATAACGAGTAACTATAGTTCGAGTATAAACAATTATAACCCTAACTTTTATATTTTTCCTTTTATTGAAAAATAGACCATTAAATCAATTATTTTTTTGCTTCTAGCCATTGTCCATCCCATTTGTATTTGTACAATATCATTGCAACACCTTTGAAATATTCTATTAAAAAACTACCAAACAATCCCTTAACTTTTAAATCTTTCTATATGTATTTATACAGTCCTTAATACCTCATTTTGTTTCTTGTACTAAAATAAACTTGGAACTAGCCTAGTAATTCCTTAATAAATATTTTTTTAGGGGTCTTATTCATATACAATATACTCAAATATTATTTTAATCATCACTTTTTATTTTTATTTGTAGGGTTAGTCCCACTTCTTGTTAATATATGCTATCCTTGTTTCTAGTTTCCAAAATTAGTATTCTTTTGAGTTTCATTTTCTCCTTCTTCGTATTTGAGGATATTATTCTCTCTTTTCCATATCCATAAACACTTTCATAGTGATCAATCTCTTCTATTCTTCTAAATTATTTATAATGAGACTTATCTTCTAAATATTTGAATTACCCTAGATAATATGAACCCCAAAAAATAGCCTCACAATCATACTTTTATTAATATTACCCCCAAAATCCTAAAATATAGCAATAATATTTTATGATAATTATTTTTTTAATTAAGGATATTAAATATTAATTTGAATATTTTAAATAGAATTTAAAACTAGTATTCCAACATTGACATTATTTTCTTATATTTTGATGATATTACCATTAATATCAATAGTTTTAGGGTGGTTGGTGAGAAAAAAGATAGGCCAAAATAGTTAAAACACTTCTCATGGATTCCCCAAACTAGGGTTTCATGACACACATCTAAGAGAGACACATATGGTTATTATTAATTAGGGTTTCGTGAGACATCATTTGCTTGTTGTGGAGTAGGCATTTAATTTTTCCATTATTTCTTCATTCAAATTCAAAATGTTCATTGTAACAAGGAAAACCATTAATTTAAGGTGCACATGTTGAGCAAGAATTTTTAGGTAATCACAAAGAGGAGACTAATTCCAAGTTTTGGATTCTCATGGATACCCTAAGATTAGGGTTTGGCTTTTAGGGATAGATGAGCAAGTTGGTAGTTAGAGTGAGAAGGGAGAGTAGTTTGGAGGTCATAGTTAGGGTAATAAGGGTGGGCAGGATGAAGGGGGTGGTCAGGTTGGGGATTCAGGTGGTGGTCTAAAAGTTAGTTAGGTTGATAAGTTGGCTTCTTCTGGTGCACTTGCTCCAAAGTTGGTGTCGTTTGATGCTTGAAGTTAGGGTTTGCCTTATAAGGGTATTTCTGGATCTCCTACCACTATATATGACCATGGGTTATCACTTGGAATCACAAGATCTAAGGGCCCACCTCTAGGATCTAAACCTTATGCTCTAGGTTGGTCATCTTATATGATGGTTTTATCAAGTGGTTCAAGGCTTTAGGAGTCTAAATATTTGTTAAACTTATCTCTAAAGCATAATAAGCTTCTCATACTTGAAGGTCTAGTGAAATATACTATGAACCAAGGAGCATCAAATATAGTGGGTAAGTTTCTAGGGGTGAGGCTAGAGCTAGATGTAATGAGAAGGTGGACTATTACTAGATGGAATTCCCTACGTTAGCTAGAGTTTGTGGGCCTCTTGAAGGGCTTCTTCTTGCTCAAGCTATACTGTAAGGAAGACTCAAGGCATATTCTAGGGAGTGGTCCTTGGTTTCTCAAGAAAAGACACTTGTTGTTAAACCACCTTGTTAAGGCTATGGGTTTATTATCCCTTCTACAGTGAGTTATGGCTATAAAGGTTATATGTCTATATACCCTACTAAATTATGGATTGTAACATATTTAGGTTGAGTTATCTTGTTTTTGTACTAATATTTTAAAACTAGTTTGGTACTTCTGTGTTTAGTAAACCCCCTCTTGATTGTGAGTAACTTATCCCTACCTGTGAGATGTTTAACTAAAGCTTGACAATCCTTCGTGTGATGATACCTAATAAAATGGCATATAGACATTTTGGCTATGGTCACACCCCTTTCTTGTTCATCATCACCCCTTACATACTAGGTGTTTTATCCTAGACTCTACCACATGAGTGACATCCTCCACAAGTAGCATTGATGTGGTGTTGCACGCTACTATTTGGTGATCAGCTAGTCATTAGGCTATTACTTGTCTTCCACTGTGTGCACCACGTGTCAATGGTGGTATCGATGTTTCCCTTATGTGGATGACCACAATATTACCTTTCACTATTAGCCCTTCTCTATTGTATGGTTGGTGCTAGAATCTTTATTTCATAGTGAATTAAATGTAGGGATTATTATAAATTTTAGAATAGGTTCTCTAATTTATAAAGTTATTATAAGTTTCTTAAAATAAATAAGGATTTCATAGCTTATAAAATAAAGAGCATACATTATTTTAATTCTGGAAGAGGTACCTTAATTTTTAAATAAGAAGAACGTAGGTTGTTATGGTTAAGGAATATTTTCATTTATAAGGAAGATGAACTTTTGGTTATTGAATTAATTAAATAAATGAAACTTCAGATAATTTGATAATATGTTTATTTGTATAATTAAATTTATGGGACTTTTATTATTTTGAATAAAGGATATATAGTTTATTTGGATAATTAACGATATGGAACTTTAATTATTTTGAATAAAAGAAATTAAAGTTTATTTGGATAATTAAAGGTATGGGACTTTGCTTATTTTGAATAAAATAAATATAGTTTATTTGGATAATTAAAGGTATGGGACTTTGATTATTTTTAATAAAGAAAATATAGTTTATTTGGATAATTAAAGGTATGGGACTTTGATTATTCTAAATAAAGGAAATGTAGTTTATTTAGATAATTAAATGTATGAGACTTTGATTATTTTGAATAAAAGACATTATAGTTTAGTTGGATAACTAAATGTATGAGACTATGATTATTTTGAATAAATAAAATATAGTTTATTTGTATAATTAAAGGTATGGGACTTTGAATAATTTTGAATAAAGGAATATTTGGATAATTCTAGTTAGTGGCCCTTGGTTTTTGTAGGTAGTAGTCCTTGATAATTAAAGGTATGGGAAGCTATATAATATGATATTAATCAGTACATTGGTTCTAATTGTCCTCTTGGTCCTCCTTGTCTTTCCATTGTTCATTTGAAGGGTAGCAGGGGATCAATACAACTCATGATTCTATGAAAGACATGCATATAAATGCATCTACTAGTAACATGAAACCAGTACATACTACTTACTTTGCTAAATTACAACTAGAGAAATTTAATTAAAGTATTCAACCATCTATTGTCTAGTTTATCTCATAAAAATTTCCTCATTTCTATTCTTATCTCTCATTCACCCTAAGAGAGTTATTTAAAAAATACAGATCACAAGTCTTTCTTTAATCAAATCATTTCAAAAATAATTATTTCAAATAATTAAGGTCTCACTCCTTAATTAAGAAAATAATCAATTTCCTCTATTTAAAATAATCAAATTCCCATACCTTTAATTATTCAAATAAACTATAATTTATTTTATTCAAAATAATCAAAGTTCTATACCTTTAATTATCCAAATAAACTATATTTCCTTTATTCAAAATAATCAAAGTCTCATTCCTTTAATTATCCAAATAAACTATATTTTCTTTATTCAAAATAATCAAAGTCCCATTCCTTTAATTATAAAAAAAAAAAATTCCTTTATTCAAAATAATCATAGTACCATACCTTTAATTATCCAAAAAAAGTATATCTTCTTTATTCAAAATAATAAGTCCCATATATTTAATTATCCAAATAAACTATATTTATTTTTTTCAAAATTATCAACATCCCATACCTTAAAGTATCTAAATAAACTATAATTTACTTTATTCAAAATAATCAAAGTCCCATATCTTTAATTATCCATTTAAAATATATTTCCTTTATTTGAAATAATCAAAGTCCCATACCTTTAATTATCCAAATAAAATATATTTCTTTTATTCAAAATAAACAAAGTCCCATATCTTTAATTATCCAAATAAAAATTAATTTCCTTTATTCAAAATAATCAAAGTCCCATACATTTAATTATCCAAATAAACTATATCTCTTTTATTCAAAATAATCAAAGTCCCATACCTTTAATTATACAAATAAACATATTATAAAATTATCTAAAGTTTCATTTCTTTAATTAATTCAATAACCAAATGTTCATTTTCCTTATAAATAAAAATATTCCTTAACCATAACAACCTACATTCTTCTTATTTAAAAATTAAGATACCTCTTCCATAATTAAAATAATGTATGGTATTTCTTTTATAAGCTACAAAATCCTTATTTATTTTAAGTAATTTATAATAACTTTATAAATTAGAGAACCTATTCTAAAATTTACAATAATTCCTATGTTCAATTCACTATGAAACAAAGAGTCTAGCATCGATCGTACAATAGAGAAGGATTAATAGTGAAATGCAAGATCATGGTTAGTCACAGAAGAGAAACATCGATACCACCATCGACACATGATGGACACAGTGCAAGACAAGAAATAGCCCAACGACTAACTAGTCACCAATAGTAGCACGCAACACCACATCAATGCTCCTTGTGGAGGACATCGCTCATGTGGGAGAGTTTGGGATAAAACACCTATTTAGTTAGGGGTGATGATGAATAAGAAAGAGGTATGACCATAGCCAAAATGGCTATATGGCAGTTGAAGGATTTTCAATCTTTAGTTGAACATCTCACAGGTAAGGAGAATTTACTCACAATAAAGAGGGGATTTAATAAACACAGAAGCACCAAACTAGTTTAAAAATATTACTACAACAACAAGATAACTCAACCTAAAGATGTTATAATACATAGTTCAATATAGAAGATAAGCATATAGCCCTAATAGCCACAACTCACTGTAGAAGGGAGAATAAACCCATAGCCTTAATAAGGTGGTTTAACAGTAGGTGTCTCAATATTAAAAGATAAACTGACATCAAACTAAAATAATCAATGCAAGTAGACTAACACAAATCGATATAGAAGATCTTATTAGAAACCATTAAAACTCAGGTCTTTTTTTAACATAAAAAACAAATAATTATAGTTTATTAAACAACGTTATATATCTTAGGGTGCAAATACTCAGTACATTGAGTTCTAGTTTCGATCTTCACAATTCTCCTCCTTTAAAAATGTCCTACTTTATTTTAGCTCTCTACTCTTCATATTTTTTCTTCTCCCTCCCAAAAAAAGTGTCCTCCTTCATCTTTAATTCTAGTATTATCTCCTAGTTAATTCCACCTAATCACCACATCCCTTGACTCGCTCAACACCCACCATCACTTCTTGCCTACCTAAATTCACTCCTTCCTCATCCAACCAATGGTTAAACAAGATATTTCTATTGAAAAATAATTATTTTCTTACTTTGAAATTTTACCATCAAAGAAGTTCATCTCCCTTGGTTGGTTGGAACTTCCACTTGCATGAACTCATGATGTCCTATCATTTTTTAAAATAAATAATAAAATTATTTAACTATTTAAGTGGAGATCATTTCCAACGAAGCTTATCTTTTCATTAAAAGGAAAGATTCTTACTAAATGAAACTCTCATATAATTTAGATTAAATTCTTATTATTTAAATAAAACCCCAATATTATTTAAATTATGGATTTATCATTTATTTTAAATAATTAAATCTATCGATATATGACCTTGTGAAGTCAACCATTCAAAACAAGGGCAGTGATGATTTTTTAAGTCATGAAAAACAAAATTGTAAAGTGCGAAGGATTAGAATTTTTTCGTAAAAAATATCTCTTCTTTTAGGAACCATATCTTTATGAAGAGTTATATGATTCAGTAGAATTTTATTAGCCTAAATATGAGTGGTCATATGCAAATATTTAAGCAATATTGAGGGAAATACGATCTTATGAAGTCAACCATTCGGAACAAGAGTAGTGACAATTTTTCAAGTCACGAAAAATGAAATTGCAAATATTTTCCAACTAGGGTTGGAATTATGGGAAGAGCAATGGAGGGCTAGGAATTCAATGAGGCAAGACATTCTGTCTAGACATAGAATTTTTCAGCTAAGTTTTTTTTTCCCTTTTTTTATCTTCGAAATTGTGCATGAAAAATTTATAATTTTTTATCAAATATTATATTTGCTATAGGATTTTTAGATAAATTTCAATATATTTTGAGCTTTAGTTTTTTTTTCCATGGATGGTGAAAGCATGAGATTTCGAAAGAAATAAATACTAAGATGCAATGAAAACAAAACTAACTCGATGCATGAAATAGGAAGAACGTAATCAAATCGAGACAAAATATAAAGAGAAAGCAGGAGCACAACCCTTTTATATTAATTCCAAACTCGGTTACAATACATCTCCTCCCTTTTCAGGGGCTAGGAGTGTTAGCATGTCTTGGTTACAATCGTGATTAGTAATCCCTCTTCCGCATGCCCACATTTAAAATGGGCGGGCCAGAGTGTTGCCGCCGCTTACGATAATGAATCCTTGCTTGCTGCTTCTCCTGCGATCAAAGAAACACAGAGACGTTAGTAGCACCTGCAACACAAGGATAGAACGTTTGACTTTAGAAATCAATGAGAAATGCGTGCAAAATACTGATTAAATCGGTAAACAACATAACTCTAAGCAACCTGCAACTTTGACAAAAATTGGAAAACCTTACCAGAGGCTGCTGCCAGTGATACAGTCGGTGAAAGTCTGTTGTAATTCGTCTCCAGGTGAGACGACTTCGCCTGTGATAAAAAGCCGAAATGCTGTTGTTACCTGCAGGTTAGTGGGACAACAAAAATGACAAAAGCACGATGATATTTGATAAACGTCTTCTGAATTTGATAAACACGCAATGACAGAATGTAATGCAGGATAAACACGCAATTGAAAACGTAATGCAGGTGTAGAACGTAATGTAGGATGACATGCAATTGAAAATGTAATGCAAAAAGTGTGGGGTGCCCAAGCGGGCCGCCCTCGTTAGAACTTGACTTTGATGCCAGTCCACTAGGGATGGGCTCAAAATCTCAGAGAATGTGGTGTCGTCGAATTGATGGATCAACTATGGTACAATGTCGGGTTTAGGTCCGGATCCATGCTTCTAAAAGCCACCCACTAACCTCTCTTGCGAAAGATATTACGGATGTAGAAGAGATGAATCAACAAAGAATGCAATCGGGTGTTTAATTTGATAGCACTTCATTGCTTTAAAATGCCTGCCAACTTGTTTTTTTTGGGTGGGAAAGTCCACCATTTTATAGACCCATGGGGTCTCTTTGGAAGGGCACGCAGGGATGCCACATGGCGGCCATGCCTTCCCAAAAGGAAGGAGAATCCTCCATGACTTGGGCTTACATGATTGCCCTTGCGACAGTCCTCTAACTGCCAATCTACCCACCTACGCATGCATGCACAACAGGTGGCAATAATTGACTGTATTCGGCTATCGCTCATTTAACGTCTGCTTTAATGGTTTAATGTTTGCTTTCAACGGTTTAAAATCTGCCTTTGATTGGTTTAATGGCACTTTTAATGGTTAACGTCTGCCCAGGCATAAATGCAAAGTTCTTGTCGCGATATCGCGACGTTGCGATATCGCGACACCAACAGGGAAACAAGGCGCAGTGGTAGGAGCTATCGCGATATCGCGACAGTCGTGACATCGCGATAATGCTATGTCGCGACTGTCGCGATATCATGACTGTCACGATATCGCGACAGTGCGATGTCGTGACTATCGCGATATCGTGACTGTCGTAATATCGTGACAGCGTGACGTCACGACTGTCGCGATATCGTGACCGTCGCAATATCGCGACAGGTATCCTTTGCCTAAGTGTTAAAAGCTTGTTTTTGCCTAAGTGTTGAAAAAATTGTTTTTGCCTAAGTGTTTAAGAATTGTGCCGAACTTGGAGGATACATTCGATAGTTGGGCCTTCTCACCGAGGAAGGCGAAATAGTCGAAGAAAGCAAACGGGAAATAATCAAAGCACTGTCATGTAACCAGATTGGTACCTTACAAAACTGCTGTGTAAGTGGCTAGGACCACTGTTTGACCTCTGAGGGCTGCCCTGAAAGCTGTGTGTGTCATTGCGATCAGTGTTTGTAGTCACATAATCAGATTGGTGTTGTTTTGGTGTCTACAGATGCCCCTTTTTGGGAAGCGCTGCAGGTGACGCAGTGCTAAGCAAAAATAGATAACCAAAGCACTAATGATTAGGGTTTCTTGGTAACCTAACCAACTTTTGATGCCCCAAGTATGGAAAGGGCATGCATTCTTGAATCCTTGCTTCTGACGAGCTAAGGAATTTGATTTCAAGTGTTAACCTATTTTGGTGAGGTGTGACTTGAGCTTGGACATTGATCAGTCATGATTAGGCAAAGGGCACAACCTTTTGTCCATAGGGGAACCTTGTGTTCATGCTTCGGGAATGCCAAGTGTTTGATCAATTTGATTGCTGCTTGTTTACTGCCCCAAGCAAGAGCGTGATTGTCTTTGTCAATGATTCTTTGAATGCATGTCATTGCTTTGATTGGGTGTGTGCTTGTTGATTGGTGACTAAGTGTGACTACCCCCTCAAGCGATGAATCGATGAGGGAATGACCTTCATGAGAAAAGCGACGAGTCGCTTGACCCAAGATGACTTGTGCAAGGGTGCCTTTAGATGGTTTACCGTTAAGCATGTGCAATTTCTCGACATTTGGACCTATTTTTGGTGGGTGTTAACCCTTTTGGTGATGCCATAATGGGGTGAAATCGTCAAAAACCCGTCTTCCCATGGAGCGGTCCGGCTATGGTAGCCTTCTTGGGGAAGTAGGAGAGTGACAATTTGAGCCCCGACATCGATTTTCTATGCCAAGAGGTTAAGTGCAAGAGCACTTGTGTCCGAAAATGCTTATTGCTATGTTTTTGTGTTGCATTTTTGTGATGTTTTTGTTGTTTTGATTTTCTTGCTTTGTGTATATGTCATGATTTTATGTTATGCACAATGATTGATGTTAATGGATGCATGCTACTTTATATTGATGTATGCACATGGTATGATAAATGCGATTGTTGTATGTTGATTTATTTTGATGGATGCATATGTTATGATGAATGCAAATGTTTTTGATTTATATGTGATATGCAGAAATGAAATGGATGAATAGAATTTGTGATGTTTGGCTATGGCACCATAGACTATTTAGAACTCTATTATTTTGTCTTTAGGCGATTGCTGTGATGCATGAATTTGTATGTATACATGTGGTTTTTATTTTTTTTTGTATGTTCTGATGGTATTGTAAGGATGAAAAGTAGCA
Source organism: Wollemia nobilis (assembly GCA_028583015.1). NCBI lineage: Eukaryota > Viridiplantae > Streptophyta > Pinopsida > Araucariales > Araucariaceae > Wollemia > Wollemia nobilis. Next base: position 2,832,827 of record JAQPPZ010015522.1, read on the forward strand.
TAGTTGGTTAAAAAAATGTAGCTAGGGTTTTCTGAGACTCAGACGGTTTTAACTCACTAGCCACGATTGCACTTTATCTTACAAGACTTTTGAACAAGGTATGAATCGGACTTGTTTTTGACCAAGCTATTTCACATCCCTGTGTGTGCAATTGAGTTCATTTATGTGGTATTTGTCAGGATACCGCCAGTGCCAGATGGGCTTTCAATCGAACCTGTATTGAGGATCACCTAATTAGCTCCACTAACTCCTTTGTTGTATTTAGTTAGATTAATCTGCGGTGTTATCCAGGATACCATAAGCTAGCTCATCCTTATGCAAACATTGGTCTACACATATGCAAAGCGAATGTGACAGACATATCATCATGCGGGTAGGATACCACCATTGCCAGATAGGCTATCAACCAAACCTGTAATGAGGATCACCTAGATGGTTTTCGAATGCTGAGAATTCCAGGGATTCAAGTTCAGGATATTTGTTGGCTGAATGATTTAGAAAGTTGCTCGTCTATATAGTGATGAAAATCACTATTTATTTTCTATTAATTCTTTTTGAGCAAGGATTTTGAATAGTAGTGATAACCATTGTTATTTGATTTTGTATTTTGAGTATTGTGAGTTTGGGCTGGTGAGTGGCCTTGATCCTTGTGGCCTTGGGGATGACTACGCATCCTTTACAGGGACGTGTAGTACCAATCCTTACGACGTTGGGAACCAAGGGGGTGATGGAGATTATGGAGTAAGGGCATTGATCTTTTAGGCCTTGGGGATGACTACCCATCCTGGTTAGGGGTGGATAGTACGAATCCTTACAACTTGGAGACCAAAGGTGAATGGAAAGTGTTAGGATGATGATTTGTTGGAATTTTTTTTGTGAATGGCGTTGATCCCTTTTGGGTCTTGGGGATGACTACCCATCCTTGGCAGGGACGTGTAGTACAAATCCTTACAACTTTGGGAACCAAATATGATTGGGATTTGGTAGTGGTGAAAACCACTATTTATTAAGGTGAATGGATAGGAAAGAGCTCATCCTTTTGTCAATTCTCAGCATTCTGGAACCATTCGCACAGGGGGATGAGCAAGATAACCGTTTCACTTATGGTGACCTGGATTACTGCGTAGGTTTCATCTTTCGTTCACACAACTTGGGAATTTTTATGTGTTTTAATTTGTGTTGGGATGTTACGTAACAAGGCATATTTCAAGTGTAACTCTACCTTCATAAAATATGTCTGACTCGGTACATTATGTAGCTAAAGAGCAAAATGATGACTGAATTACGAAAACTCTTGATACATTAAAAGACCATTGACTCTAGTGTGGTAAAAAGTAATGCATGGTGTTTTTGTTGTTTTTGTAAAATGGAACAGTGTGGAACAAGATGGATTAGCAGAGCAATTATAGCCTATGGTGCCTTTGACCTGTACGACCACAAATATGCAATGTATGGATGCAATGCTTTAATGCAGCTATGTATTTTTGTATTTTTTATGGATTGATTTTTGTGACTATGAAGATGAGGTGCGAGAAGAGATCTCTATTGATGAATTTAAGTATGCCTAGAAATGAGATGCAAAAAAAAAAAATTGTTGTTTTTTTTTTTTTTTGATGATTTTTGAATTTTAACTTTTCTTATTGTTGACCTAGCAATTGTGGAAATCTTTGGAGCATTTTGGGATTGACAAAGCGATTATAGAATCATTGGAGCATTTTTGGGATTGAGCAAGCGATTGCGATAATCCTTGGAGCATTTTTGGGATTGACCAAGCGATTTTATGGATCCTTGGAGCATTTTTGGGATTGACCAAGCGATTGCGAGAATCCTTGGAGCATTTTTGGGATTTGACCAAGCGATTGCGATAATCCTTGGAGCATTTTTGGGATTGACCAAGCGATTGTGATAATCCTTGGAGCATTTTTGGGATTTGACCAAGCGATTATAGAATCCTTGGAGCATTTTTGGGATTTGACCAAGCAATTACGATAATCCTTGGAGCATTTTTGGGATTTGACCAAGCGATTGCGAGAATCCTTGGAGCATTTTTGGGATTGACCAAGCGATTACAGGAATCCTTGGAGCATTTTTGGGATTTGACCAAGCGATTGCGACAATCCTTGGAGCATTTTTGGGATTTGACCAAGCGATTGCGACAATCTTTGGAGCATTTTTGGGATTTGACCAAGCGATTTTAGGGATCCTTGGAGCATTTTTGGGATTGACCAAGCGATTTTAGGGATCCTTGGAGCATTTTTGGGATTTGACCAAGCAATTTTGACAATCCTTGGAGCATTTTTGGGATTTGACCAAGCGATTGCGAAAATCCTTGGAGCATTTTTGGGATATGGCTCTCTTAGATATGAAATGGTCGCAAATGACTAATATTCAAGGGTTCTGTTTCCTTGATACCGTCAAGAGAAGCTAGCCGGTACATCCCGGGTCCTATTTTGCTATCAATGACATATGGACCTAACCAATTTGCCGTAAATTTGTCCCTTAGGTGGGACGACAAACTAGAATTCTGCTGGTTTTCCTTCAAAACCAAATCACCAACCCGAAAGTCTCTGAGGTGAACTTTCATGTTGTAAGCTTTCTTAAGTCGCTCTTGATAAATACAAAAATGCTTGAGATCATTAACGCGTCGTTCGTAAAACAATGTAAGATGGTCTAACTGGGCCTGCCACACAACATCATCATCGATGAACTCATGCATTGATATGCACAGGGAAGGAATCTCAAACTCTAGAGGCATGACTGCCTCAGAGCCATACACGAGCAAAAACGGAGTGGCCCTAGTGGGCATCCGAATGCTAGTGTGATAAGCCCAAAGGGCAAGTGGGATTTGAATGTGCCAATCCTTATGACCGTCTGCGATGGTCTTTTTAAGGATGGCTACTAAAATTTTTCTTGACGCTTCTGCTTGCCCATTCGCCTACGGATAATAGGGTGTCGAAAAGTTGTGTCAAATCTTGTACTTTGTGGTCAAAGCACGCACGTCTTTGTTCTTGAAAGGCATCCCATTATCCGAGACTATTTTGGATGGAATACCAAAATGACATATGATGTTATGTAAAATGAACTCCACAATGCGGGGTCCTATCGTAGAGGTAAGTGGAACTACTTCCACCCACTTGGTAAAATACTCTATGGTCGTTATGATAAATGTGTGACGGCTTGACAACATAGGGGAGATATTTCCAATTAGATCAAAGCCCCACTGCGAGAATGGCCAAGCAGACTGGACTATCTGCAAGGCCTGGGAAGGTACGTGCATCAAATTGGCATGATGTTGACACTTCATGCACTTCTTGACATATGTGCAATAATCTCACTCTAAATATGGCCAATAATAGCCCATGCAGAGAATGCGCTTTGCGATGGCCATACCACTAAAGTGGCCACCACATGTACCATTGTGTGCTTGGGTGATTGCCCAAGTGGACTCTTGTTGGTCCAAGCAATGAAGAAGGATTCCTTCATAGCTACGATGATACAAAATGTCTCCTATTAGGACATACTTAGCCGCTTTCTGCTTGAGTTCTCATTTTGTGACATGAGTCAATCCAAGCTGGAGATTACCTAACTTGAGGTAGTCTCTAATGGGTAAATACCAGTCCTGTTGATCAGAAACCTCGACGGTATGAACAACCAATCCCTCTTGAAGTTCATCCCTAGCAAACGCTGAACGGGATAGAACCTGTAATAATAGCGCGTTTGCTAGGGATAGAACCTGTAATAATAGCGTTGTGTTGCTATTAATGGGAGTAGGGGAGAACAAGGACCCCAGTTGGCATGTTTCAAACTGTCATGGATTCGAAAGAACTTATCTGAGGATGGTTCAATCATGATCGCCACTAAAAGCATGAGATTTCAGAAGAAAGAAATACTAAGATGCAATGAAAACAAAACTAACTTGATGCATGAAATAGGAAGAACGTAATCAAATCGAGACAAAATATAAAGAGAAAGTAGGAGCACAACCCTTTTATATTAATTCCAAACTCGGTTACAATACATCTCCTCCCTTTTCAGGGGCTAGGAGTGTTAGCATGTCTTGGTTACAATCGTGATTAGTAATCCCTCTTCCGCATGCCCACATTTAAAATGGGCGGGCCAGAGTGTTGCCATCGCTTGCGATAATGAATCCTTGCTTGCTGCTTCTCCTACGATCAAAGAAACACAGAGACATTAGTAGCACCTGCAACACAAGGATAGAACGTTTGACTTTAGAAATCAATGAGAAATGCGTGCAAAATACTGATTAAATCGGTAAACAACATAACTCTAACAACGCAACTTTGAAAAAAATCGAAAAACCTTACCAGAGGCTGCTGCCAATGATACAGTCGGTGAAAGTCTGCTGTAATTCATCTCCAGGTGAGACGACTTCGCCTGTGATAAAAAGCCGAAATGTTGTTGTTACCTACAGGTTAGTGGGACAACAAAAATGACAAAAGCACGATGATATTTGATAAACGTCTTCTGAATTTGATAAACATGCAATGACAGAACGTAATGCAGGATAAACATGCAATTGAAAATGTAATACAGGTGTAGAACGTAATGCAGGATGACATGCAATTGAAAACGTAATGCAAAAACTGTGGGGTGCCCAAGCGGGCCGCCCCCGTTAGAACTTGACTTTGACACTAGTCCACTAGGGATGGGCTTAAAATCTCAGAGAATGTGGTGTCGTCGAATTGATAGATCAACTTTGGTACAATTTCAGGTTTAGGTCTGGATCCACGCTTCTAAAAGCCACCCACTAACCTCTCTTGTGAAAGATATTACGGATGTATAAGAGATGAATCGACAAAGAATGCAATCGGGTGTTTAATTTGACAGCACTTTGTTGCTTTAAAATGCCTGCCAACTTGTTTTTTTTGGGTGGGAAAGTCCACCATTTTATAGACCCGTGGGGTATCTTTGGAAGGGCACGCAGGGATGCCACATGGCGGCCATGCCTTCCCAAAAGGGAGGAGACTCCTCCCTGAATTGGGCTTACATGACTGCCCTTGCGACAGTCCTCTAACTGCCAATCTGCCCACCTACGTGCACATGCACAGCAGGCGACAATAATTGACTGTCTTTGACTGCCGCTCATTTAACGTCTACTTTAATGGTTTAATGTTTGCTTTCAACGGTTTAAAATCCGCCTTCAAATGCTTAAAATCTGCCTTTGATTGGTTTAATGGCACTTTTAATGGTTAACGTCTGCCCAGGCATAAATGCGAAGTTCTTGTCACGATATCATGACGTTGCAATATCGTGACACCAACAGGGAAACAGTGCGCAGTGGCTGGAGTTATCGCGATATCACGATAGTCACGACATCGTGACAATGCTACGTCACGACTGTCATGATATCACGATAGTGCGACGTCGCGACAGTCATGATATCACGACTGTCACGATATCGTGACAGCGTGACGTCGCCACTGTCGCGATATCATGACCGTCATGATATCACGACAGACAGCCTTTGCCTAAGTGTTAAAAGCTGTTTTTGCCTAAGTGTTTAAAAACTTGTTTTTGCCTAAGTGTTTAAGACTTGTGCCGGACTTGGAGGATACATTCGATAGTTGGGCCTTCTCACCGGGGAAGGCGAAATGGTCGAAGAAAGCAAACAAGAAATAATCAAAGCACTGTCATGTAACCGGATTGGTACCTTCCAAAACTACTGTGTAAGTGGCTAGGACCACTGTTTGACCTCTGAGGGCTGCCCTGAAAGCTGTGTGTCAATGCGATCAGTGTTTGTAGTCACATAATCTGATTGGTGCTATTTTGGTGTCTACATATGGATTTATAGTTAAATCCTTAGAATCATCTCTAGTGATAGAGGTGAGTGAGCTTACCTCAAAGAGATCCTCATTGTTCCAATATAGGGTAGTTTTTGGTAAATTTAATGGGTATTGGCCAGGGGCTTTAGCCCTAAGAAAATGGATTGATATGAGTTGGAAGTCTCTAGGAGTGATTTTATCATTTCTTCCTTAAGTTTTATTCCTAGCCATTTTTTTTTCTTGAGAAGAAAGAGAAAGAATCCTAAAAGAGGGTCCTTGGTTTATGGGAAGAGCATGACTCTTCCTTACCCATTGGTATGAAGAATTTTCACATGAAAATGTAAATCTATCCCTAGTACCATTCTAGATTAGGATGTTTGGATTACCCATTAAATTTTGGAAAATAGATAACTTTAAGGCAATAGGCAACACTTTAGGAGAATTCCTTGAGATTTTACATACAACAAAAGATGGATTTTTGGCTATTTATGCTCAAATATTGGTCATGATTGATATAAGTAAAGCTTTACCATAATCAATCATTCTTAAGTATGGGGATAATATGTGGAACCAAACTATATATTATAAAAGAATATCGTTTATATGTAGAATATGTCATAAGGTGGGGCATATTGAGAGATCTTGCCCTAATAAGAGCCCAACAAAATCATTTGTAGAAAACCACAAGAGAAATTTATGAATGACTATGGATGAATATGGTTTTAAAATTCCAAAAAATAGATCTAGAAAAATAGAATAAAACAAACAACGAAGACCAATAAGGAAGGATATTGGAAGAAACACCAACTCGTTTGAGGCTTTATCTTATGAAGAAAAAGTAGATAAAAACTAAGAGGACATGGTACACCAATTTCAACATATTAGAAAGGAACTATCTATTTAGTATGATCCTAATTTAAGGAAGAACATTCTCAATGAAGGTAAGGAATGTGTCTCATCAAATCTTGAAGACTCTCTTGAAGTACCATGCACCATTCAACAAAAAATAATTGGTAAAGAAAATGTAGTTTTAGAAGTTAATATAGGGTTATGCATAGCGGATATTTATCGCCAAATTGGCTAAAATTATGATTTTCATTAGAATTGGTTAAAATTATGATTTTCATTAGAATTGGCTAATATTTGTGATCCTTGACCAGGGCCCATTAGCCAAAAAATTTTGGGTTCAATTTTTTTTGGATCAATTTGCCACAATTTTATAATAATCTGATCATTTTAAGTTTAAATTTCTAACATTGTCCCTAATAATAGTGAACCTTCTACATGTGTTTGGAAACTATTCACCTGGATTTCAAAATTGATTCACCAAATTTTTATAGATACATTTTGGGGCCAACCCCTTATTCATAACCCTAAGTTAATACCTCTACCACTAATACCCTATTGTCACCTGCATTCTAGGGTTTGTCTCCTTGGCTTGAAAGCCTGGTCTTGCTTTACTTGGGCAATTGATAGAATAATGAGGGCCTCCACACTAGTAGCACCCTCCCTTGGGGTGTTGTTTTATCCAATTACCTTACTTGAGGTGATTATATGTGTTCTTCTTTCCTCGAGATTGAGTGAGTTTTGGGGGTTGGCCCTTCTGTCCACTTACTCAATTTTATTTTATTCGAGTATTTTGTCACAAAATTTGGCCCTCCACATATGTCGAAACCTTATTTGGGGCCTTCATGGTTTTTATGAATCTACTTTACAACTTGTTCTACTTGGGATACCTTTAGTTGATCTTGATCTTTCCCATAACTGGGTTTAGCTACACTTTTATTTAGTTGGGCAGGTTTGAGTTAGCACATTAAGAAGCTCTATAGCCTTGTACCTAGATCTCTTATACTAGATGTAACGACCCAAAAAACTAGCTATAAAAAGAATACAAGAAAGAAAATAATATTTTTTTAACTGAGAGAGATTTGTAAAATCCTATCCTACATTAGGTAGGTTAATCTATTGTTTTAGGTTTACTAATTTTCCCAAATTTTCTAAAGAGTTACATCATATTCAATACCCTACACAAATTTGTCTATGTAGGCATATTATGTGTTTCAAAAATAAGCTATCTATATCATCCTTCTTGATGAGTTAACTTATCACCTTCAATACAATTGAAAGTATACATACAACACCATACCATACACAAGTCTATATGTGTAGGTATGCTACACATATTGCAAGTTAAGTTATTCATATCATATTTATGATGGGCTATCTAAACATCAATGTAAGCAATTAGTTTACTTAGTTAACATCACCCTAAGGGGTATTAATCCCTTAGGTTTTTTATACGTTCACCCTAAGAGGTCTAAATATCTTAGGTCCTTTCTATGTTCACCCTAATAGGTCTCAATTTCTTAGGTTCTTCCTATGATCAGTAAAAGTAAAAGAATAATCCATAAATTTAATAAATAAAGAAACAAAATCTACAAGGCATACAAGAAGCATTTAAATAATATTAACATCAAATAAAGATAAACACTAAACAAAGGAAAAGATAAATAATTGATAACTTAAATTAAAGGTTCATTCCTCATTCAATCTTTCCACTTATTACATAAATATAAGTATGATAAAATCTCGATAATTTAAAATAATAAGTTATTACATTCATGTTCATCTAGGGATTTCTCCCCACAAGTCTAGCCTACTTGAACATAAATAAATCATTGCAATTAAAATTAAAGTTGGTGCATTGGTTCCAATTGTCCTCTTGGTCCTCCTTATATTTCCATCATTCATTTGAAGGGTAATAGGGGATCAGGACAACTCATGATTCTATGAAAGACATGCATCTAAATGCATCTACTAGTAACATGAAACTAGTGCATTTACTATTTACTTTACCAAATTGCAACTATACAAATTTAATTAAAACATACAACCATCTATTTTCTAGTTGATATCAAAAATAATTTTATCATTTGCATTCTTATCTCTCATTCACCCTAAGAGAGTTATTCAAAAAATACAGATAGATCACAAGTCTTTCTTTAATCAAATCATTTCAAAAATTATTATTTAAAATAACTAAGGTCTCACTACTTAATTAAGAAAATAATCATTTTCTTTATTCAAAATAATCAAAGTCCTATACCTTTATTATCCAAATAAACTATATTTTTTTTATTCAAAATAATCAAAGTCTCATACCTTTAATTATTCAAATAAACTATATTTCCTTTATTCAAAATAATCAAAGTCCCATACCTTTAATTATCCAAATAAACTATGTTTCCTTTATTCAAAATAATCAAAGTCTCATACCTTTAATTATCCAAATAAACTATAATTTATTTTATTCAAAATAATCAATATCCCATAACTTTAATTATACAAATAATATATATATTTTATTCACAATAATCGAAGTCCCATACCTTTAATTACCCAAATAAGATTTAATTTCTTTTATTCAAAATAATCAAATTCTTGTACCTTTAATTATCTAAATAAACTATATCTCCTTTGTTCAAAATAATCAAAGTCCCATACCTTTAATTATCCAAATAAACATATTATAAAATTATCTAAATTTTCCTTTCTTTGATTAATTTAATAACCAAAAGTTCATTTTTCTTATAAATGAAAAGATTCCTTAACCATAACAACCTACTTTCTTCTTATTTAAAAATTAATGTACATCTTCCATAATTAAAATAACATAAAGTCTTTATTTTATAAGATATGAAATCCTTATTTATTTTAAGCATCTTATTATCACTTTATAAATTAGAGAACCTATTCTTAAATTTATAATAATCCCAATGTTCAACTCACTATGAAACAAATCGTCCAACATCGACCATACGATAGAGAAGGGCTAATAGTTAAAGGTAATACGGTGGCCAATCATATAAGGGAAACATCGAGACCACCACAAACATATGGTGCAAAAATTAACAACAAGCAACCATCCAATGGATAACCAACCACCAAATAGTAGGTACACAACATCACATTAATGTTCCTCATGGAGGACATCACTCATGTGGGAGACTTTGGGATAAAACACCCAATCAAAAAGGGGTGATAATGAACAAGAAAGGGGTATGACAATAGTCAAAATGATTATATGCTAGCTGATTAGGAATCATTACACGAAGGATGGTCAAGCTTTAATCGACCATATCACAGGTAGGGAGCAATTACTCACAGTCAAGTGGGAGTTTACTAAACATAGAAGCACCAAAGTAGTTTAAAAATAATAGTACAATAGCAAGATAGTTCAAACCAAAGATATTACAACCCATAGTTTAGTAAGGAACATAGGCATGTGGTCCTAATAGCCATAGCTCATCATAGAAGGGAGAATAAACCCACTATCTTAAGAAGGTGGTTTAACAACAAATGTATCAATCTTAAAATATAAATGAACATCAAACTAATCAAACCAACACAAGAAGACTAACACAAACTAGTGCTAAAGACTTGGTTAAAAATCATTAAAACTTAATTATTTTTTAACATAAAAAATAAATAATTATAGTTCATTAACCGACCTCAGATCTCTTAGGGTTTGGCTTCTCAGAACATTGAATTATGGTTTCGATCTTCACAATCCCCCTCCTTTGAAAACATCTGCCTGCTTCCTGTTGGCTCTCTGCTCTTCATATTTTTTTCTTCTTCCCCCATAAAATAAGATTCCTCCTTCCTTTTTTTTTTTATTTGTGGAAAAAATCTCAAAAGGGATGCCACTTTTGGGTAAGACCCAAGGAGGCAGGGGTATCCATTTTGCCAAAAATGCCTAGTACTCGGACCTGGCCTACCACCTTTGACATACTCAAGGAGCAAACAAACACACAAAACCAATTTAAAAATAAGTAAATAACAACAAAAAATAAAAAATAAAATAAAAAACATGCTCCTTGAGTGTGTCAAAAATAAAAGCACAACCAAACATGCACAATAAGATAAAAGAAAACACAACACAAACCACATAGAAAAACACAAGAACCACATAACAAAACACAAACAAGACAAAAACAATGTAACACTACAAAGACATAACCCAAAAAAAGATGAAAAATAAACACAATGAAAACCTAAAAAATTAAAAAAATAAAATAAAAACAAAAATAAAAAACAACCAACAACAGACAATAAACAAAAACAAAATACATAGAAAACACTCACACATAAAAACACGAAATAACACAAACAAAGAGAAACCCAAGAACAAGAACGAAAAAAACACAAGAACAATAACAAAAAACATAAAAAAAAAAAAAAACAACAAAAACATAAGAAAAAAAAAAAAAACAACACAAAGAACACAAAAACAAAAGAACCCACCCACCTTAAAAAACTAAACAAAAAAAAAAAAAAAAAAATGAACAAAACAATGATCTATCTAGACAAGAAGACTATTAAGGCAAGAATCAACAGAGGAAACAAAATAAAGAATAGAATGAGCTAGGGAACTAAAAAAAAACTGAATGAACCAAAGAGAAGCAAAAAAAAAACAAGAAGAAACTAGGTACCTTTAGAACTAGAGCCATCCAAAGAAATGATAGAAATAAGAGCTTCCCTAATTTGAGAAGCCCACCATATAGGAGGGTGGTCATAACAAGTAATATCACCTTTGTCCAAAGCCCAATTAGCTAAAGCATTAGCACTCTTGTTTTGATCTCTAACCACATGATTGTAATCAACTTTCAAAAATCCCATCTGGATTAACTGAATCTTCTCAATAATTCTTTTTATTCTCCAATCCACCTTATGATTCTTAGAAGGAGCCTTCAAGTGATTAATCATAAGTTGAAAGTCAGACTCAACTAACACCTTTTCCCATCCAACATTAGTAGCCTCCTGAAGACCTCTGAGGATACCATACCCCTCAATAAGGTTATTGGAAAGAATACCCAAATTCTCAACAAAAGTAAAAACCAGGGAGCCATATGAAATTCTACCAATTCCTCCGACACTGGCTTTTCTAGGGTTCCCTCTAGAGGTTCCATCAGTATTGAATTTTCCAAAATCCTTAGGAGGAGGTTTCCAATTTCTAGTCCTATCCATATTACTAATACTCACATTCCCTTTAAGATGGTTGCCCTTAGAATGTTTAATCTTCAATCTTTGCATCACTTGATCCCATATTTGGTGGGAGTTTTGTTGGTAATTAAGGAGTTGATGGACTAATTCAACTAAGTTGGCTATGGTATTTTTCCAAATATAGTGAATATCCTTCCTATCTTGATTAAAAATTTGGCTATTCCTTTCATTCCAAATATTCCAAAGAAGAATGGTAGAACCCATCAAAACTAATTGCCTAATAAAATGATCAACACCCTCTTGATTAGGCCAATCCCTACAAAGCTATTCAAAAGTAAAAAAAATGGACCACTGTAAGCCAAGTAAAGTGGCCATTCTCATCCATAGCTTAGAGGCTAAAGTACACTCAATAAAAATATGGTTGATATTTTCTACATTCTATTCACACATTTCACATCTAAAAGGGCCATGAAAACCATGCTTCATAAGTTTCTCACCAGTAAGCACCATACGATGCAATAAAAACCAATTAAAGAACCTCACCTTAGGCCAGAGCTTTTGAGCCCACAATCAAAAAAAGATGTCAGAAGAATGGTTGGGATTGTTATGGCATAAGGTCAAATAATCTTGAGCAACTGAATACTCACCCTTAGTCGTGTTGTTCCATCCAAAACAATCTTTTTCATGGGACCAAAATAGGGATATCATATGAAGGATGCCTTGGATATCTTGTCTTTGCCTTTCTGGGATTTGAATAGGTCAGTCCTCAATAGGGATCCAATATCTACCAACCTTTGAATTACTAGTATGGTACCAATAGTAATTAGCCACCTTTATCCAATTAGCTAGGTGAAGCTCCTCCATCCAAGGCCTCCAATCGGGAAATTGAGTTATCAAAGGCTTGTGATCATCCCAAGAGTCTGTCCAAAAATTTACATGTTGACCATTATGAATGATCCAAAATAATTTTTTCTTAATCAAATCCTCACCAGTCTTCATAACTGCTAAAATGGGAGAAACTTTGGTAGGAAGTTGATAGCGAACAAGGTCTTCAGGACTTTTGTTCTCATCATATTTAGCATGAAGATTATTGGCCCAAAGAGCATTGGGGTTATGCAACATCCTCCAATATAATATAGCAGCTAAATATTTGTTGTTATTAATTGATGACCAGAATCCTAAACCCCCTTCACTCTTAGGAAGACAGAAAGTATCCCATTTCACCAAGGCCCATTTTCTTTTCTCCTTAGTACCACTCCAAAGGAAACAATGACTGATTTGATCCAATTCTCGAAGAACAACCTTTGGGATATTCAAAATGGAAGAAACATAAATAGGAATAGCTTGAAGGATTGATTTTATGAAGGTGATTCTACCCCCAGAAGAAAGCCACTTGTTGGTCCACTTTCCAATTTTCTTCTTGACTTTTTCCAACAACCAATTCCAATCTTTGTTTTTCTGCCTTTGAATGTTTATAGGAATACCTAAATAAGTGATTGGAAGAGAGATCCTCTTATATCTTAAGTTATCCAAGACCATGGATTCCTGTCTAGCAGAGCAGTGAAATAAAATAACTTTAGATTTGTCTTCATTGATCAACTGCCCAATAGCCTTAGAAAAATAGCTAATGATTTTCTTAATATTAGAAGCTTCCTTAACTGTAGCTTTACCTAAAAGAGTAGATTCATCCACAAATTGAAGATGAGAGATAGGTCTAGCTCCATGAGCAATGGTAACTCCCTCAAGGGTTTTGTTTTCTCTCTTTTTGGTTATAGTCCTACCCAAGCATTCAACAAGAATTATGAATAAATAATGGGATAGCGGGTCACCTTGCCTAATACCTCTGGAAGCTGGGAAATACTGAGAAGGCCTGACATTGATAAGAACTAAGTAGGAAACTAAAGAGATACATCCCATAATCCAATTCATCCAATCCTTAGAGAAACCAAATTGCCTCAAAACTTTGATAAGGAAGTGCCAATCCACTCTGTCATAAGCTTTGGATAAGTCTAACCGAATGAACATTGAAGGAGAATTTTGCATATCCATGGAATGGATGGCTTCCTGAGCAAGAACTATCTCATCTACTATTTGACACCCTTCCACATAACCCCCTTGCTATGGGAAAATAATCTTATGCAAAAGAGGCTTCAACCTTTCTGCCATGATTTTAGTAATGATTTTGAGAAGAACATTACATAAAGCAATAGGTCTAAAAGCTAAGATATGATCAACCTCTTGAGCTTTTGGAACAAGAGTAATATATGTTTTATTGATAACCTTCAAAATTTATTTGGCTTTCCTGGCTTCTTCCACCACCTCTAATAAATCAACATGAAGGATATCCTAGAACTCTTGGTAGAACTCAATAGGAAAACCATCAGGACCTGGGGTTTTCCATTTTTGCATTTTAAAAACTACTTGTTGAAGCTCATTGATAGTAACAGGAGCAGTTAAAATAGAGTTCTCCTTAGAAGTGATAAGAGAAGGGATTGCTTGAAGAACATTATGCTGAGAAGCTAAGTCAAGAGGAGTAGCAGCAAAAACATTAGAAAAGTAATCAACAACAATAGAGTTCATGCCATCCCAAGTATAAACAACATCTCCAGAATCTGATTTTAAGGAGGAAATAATGTTGTGAGATCTTCGATCTAAAAGATATTTGTGGAAAAAATTTGTGTTTCGATCTCCTTCTTTGAGCCATTGAATTCTAGATTTTTGCTACCATAAGATTTCTTCTCTTTTTTCTCATTCCTCTAACTGAGTTGTGAGTTTAATTTCATTCGCACTTCTCTTCTCTGTGAGGCCATCTAAATGGATTTTCTTATTCAAATTTTCAAGATGAGTAATAACTTCATGTTTTTTGGTATGAACATCCCCAAACATTTTTTTATGAGCAATAATTAGGAGATAAGACTAGAAGTAAATAGGAAGGAGGCATACTAAATTCCTCCTTTCTCTTTACTTCTAGTCTTATCTCCTAATTAATTCTACATGCTCACCACATCCCTTGACTTGCTGAGCACCCACCATAACTTCTTACCTACATGAATTCACTTCTTTGTTATCCAACCAATGGCTAAGTGAGATATTTTGATTAAAAACCATTGTTTCCTTAATTCAAAATTTTACCATCAAATAAGTTCATCTCCCTTGGTTTGTTGGAAGTTCCACTTGCATCAACTCACAAAGTCCTCTCATTTTAAAAAACAAATAATAAATTTCTTCAATTATTTAAGTTGAGATTATTTCCGATGAGGCTTCTCTTTTCATTAAAAGGAAATATCCTTACTAAATAAAACTCTCATAACATTTAGATTAAATTCTTATTATTTAAATAAAGTTCCAATACTATTTAGATTATGGATTTATAATTTATTTTAAATAATGAAAATCTATCATTATTTAAAACTAAAGACCTATTATTTATCTAAATAAAATTCTATTATTATTTAAAATCGAATTTAGAATATGAATTATATGTACAAAAGGTTCTTTTATCAAACATTAGCAATGATTTATTCTCTACAAGATCTATGCAAACATTCAGCAAGTTGAAGACAACCAATCACATGCACATTTTACAAAATTAAAGATGCAATTGAGTGATGAAGTAAAAGACAACCATTCATATGCAAAAAATAAAGAGAGAATCTTTCCATCAACCTAGTCACCCATCTCAGCTAAAGAATTTACTATAGCTACTAGGCTATCAATTGTGGTTCTAGGTGGCTAGCTACTGACGATTATACCATAATTTATAATGCATGCCTATATGAGTGTAGTCATCCATGTTACCCTCAAGTTGTCTTAATCATGACTTTCCATATTTTATGTACCTCGTTTCTAGTGGATTGTTTTATTTCTTCAACTTACGAGCATACCTCATCATGCACATGGATAATATATCAGCAATACCATGTTCTTCAAAGATAAATGAATTTAAGCATTGCATAGTCATTTGCAACAAAAATAAGTATCAAATTACTATTGATCATCACATAGTTTTTCCATACCATAAGTCTTGCCATGGAGGGTCATGATACCTCATCCATGTAAGATCCAATTTGGAATTGCACATGATACTATTCACTAACTAAAATTTGGTATCCTTTTCATATCCAAGAGACTTTATATGGGCTAGTATGCTCTATTCTCCTCAACCCTAGATTTTATACCATATCATTAGATACGATATTATCCCTACCTTTGCTATCTAGTATAACCTTACAAAATTTACCCCCTAATTTGCATATTGTTCTAAAGATGATTGTGCTTTGAATAGGTTCACATTCCCTCTTTTTTTACTTTAGTAGTACTCTCTTCCTCATGATATATTCTTCCTATTCTGGATCCTCCATGTGTCTTAGGGAAGCAACACTTTCCTCATCCACTACAACAATATGGTTCCTAATCTCCATTCTTTTTTGTTGTTTTATTGTGTAGTCAACCACTCAAATGCTCTATGATCATCCTCTCCACATCTATAACACCTTCCAGAGAATCCTTTATCACTTCCTCTACCAAAACTGCCTCTTCCTCTCAAGAAGTCTCCACCTCCTCTGGCATTCTAGCTAAAGTCATTTTGAGAATCACTAGCTTCTTATTCCTATTTTGTTGTCCTCTTCCACTGCTCACTTATCTTTGTACTCATGAGAACCATCCTCTTCTTTGATTAATTTGTTGTTTTCCAAAAACTTCTCTTTAGCTTTAAAGGTATGCTAGTAGGCTTCCTCTAATATCATTATCCTTATTATGCTAACTTCATCCTATATGAACAATCGTAGTCCATTGATATACTTTAAAACCTTCTCCTCATATTCTTCCACGCGACTAGCCAAAATGGTGAGTCTATAGAATTTCTATGCATAATATTTCACTCATTTTTTTGTCTCAAATTTTGTATCTTCTTGAAAATACCCAATTGATAATCTGATGGGAAGAATTTGGTCTTCAACCTAGTGATCATTTTATCCCATTAACTAATATTTTCTTTTTCTTTTCTATGCCTTTTAGTTTGAACATGGTCCCACCATAGGGAAGCATACCATTTTAACTTTGTACAAGTGGATTTCACTCTCTTAGGGTTTACCATTGACTCAAAATCAAAATACGTTTTCGTATCTACAATCCAATCAATGAGTTCTCCAAAATTTATATTTCTATTATATGATGGGGTTTTTAACCTTGGCTTCCTGTCCATGTTAGAAATGGCTTGAAGTAACCTTTTCTCTTAGTCTCCTTCTTATTATTCATTGCAAACTTCTACTTGGTTTGCTCCCTCTTCTTCATCATTGCTTACATCCTTGAATTGAACGCCCTTCCTATGGGTGGTCTCAAGTGCATCCAACCAAGTGATGATTCCTCTCGTCATCTCAACCACATCCATGGCTTGAGGACCTCGTGGTCTTCCTCTTTCTCACTGTGCCATATCTCCTTAGGCACATATCACTCCTCACTCAGAGATATTTTGGCTCTGATACCAAATGATGCAATAACAAAAATTGAACCTCTCTAATTTATGATTGATTCT
Organism: Wollemia nobilis; assembly: GCA_028583015.1. Lineage (NCBI taxonomy): Eukaryota > Viridiplantae > Streptophyta > Pinopsida > Araucariales > Araucariaceae > Wollemia > Wollemia nobilis. Next base: position 2,850,146 of record JAQPPZ010015522.1, read on the forward strand.
ATTTCCTTGAAACAATACAACCTCTTTCTATCATACAATCTACTTACAAATATACAATCATTAGCAATCATACAATATCTCAATAATCATACAATATTAGGCATCCATACAATTCAAGCAATCATATGATTTAGGCAATCATACAATCCAGAAAACCATAAAATTACAATCACTTCTTATTTTCTACATTTTTATTGAACGATTGCATGATTCCAATCCTACCCCTAATTGCATGTTTTCTCTTTTGTGCAATTGTACGGTTTTACTATTGTATGGTAAGTTTTGTTGCACTCCAAATTAATATTTGATGCTACTTTCACTCTTTCCGCTCACACCATTCAGATGTAACATTTCCTTCTTGTTGCCTATTCAATACTATTATGAGTGACTCATAATTGTACGACTCACTTCCAACACACAATGGCAATAGAAATTGGATATTTCTATTTCAATGGTATTTCAATGGTGAGATAAATAATTATTCTGCAACTTATTATGCTTAATCTTGTTCATTTCTAGTCTGACTCCAAAGTAAGCCTCAATCCTTCCACATGTTATAAAATCTCTTACACCATAATTTGGAAGCAAAATCTCATTTCCTTAATCTCATTGGGCATTTTGGATAGGGTTCCTTAATCACATTTGACATTTCAAATGGTATTCTTGTCCACGGGAATACATTTTAATGGCTCTGCTATCCTTTATTGATAGTGTTTGGAAGCAAAATCTCATTTCCTTAATCTCATTGGGCATTTTGGATAGGGTTCCTTAATCACATTTGACATTTCAAATGGTATTCTTGTCCACGGGAATACATTTTAATGGTTCTGCTATCCTTTATTGCTAGTGTTTTTATTCACTGCGATTCGTTTTCCTCTAGTTTGAATGGCCTCCTAGACTCCAACGCCAACACCGTAGTTCTTCTCTGCCTGACTGCAATGCACCGTAAGATTCTGTAGAACCTACACACATAAAATCTATAGAACATACAATACCAGATATGCACATCACAACCACAAATCTCCCAAAAATTAATTGATAAAATATTTTTTATTTATTTTATTGGGATTACAAAGCGAAATTGAAACCTCCTTTTCCTCTCTTTACCAACCCCTTCTTAAACAAAGACACAATTTATAATTTTAAAAGAAAGTTACATAACAGCGACTGTTGGCTTTTCACCAAAGCAACCAAACCCTTCTTAAACAAAGATAGACTATTTATAATTTTTAAAAACAGTTACATAACAGCGACTGTTGGCTTTTCACAAAAGCAGCTGTGATTAAAAAAATCCTTATAACACCAGCTCAGGATGTTCCTCATCACAAATTGAAGGTCTAATTTGCATTGATGGAAAATAAATAATGATTAAGAAAATCCTTCTAACTCTTTCAAAACAAGAGATGATTGGAGAAATTCCTTACAGAAGTCAAGATCGTTAGCTGACTAACAGTATTACATTAACCATCCATGGTGGAAAGTTATTAGCAAAACAGGCAGGTTCTTACGGTACTACCATTAAACTTTTCAATTGCATTTAGTGCTGGATGTGGATTTTGGTCTTTCATCGATGAAGCATTGAACAGAATATACTTCTCTAAACAATAGAGAATACATAATCAATGCTTTTGTTAACTATATATTTTACAGGTCATACACTAGAGGAATGATATAACTAAGACAAGTGTTTTCAGAATGGAAATGTCGGTCAAAGATACCTAAAATAACCAAATTCCCCCAACAATATTGCTAGTTGTATTAGAATATATATATAAAACTGCCTGAGATTAATATAAGTGTCATTGTTTAAGTCGAAATTCAATTTCATGGTTCATATTATAATCTCATGCAAACATAAGATTTATTTAATAATATGGTTTATTTTTACACTAAACTATATATCATTTATTAAAAACTATTTAAATGTACGTTTCAATTATTTTTTATTAAATATTAAACTAAATATTAAAACGGTAAATTATTATTTTTTAAATCATCGATATTTGTTAAGTTTTTGTTTTATATTACTTACATATAATATAATATAGCAAGATAAAAATATAGCAAGATAATCCGCCATGTAGAGGAGTTGGAGAGCAAGTGGGTAGTTAAACCTCTCTAGTTGCTGAGAGGCCCAGGTTCAAATCTCTCGCCTCACATGTTGCGGATATGTTATGTAATGGTTCCCTCGTGGTCACAATCTGTTTACCCCTTGTGGCCACCACCAAAAAAAAAAAATATATATATATATAGCAAGATAAAAATGTTTAAATGTTTAGTTATTTTATCATTCTAAATACTGATATTTTATTTATTTTTAATTATTAATTAAATTTATTTTTTATTATATTAATAAAATAAAAAATTTAAATATAAACTATTATATATATATATATATAAATAAAAGGATGTCACTTACATTAACATTATTGGTGATGTAACCCAGGTTCAACGGATATATAAAAAACATTTCTTAAAAAAAAAAATTGGAAAACACTACCATTGTAGACCACCTTAAATTTATTAGATAGTAGGCCTAAAAAATTATCATTGTTTTTTTTTTTTTTCCTATTTTATACCGTTTTTTTAATTACATTTTATAGGGTCATTTGTTACACATAATTAGGTTGTTGGGGAAATGCTTCGTGGACATTAATTCATAACTTTGAAATTAAATAAGGCTCTTTATTAATAATATATATATATATATATATATATATATATATATATATATATATATATATATTTATATTTATATATATATTTATTTATTTGGTAATGTGCTTAAATAAAATAAATTTATTACGTAATTAAAATAAAAGGTTTATATTATAGATTATATATTATTTTATATTTATTATTTTTTTATGAAAAATATATTATATTAATAAAATAATATTTAATCATACAAAAAAGGATGGGTGAGATTAGCACATTAACCACTGTGGTTAGGAATACACAAGTGTGTTAGAAACAGTCCAAAAAAACCAGATTAGCCCTCCAGCCATCAGTAGTAGTACCATTAATAGTAGAAGTTTTTATATTTGGTACAATTTCATTCTAACCAGAGGCATCATATTTCTTAGAAGGCTGAACATCACAACCAAAGGTCGGGCGAGATGGACCTCCAGCTCCAAATTCTCCACATTTGTGTTGCAAGGGGGATTGGGATCAGTGTCTGATAGCAGAGGGTTATGGCTAGCGATGGGTCCCTAAGTGAGTCGATAATCGAGACCTAGAAGGGAAAGTAAGAGGCACATGACTCATAGTACAGGGTGCATTATGCCAATGATCCATGAGGGTATGTAAGTATTGCAACTCCACATGTACTTTTTTAACCTGTACTTGAATCTATAACCAACAATCAAAGAATATAGTATATTTATCAACAATAGAAAATATATATTTGACATCTTGTTGGGAAAAAATAGCTCTATTTCAAGACTTCCAAATATGCAACAGGGTACCAATTCTAAAAATATTCCAAACAACATTCAAGTTGAAGAAAAAAGCAATAGCGTCACCCAAAATAGCATGCACCCAGGTAAAATCCTCTTGCATAAAAGGTCTAAAAAATTCGAGAAGCCACTCCCAAGCTGACTGAGCCCGGTCACAAAACCAAAAAACATGTAGTAAATATTTCACCTATCCGCAAACTAGGCAAATATAATTATGAACACCTAGATGCTTGAGCCTATTTCCAATAGACAACCCCTAGTATAAGAGGCTCTAAGAAATAAAAATATGTTTAGGTTCAATATAAGTAGCCCAAGCAATCTGAAACCTCTTATTCCATCGGGAGGGAAGAGAGACTAAGTCCCATTGCACAGTGAGCTTATAAACTATTGGAACTTGCAGGGTGAGCCATTTGTAACCTAGATGAGATTTATATTGCAAAATAAAAAGCTCCCCATACCAACACCAATCTGACTACCAAGGTTTTTAAAAATGCTTATGCATTTTGCACCAAATAAAAAATAGAATACTATAAATAACCACTTCATAAGTATCTCTATCACCAGGATTTAAATTGTGAATTTAACAAAAAAAATTCTAGGGTATCCAACTCCTGATATGTCGAGAGAAGAAATAAAAAATAGAAGCAATACCACACTTATAGAACCTTTGTGCTCTTACCCATTACACTAGAGCTAGGGAGAGCTCTACCAAGTGATAACAAGAGACCACCAAATATTCATGGAAGGCAATGAGGCACCTACTTTGCAAAAACTCCCTTTCCAACTAATCCAGGATTTGAAGGCCTCTCAGGCTTTCCAAATACTTTGAATGAAAAATAGCCTTTAAATTTAATAAGGATAGGGGCCGTAAGAATGGATCTCAATACCACCCCTTTCCAAATTTTTTTCTCTTAAGCAAACTAGAATAAATGTAATTCCTGACCAAAACTTTTTAAGATTCATCCCCAATTAAATATCAGGTGATCCATTTATCAGAAAGGGCAAAACCTTATCGGTGACAATAAAATAAACCCTTGCCTCCACAATCCTTGGAAAAATAGTAAATTTCCTAGGCTCCCCAATGAAAACCTCATTTGACAGAGTCTTTGACCCACAAGAAATATCTTAGAATCTTATCTAGCTTTTTACAACAATATTTGGATGAAACCTAGCAAGACGAATAATATACATGGGTAGTGGCTAAAACCTTAGAACAAATCTAAAATTTTCCTACTAGAGAAATTTTATTACTAGTACAGTAAGAAATCTTCTTGTCCTCTTTCTCAATAACATACTACCATAATTGTGTAGAGGAACCATGAAACACAAGAAAATCCAAGAAATTTAAACACCTCAGCCAAATGAATTCATGTCCATTGAAAATGACATAGCCGCTGGGATTGAGATTGTAAAAAATATGAGGTTTTTTTCCATTGAATAGAATAACCAAAGGCTAAATAGAACACCTCTAAGTAACTAATAGCCGAGGAAAGGGATTGCTCATCTTATTGAAGCATTAAAAAGAATCATCAATAAAATGATCATTGATCAACTACCGATCAGAATTGGGTAGAGCAATACCCATGATTAATCCTTGATCCACCTTATAGGCCAACAAATATCCAAAAGCCTATGTAGAAAGAATTGAAAGATATGGAGCAAGAGGGCACCCTTGTATTACAGAATGGCGAAGATAAATTGACTGAGATTGACTATTATTCAAAGTAAGAACAATTAAAGCATCTTGAAATAACATAAGAACAGTGAGCCAAGTCGGGCTATAAAATAAAATAATATTTAATTAATAACTTGAAAATTTGCATTACAACATTCAATAGCTCATGGTATTTATACGCAATAAAGGATTAGGGAGGAGAAAGGACGACAAGGAGGGATAAGGGAGGATAAAGGAGATAAGGGAGGAGGTGGAGGTGAGAGGTGTCAAGGAGGTATAAGGGTAGTTAGGAAGGTAGGTGAGGGTATATAGGGGTTAGGCGAGGGAGAATAGGGAATCGAGGGAAAATATATTTAGAGGGGCTAGGGAAGAATAGAGGAAAAAATATAAACCACAAAATTTGTCGACCATTTGAGGGGGTGTTCACACTTAGGCTAGAATAGCTAGTTTTTTCTAGGCCTTTTGATAGAAACCCCATTCACACTTGCAACATTATCCCCCTTAAAGTTGAGAGGACTAACTAAACAGTCTCTCAGCTTTATAAATTGAGCTTTAGCCATTGCTTTGGTGAAGATGTCTGCGACATTTTCCAAAGTGCGACAAAATTGAAGCTCAATAATTTCATTTTCCACCATATCTTGAATGAAGTGATACTTCATATCAAAATGCTTTGTTCTACTATGGTGGATCGTATTGTATGCCAACTAAATGGCACTGATGTTGTCATAATAGAATCTGTTCGGGCCACTTTGCTGCTCTCCAATCTCTTCTAACACTTTTCTTAGCCATAGGGCTTGAGTACTAACATAGGTTACTATTATATACTTAGCTTCTGTAGAAGACAAGGTTACCACTATTTTCTTTTTGGAGCTCCATGTTATTAGTCCTGATCCGAGACTAAAACAGTTCCCCAAAGTTGATTTCATGTCATCAATATTACTGCCCCATTCACTATCACTGAAGCCTACAAGCTTAACAATGTTACATTTATGGTATTGGATTCCAAAATCTAATGTACCCTTCACATATCTGAGAATTCTCTTAGCTGCTTGCAAATGCAGCTTAGATGGGCTAGCTATAAATAGAGATACAAGAGAAACAACATACTGAATATCAGGTCTAGTGTTGGCAAGAAACATCAAACTCCCAACTATGCTTCTGAAAGTGGTCACGTCAACTTTTGATGCTCCATCATCTTTTCTCAATTGGATCCCATGTCCAAATGGAGTCGCAACTGGTTTGCAATGCTCCATAGCAAAATTTTTGATCATGTCATGAGTATACTTATGTTGACAGATGAAGATACTTGTATCTGTCTAATGAACTTCCAGTCCAAGGAAGTAGTGCATTAATCCAAGATCCTTCATCTCAAACTGCTTCATCATGGAGCGTTTGAACTCCATATTCAATTTTCTATTACTAGCCATGAATATGAGATCATCCACATATAAGCAGACTATGAGGATGTCATTACCTTGCTTCAGGTAGTAAAGAGTGAGTTCATTTCTGCTTCTGGTGATCCCAAAATCTTTGAAGTACCCATCAATGCATGAGTACCAAGCTCGTGGTGCCTGCTTGAGGCCATACAATGCCTTTTTTAGTTTGTAAACAAGGTGTTCCTTACCTTATTCTTGAAATCCTTGAGGTTTCTCAACATATACTTCTTCTGTCAAGTACCCATTGAGAAAGGCACTTTTCATATCCATGTGTTGGACTTTCCATACCTTGTGTGCAACTAAAGAAAGAATTGTTCTTATGGTCTCCTGTCAAGCTACAGGAGCAAATGTCTCTTCATAATCAATACTATACTTTTGTGTAAATCCTTTTGCAACCAATATTGCTTTATGCCTTTCAATGCTTCCATCAACATTGAATTTGGTCTTGAAGACCTATTTACATCCAACACATTTTTTTCCTTTAGGAAGCTCTACCAACTCCCAAGTATCGTTGTTTTTTATAGAGGTTATCTCCTCTTTCATGGCATCTTGCCATATATTTTGAGTACAAGCCTTATCATAACTAGAAGGTTCAATTTGTGCACTAGTTAACAAGGCATAGTTAACTACATCTCCCCGAGGTTCTTGGGAGTCATAATCTCCATACAAATGCATATTTCCAAGTATTTGCAAAACTGAACCCATTTCACTTGCTTGACTTCTAGTATATTGTCTTTGAAAATTTGTATCCAACATCTGATAAGATGGATTATGTTGGAGAGTTCTCTTACATATAGATGGAGAATCAATATCCATTGGTGAGGAACTAATTGACCTTTATGGAGAAGGACTTGGTGATAATTATGATGAATTGGAAGTCGAATTTCGCCTTGAGCTTGGAGGAGACTTCTTGCTTTTCTGTGATACCTGTTGAATTTGTGAAGGACCTGCATCATGAGATTCAACATCACTATAAATTTTGGGATTTCCCCATTCTCCCCCTTCATCAAAAATCACATCCTTGGAAAGTATTATTTTTTGAGTCCTAGGATTGTAGAGTCAATAAGCTTTTGTGTTCTCATAGTACCCTACAAAAATTCATGCTTGACTCTTAGGATCGATCTTCTTCCTTTGTTCATCAGGAATGTGTGAGTAAGCTAGTGAAACAAACACTCTAAAATGCTTGAAATTCATTTTCTTACCATACCATGTTTGATAAGGATTTTTCCCTTTCAAACTTGAAGTAGGAACCCTATTCAAAATATACACACTGGTCCTGGCTGCATTTGCCCAATACATATTTCTCAAATGCTTCATTTGAAGCATAGATCTTGCCATATCTACAATGGTGCGGTTATTTCTTTCAGCCACACCATTCTGCTATGGAGTATAGGCAATAGTGAACTGCCTCTTTATTCCATGTTTTTTACAAAAAATCAAAAATTCATTAGAGGAGTATTCTCCTCCTTTATCTGAACCAAGAAACTTAACAAAATATCCACTCTCATTTTCAACTCTTGCCTTAAAATCTATGAAGCAATCAAATTCCTCATCTTTATGCTTCAAAAAATATATCCAACACATTCTTGAAAAATCATCAATGAAAAGAAGAAAGTAAGAGTTGTTACCAATGCTCTTGGTCTGCATCGGACCACAAATGTCTAAATGCACTAGATGGAGTGGATAACTAGCCCGTCATGCTTGTCCATGAGGAAATTTGGTTCTAGCGTGCTTACCCAAGGCACACCCTTCACAGACTTCCTTATTATACTTAACTTTAGGAAGTCCGGTCAATGTCAATTGAGAAGTTAACAACTTCAAACTAGCTGAATTCAAATGACCGTATCTTAAGTGCCACATCACACTTGGGTTTGCAATAGCAACATTTACTAACTGATATCCTCTTGGTTGGCCAAAATTTAGAGGAAATAACCTATTTCTTGTCATTGGCACTTGAGTAATGACTCTATCACTATTACTCTTATAAAAATTGGTACATTTACCCTCATCAAATAGCAACTTATAGTTCTTTTCTAACATTTTACCAACACTTAAAATATTGTGTTGGAGATGAGGTGTGTAATAGATATCACTTACTTGTTTCATGCCTTCTTTTATTGGAACCTCCATGTATCCAATGCATTCAACCACAAATGACTTAGCATCTCCCAATTTGATGCTAGATTTGTAAGAAGAATCCAGAGTAGAAAAGCATTCTTATTTGCCATTCATATGATTTGAACACCCAGTGTCCAAGATCCAGGTGTCATTCAAGTTCTGATCTGACTTGTCATATGAGAGAAAGAGATTTGAGGTCCCTTCCTCTTCTCCAAAATTGCCATACTAACTGCTCTGGCTATTGCTCCCTTGTGAATATTTTGACCAGCAGTCATGAGCGAAATGGACAAGTTTGCCACAATTGTAGCAAGCTTGTTTTGTCTTGTCACTCCCTTTTCCTCGTCCTGGATTCTTCCCTCTATTCTGTTGTCCACCTCTATTTTGACCTCCACCTCTGTTTGAATATCCTCCTCTATTAGGAGTTCCACCTCGTGGACTATTCTTACCTCTACCTCTATGTTGACCTCTGCCATGACCTCTACCTTGTCCTTTTTCTTCTTGTGAAGTGAAGGCTTTGTCATCGCCTCCGTGGCTAGTGGAAGGAGATTCCTACAATCTCTCTTCATGTGAAAGAAGAGAACCAATTAGTGCATCAAAGGAAAGTGCAATCAAATATTTTAACTCTTCAATAATGATTGCTACATGATTCCTGTAGACACCAAAACAACACCAATATGATTATGTGACTGCAAACACTGACCGCTTTGACACACACAGCCCCAAGGGCAGCCCCCAGAGGTTAAAAAGTGGTCCTAACCACTCTCACATCAGTTTTGGAAGGCCAGAAACCAATTTGGCACCTTCAAGAACTTTGCTAAATATCCATTCCACCCAGGGACGAATTTTGAATTCGCTCTAGTGTGGGGCGAATTGCAGGTTTGACGGGCAAAAAGTCAAATCTTGACAAATGGTAGCTTAGATCTACCACTCAATCCTTCCTTCATCACATGGGAGTATGGGTGAGATTTTTCGAGCATTAGAGGCATTTGCAAGGTCAGTCATGAAGTCCCAATTCAGGGAGGAATCTCCTCCCCCCTGAGAGGGCATGGTTGCCATGTGGCACCTTTGCATGCCCATTTCAAGAGACCTCCAAGTCTATAAATTGGTGAGTTTCCTCACCCCAAAAGATACATAGTAGGAGCATTTTAGAGCAACGAAGTGCTGCCATTTTATTTACATGCCTCACACCTTTTGGATTTGCGCCTTTCACATCCTTGATCTCCTTTAGAGGGGAGGTCATTGGGTGACTATTGGAAGGTCGAATATTGAGCCCAAAACTTGAAATTTGGCCACAAAATACCACCCAATCTGTTGAAAACACCTTGTAAGGGATTTTTGACCCATCCTAAGTGGATTGGTGCCGAAATCAGGTCCCAAACGATGGGCGGCCCACCTGGGCGCCCCTGCACCGCCGCAGGCCTAATCGCCCTTTTTAGGAACAATTGGGAACATGTAGCATATTTTCATTTCTATCATTTTCATTTCTTGCATTTAATTTCTATGTTGTTTAGATAGTTTACAGATTTGATTTCATTTCATTTTGATTAATTGCCATTATGCTATCACGTTTTTGCTCCCACTAACTTGCAGATAAGCATCATCAAATTCCTATTATGGAGGTCAAATTGGGAAAATCTAACCGTCTGGGTCTTCCCAAAATGTCCCCAATTAGCTAACCCCAATTTTGTAGTTTTTTTGGAGCTTCTGAGGTAGGACATTGGAGACAGTACCTTTTTGGCGCTTTGTTACAAGCAAATTCGTCCCACCCCAGAACGAATTCAAATCGGTGAGGAATTTCCCAACTGTTATTTTTGTAGTGCCCTCCCAGTGATATCTTGATACCCCTATCAAATTTTCAGAGCATTTGAATTTATTTTGATCATAGTTTAATTCATTTTTCTCATTCATTTATCATAGGCTTGGGGATTGCATGCTTTGTTTCATCTGTAGGTGCTATTGATCATCTTATGTTTCTTTGAATGCAGGATCAAAACATCGGAGGAGAAACAAGGAATCAAAATTCATAGACACAAATGGCAGCGACATTTTGGTCCACCCATATTACATGTGGGCATGCGAAAGAAGGAAGGCTATCCATGGATGTAACCAAGAGATGAATCTAACGCTCCTCGCCCCTGAAAAGGGAGGATGCGAATTGTAACCGAGTTGTGAAATACATCAATAAAAAGAGAAGGGTTGTTATTTCATTTCGAGTTTCAATTCATGCTTTCTCCATTTCATGCATTTTTAATTCGTAGGATTTAGTGTTAAGCTTAGTTTCGATTTTGCATCGTGCTTGGGATTTTTTCCTTTTTTGTTTCTATATCCTCGTGCTTTCAGTGGTGATCATGGTGGGACTCTGTCCTCTACTTTTTGGATAAAAAATTTTATCAAAATTTACCTTTCTTGCAGGTACCTTTTTTTTTTGGAACGCGGGACTGTTGTTCGTTCCAGTCTGTGGCGAACACAGAACTATAATTCGTCTCACCTAGGAATGAATTGGAATGCGCCCCACCCTGGGACAAATACAGTACTATAATTCATTCCACCCTGGGATGAATTCCAGTTTGTGAAGTTTTCAGGCAAAAACTTAGGACCGACAGATGCGGGCAGAGAAGAGGTAAGGATTCCTCATGTTCTCTGTCATTTTCTATTCAGTGTTTCCTTTTCTGGGTTATTTGTTTGCTTAGGGAAAGCTTTATTTTTGCTGTTTGCTTGTTTCCTTTTGCAAAATAAAAGAAACCCCACACACCATGTGGTAATTTAAAAACCAAGGCGCTGGTCGTAAAACCCCAACCCTTGATCAAGACCAATGGTGGATTTCATCACCACCTTGGCTTGAATTTTGCATCCATTACCCCGATCGTAACTGTTGCTAGACGTAAATCCTGACGAAAGTTGACCGAGTGCAGCTAGGGTTATTCCTAGTGCACGAGGATAAGTCTTCTATGGTAGGTGTCATAAACAAGGTGATTCCCCTTCCGTACCACCTACGTTCCATGTACCATCTGCTCTCACGTACCTATAGTTTCCCTCACGTAAGGGCGGGTATATAGAGAGGTTGGTATATTGGCCTAGCAATGGTATATCGAAGGGGCGACCAATTTTGGGAGTCATAAGAGCCCTTATTTTGCATTTAAATGCTCTTTACAAAAACCTTTAAAAACAAAAACAAAAACAAAAACAAAAATAAAAAACACACTAAACTAGGTCTATGACACACTTTCAATCTTTAAAACGAGATAATCACTGTTTTTGTGTGTGTATGATCATTTCTATTTAGTGTAGCATAAAAAATCATAAAAGAGATAAAAATCTACATAGCTTGTAGGAAAGCACCACCATGGTGTACACACATAGCCAAGCCCAATCAAGGGCGAAAGCTGCAAAAAGTGTACAAGGGGGCACAAGTCACCTCCGCTACAACACCAAGGACTTGGTCATATCACCTTGGCAGCCCGACCTATAAGAGAGTCTGCATCAGTCCATGTCAAGATGGAATTATTATGAAAACCCGACCAGTCACACTAACAGAAAAATGCAGGACAAATAAAAATTGACAACTTAATTAAATTGAAGCTCTCTCCAACCTTAATACAAAATGCATATTCAATAATATATAGAGTAGGAATAGGAAGAAAGTCGGCAAGGAGAGATAAGGGGAAATAGAAGATAAGGAGGGAGAAGATAGGGGAAAGAAAGGCGCGGAGGGATAAGGAAGTTGGAGGGATAAGGGGAAAGAAGAATTCATGGAGGGATAAGGAGGAGGGAAAATAGGAAAAAGATAGGAGGGATATTAGGAGAGAAGGTACGGGAATTTGTCGACAGAAATTGCCGACAAATATAGGGTGTGTTCACACTTAGGCTTAGGAAAGGGATCTTTCTAAGCCTAGTTAGGTGAACCCCTGTTCACATTTACAACATTCTCCCCCTTAAAGTTGAGAGAACTGACTACACAGTCTCTCAGCTTTACAAATTGAGCTTTTGTCATCGCCTTGGTGAAGATGTCAGCGACGTTCTCCAAAGTGTGACAGTATTGAAGCTCAACAATTTCTTGTTCCACCATATCTCTGATGAAGTGATACTTCATATCAAAATGCTTGGTTCTGCTATGGTGGACAGGATTATACGCCAACTGAATGGCACTGATGTTGTCGCAGTAGATTCTGGTCGGACCACTTTGCTATTCTCCAATCTCTTCTAGTACTTTCCTTAACCACAAGGCTTGAGTACTTGCATAAGTAACCACTATATACTCTGCTTCTGTTGAAGATAGCGCTACTACTGTCTACTTTTTTGAACTCCAAGTTATTAGTCCTGATCCAAGACTAAAACAATTTCCTGATGTTGACTTCCTGTCATCAATATTGCTACCCCAATCACTATCACTGAAGCCTACAAGCTTGATAGTGTTACATTGACGGTACTGGATTCCAAAATCCAATGTACCCTTCACATATCTCAAAATTCTTTTAGCTGCCTTCAAATGCAGCTCTGAGGGGTTAGACATAAATCTAGAAACAAGAGATACAACATACTGAATATCAGGTCTGGTGTTGGCGAGAAACATCAAACTCCCAACCATGCTTCTGAAAGTGGTCACATCAACTTTCGTTGCTCCATCATCTTTGCTTAATTGGATCCCATGTCCAACTGGAGTTGCAACTGGTTTGCAATGCTCCATAGCAAACTTCTTGATCATGTCCTGAGCATACTTATGTTGACAGATGAAGATCCCTGTATCTGACTGATGAACTTCCATTCCTAGATAGTAGTGCATTAGTCCAAGATCCTTCATCTCAAACTACGTCATCATGGAGTGTTTGAACTCCCTATTCATTTTTCCATTACTACCCATAAAAATGAGATCATCCACATACAAACAAACTATGAGAATGTCTTTACCTTGCTTGAGGTAGTAAAGTGTGGGTTCATTTTTGCTTCTTGTGAACCCATATTCTTTGAAGTACCCATCAATGCGTGAGTACCAAGCTCTAGGTGCCTGCTTGAGGCCATAGAGTGCCTTATTCAATCTGTAAACAAGGTGTTCCTTACCTTGTACTTCAAATCCCTGTGGCTGCTCAACATACACTTCTTCTGTCAAGTAACCGTTGAGAAAAGCACTCTTAACATCCATGTGTTGGACTTTCCATCCTTTATGTGCAGCTAAGGCAAGAACAGTTCTGATTGTCTCCTGTCTGGCTACAGGAGCAAAAGTCTCTTCATAGTCTATTCCATACTTCTGAGTAAAACCCTTTGCCACTAATCTTGCCTTGTGCTTCTCAATGCTGCCATTAGCATTAAACTTGGTCTTGAAAATCCATTTACAGCCAACACATTTCTTTCCTTTAGGAAGCTTCACGAGCTCCCAAGTGTCGTTGTTTTTTATAGAGGTTATCTCCTCTTCCATGGCATCTTGCCAAATCTTTTGAGTACATGCCTTCTCAAAACTAGAAGGTTCAAGTTGTGCACTAGTTAACAATGCATAGTTAACTTGATCTCCTCTGGGTTCTTGTTGAGATTCATCATCACCATACAAGTGCATACTTTCTAATCTATGTAAAACATAATCCATTTCACTAGCTTGACTCCTAGTATATCTTCTTGAAAAATTCTTATCCAACATCTGAGATGATGGATGATACTATAAAGTTCTTTTACCTTTGGATGGAACATCAATATCCATTGGTGAGGAACTTACTGATCACTGTGGAGAAGGACTTGGTGAAGTAGTTGAATCAGAAGATGGACTTGGTGGATGTGTGGGTGGAGACTGCTTTCCTTTCTGTGGTAGCTGTGGTTGCACTTGCTGTGCAACTACTTCAGTGGCTTCAACATCACTGAATATTTAGGGCTTACCCCACTCTCCACCTTCATCAAAAATCACATCCCTTGACACCACAATCTTTCGAGTTGTAGGATTGTAGAGTCTATAACCCTTTGTGTTTTCACAGTATCCTACAAAAATGCAAGCTAGACTCTTTGGATCTAACTTCTTTCTTAGCTCATCAGGAATGTGAGCATAAGCCAATGAACCAAATACTCTGAAATACTTCACATTTGGTTTCTTACCATACCAGGCTTGATAAGGTGTCTTTCCTTTCAAACTCGAAGTAGGACTTCTATTCAAAATGTGAACACTAGTCCTTGTTGCATCTCCCCAATATGCATTACTCAAATGCTTTGTCTGAAGCATTGATCTCGCCATCTCCACAATGGTGCGATTCTTTCTTTCTGCTACACCATTTTGTTGTGGAGTGTAGGCAGTTGTGAACTGCCTCTTGATGCCATGATGTTTACAAAAATTCAAAAACTGATTAGAGGAGTATTCTCCTCCTCTATCTGATCTAAGACATTTTATTGAATATTCACTCTCACTTTCAACTTTTGCTTTAAAATCAACAAAGCATGCAAATGCTTCATCCTTATGCTTCAAAAAGTATATCCAACACATTCTTGTGCAATCATCAATGAAAAGTAGGAAGTAAGAGTGATTACCTAGACTCTTGGTCTGCATCGGACCATAGATGTCTGAATGTACTAACTGAAGAGGATAGTTGGCCCTCCATGCTTGTCCACGAGGAAATTTCGATCTGGCATGCTTGCCCAAGGCACACCCTTCACAGACTTCCTTACTATCTTGAACTTTGGGAAGTCCAGTCACCATTGCTTGTGAAGTTAGCAATTTCAAACTTGCAGAATTCAAGTGACCATATCTCAAGTGCCATAGGACACTTGGATTGGTAATAGCTATATTTGCTAACTTATTTCCTCCTGGCTGGCCAAACTTCAAAGGAAATAATCTATTTTTCGAAATTGGCACTTGTGTAATGATTCTATTACTATTGTTTTTGTCAAAAATGGTGCATTTACCCTCATCAAAAATCAACTTATAATTCTTTTCAAGCATTTGACCAACACTTAACAGATTGTGTTGAAGATGAGGTGTGTAATAGATATCACTTACTTGCTTGATGCCTTCTTTCGTTGGAACCTCCATGGCTCCAATGCCTTCAACTGCCAATGACTTGTCATCTCCCAACCGAATGTTGGATTTGTATGAGGAGTCTATCTTAGCAAAGAGTTCTTCTTTGCCACTCATGTGATTTGAACACCCAGTGTCCAAAATCCATGTATCATTCAAATTTTGCTCTGTCTGGCCATAAGAGAGAAAGAGATTTGAGGACTCTTCCTCTTCTCCAAAATTCCCAAACTGACTGCTGCTCTGGTTGCTGCTGCTTTCTTGTGAAGTCTTTGACCAACAATCACAAGCATAATGGCCAGGTTTGCCACAATTGTAGCAAACTTGCTTTGACTTGTCTCCTCCTTTTCCTTTTCTAGATTGTTTCCCTCTGTATTGCTGTTGTCCTCCTCTATTCTGGTTTCCACCTCTATTGGACGATCCTCCTCTGTTAGGAGTTCCCCCTCTTTGATTATTCCTGCCTCTGCCTCTTTGTTGACCTCTGCCTCGGCCTCTACCTCTTCCTTCATGTGTGGCAAAAGCTTTGTCATCTCCTCCATAGCTGGTGGTAGGAGTTTCCTGCAACCTCTCTTCATGTGAGAGAAGTGATCCAGTTAATGCATCAAAAGACAATGTGGATAAGTCTTTTGATTCTTCAATAATTATAGCAACATAATTCCATTTTGGAAGAAGTGTTCTCAACACTTTCTTCACCATCATCTCTGGCTTGATATCCTCTCCTAGTGTGACCATTTTTTCGACTACTGCTTTCACTCTCACAAAATATCTCCAACTCTTTCATTCTCCTGCATCTTGAGATTCTCAAAATCTCGTTTCAAGGTTTGCAGTTTTACCTGCTTCACCTGGTCACTACCTCTATAGCTCTCTTTGAGGGCATTCCATGCATCTTGTGCATTTACATATGAGGCTATTCTAGGGAAGATAGTTCTATCTAAGGCAGCATGAATATGATAAAGGGCAAATGAGTTATTTTTTTGGGCTTCCTTTTTAGCCCTTCTATCAGCAGTTGAAAAAGCTGCCCATTCTGCAGCAGTTGGTTCTTCATAGCCTTCTTCTACAACATCCCAAAGGCCTTTTCCTATCAACAAAGTCTTCATTTTTATAGACCAGTAATCATAGTCGCTACCATTAAATTCAGGGATTGGTAGACTATTACTTGCAGCCATTTCAAAAAACAAACTTTGATTTCACTGAAATAAGCAATTACAAAGCAAAGTAATTCTCTTACTGATTGCTTGTTATGAGACTCCCAATACTGGCTCTAGCTCTAGCTCTGGCTCCACTGGCTCTGACTCTGCTGGATCTGGCTCTACTAGCTCTGGATTTACTGGCTTTGGATCCACTTCAATATTGAACCCTTAAACGGGGTTCCAAGGGGCAGCGCCCCTGGCGTGCCACCCCCGTCACGAGACGGGGAGTCCAAAATTTTTGGAGGTGCAAAACGGGTGTTCCGGAAGACTTCCCGTCACTTTTCCAGATTCACAATATGCAAATTTTCAAGCCCCCTTGGGCGAGTTTTAATTGACCACAAAAAACTCTTCAAATAAGGCTTTAAAATTTTTCTAAAGTTTAAAAAAAAAATTTAATAAATTTTTATATTTTATTTAAATTATCTTTTAAATTTATTATTAAAAAGATAATATTAAATAAATATAAAATTGAAATTTATTAAATAATTTTTAAAACTTAAAAAAAAATAAAACCTTATTAAAACAAATTAAAAAACTTTTTACCTTGCTATGACTTGATCCCGCGACCTCGCGGATACAAGCGCGCTCTCCAACCGCTACACCACGCGGTGGCTCTGGCAACCAAAGGGAGCTCGTCCCCTTTATTTCCCCCAATGGCGCGATTTCGAAAAACAAAAAAAAAAATTGTTTATAGCCTCCGGCGAGAATCGACCTCCGGACCTCCACTGAGCAAGGCGTCCGCCCTAGCCACCTCCGCTAGGTGCCCGGACGATTACAAAGGGGGAACGCGGCCGTTAAATATTTAAACGGCCCGCGTTTTTTTTTTTAAAAATATATGTGGGTTTTATCCCACATACACTGCACAAACGCGCAGGTGGTGAATATAACCCGGAAGACACAGAACGTATTCCGATTGCCTTCGGGAAATCGCAAGCGACTGATTTTGCCGCCAAATTCTCCAACCGCCAATCGACACGTCAGCACGACACGTGCCAAATTTTTAGACCAATCACGCATTGCTAATCGAACTGCCTCGTAAGCCAATCGGACGTCACCATGTCAGCTGCTGCGTCGGTCCGCGTGCTGTCTCGTCAGCTCTAATATCGCCACGTGTCGCGTCCTCGCGCCGCCACATGTCATCAGTCACAGTCGCGCCGCTGCCACCTGTTGCCTCAAGAGTCATGCCACTACCATGTGTCACCTCGTCTGTGCATGATATGCATCGGGATCTGTGCCTAAGCCTGCCTTGGGATCTGTGCCCGAGCCTGCTCGTGATCTGCCTCGAGATTCGAGCCCTACTGCGAACTGCTTCGAGATGGGCGTCTGGTCGCGCCTCGGGAACCATGCCCGCGTTGACCTCACTTCACCTCGGGAACCATGCTCGACAAATGACGAAGTCTGGCTCTGATACCAGATATGAAAACCCGACCAGTCACACTAACAGAAAAATGCAGGACAAATAAAAATTGACAACTTAATTAAATTGAAGCTCTCTCCAACCTTAATACAACATGCATATTCAATAATATATAGAGTAGGAATAGGAAGAAAGTCGGCAAGGAGAGATAAGGGGAAATAGAAGATAAGGAGGGAGAAGATAGGGGAAAGAAAGGCGCGGAGGGATAAGGAAGTTGGAGGGATAAGGGGAAAGAAGAATTCACGGAGGGATAAGGAGGAGGGAAAATAGGAAAAAGATAGGAGGGATATTAGGAGAGAAGGTACGGGAATTTGCCAACAAAAATTGCCAAAAAATATAGGGTGTGTTCACACTTAGGCTTAGGAAAGGGATCTTTCTAAGCCTAGTTAGGTGAACCCCTGTTCACATTTACAAAAATTATAGGGACACGCCTTTGAGGGACACGCCCGTTCATCATAGCCCCTTTCAAGAGGAGTCCTTGCACGTGGCACTCAACATAGACAAGAAAGCTCCCTTAGAAGCTCGATATGAGTGGCCACCATGCGATGAAGCGCTAGAGCGGCATAGTTTCCATGAGGAGAGGCCACATGATGATGGCTTCCCCCCTTTGCCCCCCATCACTGTTAGAACCAATAGACAAAATCTAGAGCGTAAGGCTCTTCAAACCGGGTGAGCTAACTCTGC
This sequence comes from Wollemia nobilis, assembly GCA_028583015.1. Classification (NCBI taxonomy): domain Eukaryota; kingdom Viridiplantae; phylum Streptophyta; class Pinopsida; order Araucariales; family Araucariaceae; genus Wollemia; species Wollemia nobilis. Next base: position 2,869,106 of record JAQPPZ010015522.1, read on the forward strand.
CCACCCCTTTCACACATATGAAAGGGAGCACGAGGAAGATGATTACATTCCTCAAGAGCAATATACGACGTGGGGGCCATGCGCTTCCGCACCATCTAGATACCATGATCACCCACTGAGGCCAGAGCCTCGGGTGAATGCCGCCAACCTCGATAGAGGGAAGCAGCCTATTGAGATCTCGGATCATCACGACCGAGGTAAGTGCATAGGAGAGGCATCCAGGCCTCCTAGGCTCAAGATGGCAGAGCAAATTGACTTGGCAGTCACCAGACATGCCACCCACCAAGCGCAAATCACGTGGCTTGAGCAAGATCAGCAGCAGCTAGAGCATTTATATCGCCTTAGCAAAGAGCGCATTAGGCACCAAATAGATGAGCTACTGCATAACCCAGTGCCTGAGAGGGTTCCAACCCCGTGCACCCAAAGGGCGAAACCATATGAGAGGCATAATCCCTTGGTGCGAGATAGGTCTCCGTGACCTTACCAAGTGCTGCCTCCGAGACCTCCTAGACCTGAGCGGGAGGCCACTCCCCGAAACAACGATGGGTACCCTCCATGGGGACCCACCCAGGGTCATAGGTCTCGTCCAGAGACTCCTCAAGAAGCTTACGAGGAGTACGAGCAAGAAGAAGAGTGGGCTGAAATGCCCTACCTAGGCGGAGGAGTTGCCATCCGGCCACCCCTTCAGAGGCCTCAAGTCTCCCACAACCCACAATGGGAGCAAACTAAAGAGGAAGAAATCAAATCCTCAGATGCATACAAAGCGCTGCTAGAGCAGTTGGAGTCTGTGGAAACCAAAACTTTTGGGCCCCAAAAGCCCACTTTATGCCAGCTCCGTAGTCATCCTGTGCATCCGTCAGTGCCAACACCTCCTTACCCTGAGCACTTTAAGCTGCCTCAGTTGGCAACCTTTAGAGGGGAGGAGGATGCTCAAGAGCATGTGACAAGGTTCTTGAGCCAATGCTTCGGCATTCAAGACAATGATGCTTTGTTATTGAGAACATTTATAACCACATTCACAGGCCCTGCCTCGGATTGGTTTACTCAATTACCAAAGCACAACATTAACAATTTAGATCAGTTAGTGGATGCGTTCCTCGAACGCTTCACCTTCAATACCAAGAAGAAGGCGTCACTAAGTGACTTAGCCAGCCTTAGGTAGTATGAGGAGGAGACCATGGTGGCCTACGGGAATCGATGGAGGACATTGCTCTCAAAGCTGCCCTACCTCCCTCCTATGTCCGACCTCACTCAGATGTTCTCCAAAAGTTGTTTGAGATCGATCTCTGTGCTATTGTAGCTGCAGCAATATGCCACCTTAGAAGAAGCTCTGGCACAAGCCAAAATTATTGAAGAGATCAAAATACAGGATGGCGAGATAGCCAAACCTAAGAAAAAAGAGTGGACTAAAAACACTAAAGCTGGGACCACGCAACAAAAACCAGCTGCGGTTAACCAAGTTGCAATCAACGTCCCTAAACCTGTGCAAGCAACTCAGCCTCAAAAGGCTAATTATTAGGCAGTGCCTCCCAACAACTATGACAGAGAAAATTAGAGGCAAGAACAGGGTCAGTAGCGTCGCCCTAGGCGACAATTCACACCCTACACAGAGTCCAGGGACTCCTTGTTTGACCGCTTGTTAGCGGCAAACTTAATCAACCTGCCAGAGATTCAGACTATAGATCCCAACACACCCAAGCCTAAGGGGTATAGAGAGGACTTGTACTGCAGGTTCCATAGGCGGCAGGGACATGACCTAAATGCCTGTTGGAAATTTAAGGGCTTGGTGCAAGACCTAATTGATAACAAGACCCTAGCGGTGGATAATCCCATCGCACCAAGCAATCAACAAATGGAGGTCTTCAAAGACCCCTTGCCTGCTCATGCTCCATAGGCAAAGACCCTACAAGTTAACGAGGTCACACAGAACTGCCCCATGTAGGGATACGTAGGGATGATCAGTATAGTGACTCGAAATAGGAGGTATCCGAGCATGAATGCTCCTGCGGCAATGGCAGGAGAGGTGCCAACAACATCGCAACCACAACAGCACCTTGCACAACCTCCTCCGCCTAAGCCGGTGGCCACACTTCGGACCAAACTAACTCAGAGTTTGAGGACCACCTCGGCTAGGCTCTCCATATACGAGCTTATACAACAATCTACGCCCCATCGAGAAGCTCTAATGGAGATTTTGAAAGCCATCGAGTTGCAGCCCCACGAGACAAATTCTTTCAACAACTTTGTGGGGCATGTAAAATGATGCACTGAGCCGGTCATCACATTTCGAGAAGACGAATTGAGATCAGTGACTGATGACATGGCGGATCCACCCCTGCACGTTATCGCATGGGTCAACGGGATCCCATACAAGAGGGTGTTGATAGACACTGGCTCGTCCAGCAACATCATCACAACTACGGCTCTCAAGCATTTGAAGTTGCCCGCATCTCACATCACAGCTTCCACCTACACTCTGCGAGCATTCAATGATGCAATCTGCTCGACAGTCGGCACAATAGTCCTACCAATCCAAGTGGGACAAAAGACCATACCCACATTGTGCCATGTATTGGAGGGTGAGATGGCCTACAACATCTTGTTGGGCTGGCCATGGATCAGGGACATGAAGTGTGTCCCTTCGATAGCTCACCAATGTTTAAAGTATACATTTGAAGGGGAGGTGCATGTAGTCCCGGTGGACTTAGAACCCTTCAAGTATTGTAATGCGGTGCAGCTGATGCCGCAATCGACCTTGCCATCAACGCATTTGGATTTTTAGTTAAATCCATCTAAACAGGGTCCGATTCCGTAGGCATCCCCGTTAACAAGTTCTTCAAAATCCTAGTCGGGTTCATCTTCATCATCTGGTCCTCCACCAACGACGTCATCTATGGGGGCCAAACAGAAGGACAAAGGGAAGAAACCCCTGGAAGAGGCAGAACCTTTGGAAGAGACATTGCCATCAGTATCAACTATCTCTACTGAGGAGATGCCTAGCCGGATGGAAGTCGAGGCTTCTGGCCCACCCGACATGGAGTGGACTCAAGGAGAACTTCCATTCCCTCCCCCTCAACCGCCAACGATCACCGTTGAAATGGCCAATACGGGCCTGGGGGAGTATCTGGTGTGGAATATTGTAGCAACACCCACACTAGAGTCCATGCAGGACATGGGGAGACCTCACCTTCCCATTGGCACTATTGTTCCCCTAGGCTACCCGTCGAATCAGACAAACTTTGTGTATGGGGGCCTTGATCATGGCATTGCACCATGCACGCAAGAGGACGAAGACGAAGAGCCTTTTGCTGAAAATGTCAACTATTTGTCTAACCCAGACTTTGCTCTGAGATACCTTGGCCAATGCAATTGGCACGGATATGGGTTAGGCCGATATGAGCAAGGGATACGTGTTCTTTGCCAACCAAGATACCAAATGCCATATGACAAGTCAGGAGTAGGGTTCAACCACCCCCTCCCCTTGGACATCTTGGTGGAGAACATGCAAGGCCTAGGGATAGGCAACAAGGGGGGATTGGCATCAGATCCATATGCCAACCCTAACACCACATATACATTGAGGGATTATCTCCCATTAACGACAATCAACCTTGTTGGCTCTAGCAATCCCTTCCCTTCGCTCGAGAGAGGAGAAAGCTCGAGAGCTCATTTTCAAGGAGGGTCTAGACAATGTCAAGAAGGGTCCTCGGAGGACGAGTCGGAGTATGAACCAGCATCGTATGACCCCTTCGAATCAGATAGCGATCACTCACAGGTGATCCCCATGGATGAATATCAAGAAAGCCTCTTGACAATGTTCCCCCTGGATGCTCCCATCGAGCAAGCGCCACTCCAAGGAAATCAAGTCCCCCCGTAGAGAGCGGAACAACCTAGGTGGGACCACATTAATTTGCTTGAGCAAGGCGAGCCTTTAATACCGCAAGCAGTCGGAGCCAACGAAGGCCTTTGGATCTCCGATAGTGATTATGAAGATGAAACAGAGATGGCATATCTTAATCACATGCGGCAGATGCAGCATCGATGCCCCTTGGAGATTAACGACATATTTGAACAATTAAACATAGTGCTAGGGCATGAGTGGTACGTAGACCCAGCACGGTGGGACCAAGTGTTGGATCCGCTACTCTGGGCATACGAAGAGCACCTTCCACCTAGAGACCCTATAGTGACATCAGTGTCGAGGGTAGACCCTATCTTCCTATCCACACATAGGGCCGATCCATTCGTGCCCGTCCCTCTAGAGCCAGATCCAGAGCATCGAGAGCATCCAGGATGTCCGAGTAACCACACCCATGGTAATGGAGACCAAAATCATTTCATCAACATGATCTCCATTGATTTAACCGCCCCCATCCACAATCCGGCCGATCCGGCACAGTCATTGTATCTAGACATAGATGCCATAGACTGGGATCGCGTCAATTCCCCTCCATCCCCATCCGAGTACTGGCCTTTCGATGAAATGCTCCATTTTACCCCTGGGCCAACTCAGGATATCTGCCATGCTGAAGAGGGACCCGAGGTTCCTAACGATGATCTAAACTCAGCAAATGATATCCACTTGATCCCAACTCCACATCAGTTGGAAGACGGATCCCACATGTCGGTCGAGGAGACGACTGACGTAGACATCGGCTCAGATCCAATGAATCCATAGATCATCAAGCTAGGGGTAAGTTTATCCCCCGAAGAGCAAGCCGACTACATTGCCCTTCTCAAAGAGAAGAAGGAGGTTTTTGCATGGTCATACAGAGACATGCCGGGGCTAGACCCATAGCTAGTCACGCATAATCTAACGCTTGATCCGACAGTCAAGCCAGTTAAGAAAAAACTATGCAAGATGCACCCAACAGTGGCCTTAATGGTCAAATATGAATTGCAAAAGTTGTTGGATGCATAGTTTGTCATCTACATGGATTATCCACCATGGCTATCCAACATGGTGCCCATCAAGAAGCCTGATGGGAGGATTCGCATATGCACTGATTTTTGAGATCTAAACAAAGTGAGTCCTAAGGATGATTTCCCCTTGTCGAGCATCGATGCATTGGTAGATGCTACAGTGGGTCACGAAATGCTTTCCCTCATGGATGGTTTCTCGGGATACAATCAAATTTGTATCAATCCCGAGGACCAGCTAAAAATGGTGTTCACAATGCCTTGGGGAACATTTTGTTATAAGGTCATGCCTTTTGGCCTTAAAAATGTTGGTGCCACCTACCAACGTGCCATGACATACATCTTCCATGATTACATGCACAAGACTTTGGAAGATTACATGGATGATTTGTTGGCCAAATCTCTTTTGCGCCCGGATCATCTCGATGACTTAAGCAAGATCCTCGATCGCCTCATGGAGCATAAAGTCAGACTGAATCCCAAGAAGTGCATTTTTGGTGTCACATCTAGAAAGCTCTTGGGTTTCATAGTCTCAAAATGAGGCATCGAGGTGGACCCAAACAAAGTCAAGGCAATCCTTGAAATGGTTCCCCCAACTACCATCAAGCAGCTCAGAAGCCTGCAAGGAAAGGTCACGTCGATCAAGCGCTTCATAGCGCAGCTATCTGACAAGTGCCGACCAATGAACAAGTTGTTGCACAAGGGGGTAGCATTTCACTAGGATGACGAGTGCCAGTCAGCCTTTGACGACATCAAACAATACTTGGCTTCGTCGCCAGTATTGGCACCACCTAGACCAGGAGTGTCGTTCTACTTATACATCTCAGCTACTGAGGTGGCACTGGGAGCCATGTTAGCCCAGAAGAATGAACTTCACAGAGAACAGGCTACTTACTATCTTAGCCGCACCCTGGTCAGCTATGAACTTAACTATGCATACGTTGAGAAACTCTGCTTGGCAGTGGTGTTTGCTACCAAAAAGCTATGCCATTACATGTTGAGCAACAAGACGTATGTTGTGTCTAAGGAGAATCCATTGTGGTACATGATGAGTCATACTTATCATAGTAGTCGCACGGCGAAATGGATCATGTTGTTGATAGAATTTGACATAGAGTTTATCGGACAGAAATCCATAAAAGGTCAGGTCATAGCCGATCAACTAGTAGAGGCTCCTCTCGAAGACGACCAGCCTTTGACTATAGAACTACCCGATGATGGGGTCTTCCATGTCTCAGAATCACCAGATTCTGACGAGCCTAAGTCATAGGCCGACATAACCCTATTTTTTGATGGTTCTAAATGTGAGCAAGGTGGTGGCATGAGAATAGTATTCTTCACACCGCAGGGTGCTCCAATGCCCCTGTCATTTAAATTAAATTTCCCATGCACCAACAATAATGCAGAGTATGAAGCCTTGCTCATAGGTCTTCAGACAACAATCACCATGAACATTAAATGATTGAACATCTTTGGTGATTCGTTGTTAATCGTCAATCAAGTCAAAGGGGTATTCCAATGCAAATGCCCAGTTTTGTAGGCCTACAAAGCCCTTGTGGACAAATTCTTGGCAAAGCTTGAATGGTACGACATCGAGGCACTCCCTCGGTCATCGAACCATTTTGCGGACACTATGGCCTCTTTGGGGTCGCTAATCCTGCAAGACATTTCTGGTGATATGACAACCATTCAAGTCAAAACACTATCGCAATCAGCGATGGAGCGAGCAAGCTCTGATTTAACGCCAGGAATCCACTTGATCCAGATTGAGCCATCCATGGACAGGTTCTCTCGAATCCACGATCATCTGAAACACGCCAACTAGGGGTCCTTGTTCTCCCCTACTCCCCTTAATAGCAACACAACGCTATTCTTACAAGTTCTCTCCCGCTCAGATTTTGCTAGGGATGAACTTCAAGAGGGACTGGTTGTTCATACCATCGAGGCTTCGGATCAGTAGGATTGGTATTCCCCCATAAGGGACTACCTCAAGTTAGGTAACCTCCCGCTTGGATTGACGCATGCCACAAAATGAGCACTCAAGCAGAAAGTGGCAAAGTATGTCTTGTTAGGAGACATTTTGTACCATCGTAGCTACGAAGGAATCCTCCTTCGTTGCTTAGACCAACAGGAGTCTGCTTGGGCAATCACCCAAGCACACGATGGTACATGCGGTGGCCACTTCAGCGGTATGGCCATCGCAAAGTGCATCCTTCGCATGGGCTATTATTGGCCATCTTTAGAGCGAGATTGTTGCGCGTATGTGAGGAAGTGCATGAAGTGTCAACACCATGCTAATTTGACACACGTACCTTCCTAGGCCTTGCAACCGATCCAATCGGCTTGGCCATTTTCATAGTGGGGCTTAGATCTCATCGAAAAGATCTCCCCTGCGTCGTCCGGCCATCACACGTTTATCATAATGGCCATAGAGTATTTCACCAAGTGGGTGGAAGCGGTTTCGCTAACCTCTACGACTGGACCCCGCATTGTGGAGTTCATTTTGCATAACATCATATGTCATTTTGGTATTCCATCCAAGATAATCTCGGATAATGGGATGTCATTCAAGAACAAAGATGTGCGTGCTTTGACCACAAAGTACAAAATTCAGCATAGTTTTTTGACACCCTATTATCCGTAGGCAAATGGGCAAGCAGAGGCGTCAAACAAAATGCTAGTTGCTATCCTTAAAAAGATAGTCGTAGACAGTCATAAGGATTGGCACATCCAAATCCCACTTGCCCTATGGGCTTATCGCACTAGCATTCGGACGCCCACCGGGGCAACTCCATTTTCGCTCGTGTATGGCTCCGAGGCAGTCATGCCTCTCGAGTTGGAGATTCCCTCCCTATGCATATCAATGCAAGAGTTCATCGATGATGACACTGCGTGGCAGGCCCGGTTAGACCAGCTTACGTTGCTTGATGAACGACGCGTTAATGCTCTCGAGCATTTACGTATCTATCAAGAGCGACTTAAGAAAGCATACAACATGAAAGTTCACCTGAGGGACTTTCGGATTGGTGACTTGGTCTTAAAAGAAAACCAACAGAACTCTAGTTTGTCGTCCCATCTAAGGGACAAGTTCACGGCAAATTGGTTAGGTCCATATGTAATTGATAGCAAAATAGGACCTGGAACATACCGGCTAGCCTCTCTTGATGGAATCAAGGAACTAGAACCCTTGAACATCAGTCACTTGCGGCCATTCCATATTTAAAGGAGCCATAGCCCACCCAAAAAGCTCCAAGGATTCCCATAATCGCTTGGTCAACCCAAAAAGCTCCAAGGATTCCCATAATCGCTTGGTCAACCCAAAAAGCTCCAAGGATTCCCATAATCGCTTGGTCAACCCAAAAGCTCCAAGGATTCCCATAATCGCTTGGTCAACCCAAAAGCTCAAGGATTCCCAAGGGCCCCAAGGATTCCCATAATCGCTTGGTCAACCCAAAAAGCTCCAAGGATTTCCATAATCGCTTGGTCAACCCAAAAGGCTCCAAGGATTCCCATAATCGCTTGGTCAAAAACAAGAAAAATTCAAAAACAATATAATCATCAAAAATAACAAAAATTTGCATCTCATTTCCATGCATACGCAACATCGTCATAACAGTACAGAGTTCTTTTGCATCTCATCTACATACTCACAAACATCAATCCCTCAAAAATACAAAAATATATAGCTGCATTAAGCATCACATCCATACAGTGCATATTTGTGGTCATACAGGTCGCAGCACCATAGACTGTCATTACTTGGCAAAAACCATCATCTTTCACATTTTTTGCTTTATCAATAGTTCATCGCCTATAACCGCCATTCACGTTATTCTCCCACATCATAGTCAGTTGTTTCTAATGTATCGAGAGTTTTCATCATTCAGTCATCATTAGCTGTCTAGCCACATACTGTACCAAGTCAGACAGATTTTACGCAGGTAGAATTATACTTGGATCACACCTTGTTACGTAGCATCCCAGCACAAGTTAAAACATATAACAAAATTCCCAAGTTGTGTGAACGAAATATGAACCCTGCAAAGCAATCCAGGTCACCATAAGCGAAACGGTTATCTTGCTCATCCCCCTGTGCGAATGACCCCAAGAATGCTGAGAGTTGGCAAAAGGACAAGCATCCTCCCTACCCAATTCCCCAAGAATCCCAAGTTCTCAAAAGTTGCAAAACATCAACAATTTGCAAACGTCAAAACTCCAAAAATTTGACATCACAACCAAAGTGCATACCTCAAGAAAGGCACAAACAATAGTGATTCTCATCACTCCATATCCTAATCCCTTGCTCAAAAGAAAAATATAATACAAAAATAAACAGTGATTTTTATCACTACAAAAGAGCAAGTATCCCAATACAATTGAAGAAAAGAAGGGAGTTGAACTTGAATCCCTGGAACTCTCAGCATTTCGATAGGTCATGAGGCAAACCTCAGTACCGGTTTGGTTGATAGCCTATCGGTCACTGGTGGTAAACCTCCCGCATGACGATATATCTGTCACATTAACTTGTGTGCAGATCAATGTTTGCATGTGGATGAGCTAGCTTATGGTATCCTACGATAGCACCACAGATTAATCTGCCTAAATACAACAAAGGAGTTAGTGGAATTAATCAGGTGATCCTCAGTACAGGTTTGGTTGATAGCCTATCTGGCACTGGCGGTATCTTGACCAACACCACATAAATGAACTCAATTGCACACACAGGGATGTGAAATAACTTGGTCCAAAACAAGTCCGATTCATACCTTGTTCAAAAAGTCTTGTGAGATAAAGTACAATCATGGCTAGTTAGTTAAAACATCTGAATCTCAGAAAACCTTAACTACATTTGAAACCAACTTGCTATATTTTAGTCTCGCCATACCAAAAAAAAAAAAAAAACATGTATGCCTACAAAGCTATTCACCGCAGCAATCGCCTAGGACAAAAAGCCATAAAGTTCTAAAACAGTCTATGGTGTGCCTACCAAACATCACAAATTCAATTCATCCATTCCATTTGCATATCATATCAATTACAAACATTCACATTTTAGCACAACATATGCATTCATCACTATAACTTAACATGCATACATCCATATTCATCAATCATCATGCATAAAATCAAATCATCACATGCGCATAAACAAAATAAAGTCTGTATATATATATCAGCAAAAATGCCCATAGGCTACAAAGAGCTGGTCCTCTGACCCCGCACCAAAATCCAAAATCTCAAAACCCCCAAGCCTAAGGCGTCGGCCACCATGATCACGCAGGATCGGTGCGACGAGAACTACCCCCATGGTGTGGGTCCTATGGGACCCCTCAGGGCGGCTATTGCTAGCCCCCGCATCATGCCTACTACCCCCTCCCTCATCCAATCGCCTGTGACGAGATGATGCTGACTGCTCAGTATCACTGCCCCTCGTTCGACGTGAAGACCCACCTCCCGAGGGCTCAGGTAACCACCCACCGAGGCGGATAATCTCTCCCTCCATATCCATCCGATTAAAAACATTGCCTCCCATCGATGATAGTAAGCTACTGCATCGTCGTGCTACACCATGCATCCATAGGAGATCCCTCTCCTATGCAACGCTGGTGTCCCCATCCCCACGAGTGCAATGAATGCGCTCTCCCCCCCTGAGCCAAGGAGATCCCTCTCCTACAAAGCTTCCCCCAACTCCTCATCCCACCTCCGTAGACACAACCATGCAATCTCCACATGTAGCCTAGACTCTATGTCCTCCACTTTCACCTGAGGCGTAGGCATATCTAGAACAACAGCCTACTCTGGCTCCCACTGCTCCGTGATGTCCTACATCTTCGGCTGATCCGAAACCCCCACATCCTCATCCTCCACCTCCACCATATCTGCATCCTCCCGAGGAGCTCCCCAAGCATCTCCTGGTGCCTCGACACCCTCCCCACCCATGGCTGCTACCTCCATGCCTCCCAGTGGCCCCTCTCCCCACCATCGCCGTAGTACCCACCACTGGTCATACTCTACGGTAGTCCCGACGTCATCCACGTCCGGGACGTCGATCACTACATCTGAATCCTCACCTAGTGGCATGATGACCGATCGATCCAGAGTCCTCTCATCCCCCGATACCGATAGACCATGGGCTCACCAGGAAACCCCTGGCGCACCCCAAACTGTCGTGTCACCCGACTGTAAGGGAAGAACTCATGCTCGGTCCCGTGTCGCCCAATCAGCCATCGCTCCCTGCGTACCCATCGAAGCCACTCTCCAGCCTTCGGCCAATCTAGACAGTCCCGATAAGGGTGCCAAGACACCTCCCCTAGAGTAAGCCCAACGAAGGCATCGACATAGTGCCCTACAACACCTCCCACCGTCGACTCTGTCCCTGCTCCTCAGACCACCGCCACAGAGCCGCATAACCGATATCCTTATCTACCATCTCCACTCCATGGCAACCCCCGGTCTCTCCACCACTATGTGCTACCAACCCCAACTCTACAGTAGATAGCTACAGCTGATCCCCTTTCGCCTCTGATAACGGACCTCATATAGCTCCCCATAGAGCTACGCCAGCAGCGTCTGTCCCCATCTCAGGACCAAAGGCTCCTACGTCGAACACTCCACCAGCCGATAGACCACATCCAGTAGGTTCCATAAGAACCTCGCACCTGATGAGTCAGGTAGCAGCATGTTGGAAATGAGGCCCATAAGCAATGCGTGCCTCACTCCCAACACCCCCCTCTCAAACCACCATCGAACCAGAATCCTGCCCATCTGGCAGTCAACCTCTGCCATCTCCACTGGACCATCCACCCCCAACTCCTCCCCATGCCCGAAGCATCGTATCGCACCGTTGTCCACTGATCCCATGACGTCGTCCTGATCGGCAGTCCATCTATCGAAATCCGTAGAAGCCGATAGACATCCTCCAAGGTCACTGTCATCTCCCCTATTGGGAGATGGAAGGTGTTGGTCCGGGGATCCCACAGGTTGATCAGGGCCATCAGATAGGCCCGATCCCGACCACAGGCTCTAGTCGAGCCACCTGCTTGAGCCCAAGGGCATCAAGCCACTCCCAGTCAGCCATAGTCAGTGCCCCCCGTGCTTCCGTGAAAGCAGTAGGTACACGATACCGGCTCTTCACAACCTGCAAAAGAAAACAACACAAAAACATTAAATTCAAAAAAAAAAAATTCACCTAGGTTTTAACTACGTTTTCTGCTCAGTTTTAAGCTAAGTCTTGGTTTGTGTTCAGCTCAGTTTTAGGGTTTCAATTTTAATTTTGAAAAGCAACATAACAAAGAAAATTAAACAAATCACTTGCAGTTTTAAAACATATAACAAAAGCAATAACGCTAAGGAGCACTTACTGGTCTCGCTTCGGCTCCGCCGCTCGATCCGGTTTGTGCACTCATAGTGTCGGGAGAAATTCGGCAGTGCTTCGCTTCGCAGAATTGACCTCCTCCTCCGTAGAGCTCCAAATCGCCAGAAAAAACAAGTGCAAATGAGCCCAAAACCTAGTTTTGGCCTTTAAATAGGCTTTTTGAGCCTGTAATCATTCCTCCCTGGAATGAGCACTCTGGTTAGCACTCGTTCCACCCTAGGATGAATACTACATAGGAATTCGTCCCACCCTGGAACGAATTCAGCACACAAATTTCAAAAATAGCAAAAAAATGCACAAAAATGCACCAAAAGTAGCAATAAACCTGTCCAATGAGAGTGCTTTTGCACTTGACATTTCGGGCATGCAAAATAGACGTCGGGGTCACAAATCCTCACTATCCTACTCCCTAAGAAGGCTACCATAGCCGGACCACTCCACGGGAAGATGGATCTTCGAGAATTTCATCCCCAAACGGCGTCACCAAAAGGGTCAAAACCCACCCAAAAATAGCAATAGAGTTGCCGAACGAAGGCGCCTTCATGCCTGACATTCTTGGCATCCAAAATAGACGTCGGGGTTATAAATCATCACCATCCTACTCCCTAAGAAGGCCACCATGGCCGGACCGCTCCACGGGAAGATGGATTTTTGACAATTTCAGCTCCAAAAGGCGTCGCCAAAAGGGTTAACACCCACCAAAAATAGGTCTAAATGTCAGAAAACTGCACACAATTCAAAGATAAATCTCTGAAGGCACCCTTACCTAAGTCATCTTGGGTCAAGTGACTCATCGCTTTTCTCATGTAGGTCATTCCCTCATCGATTCGTCGCTTGAGGGGGTAGTCACACTTAGCCACCAATCAACAAATACACACCCAATCATGGAAATAGCATGCATTCAAAGAATCATTGACAAAGACAATCATGCCCCTGCTTGGGGTAGTAAACAAGCAATAATCACAAGCTGATCAATCACTTGGCATTCATGAATCATGAACTCAAGGTTCCCACAGACAAAAGGTTGCGCCCTTTGCCTATTCATGACTGATCAATGTCCAAGCTCAAGTAACACCTCACCAAAAAAGGTTAACACTTGAACTGAGTTCCTTCGCTCGTCAGAAGCAAGGATTCAAGAATGCATGCCCTTTTCATGCTTGGGGCATCAAAATTTGGTTAGGTTACTGAGAAACCCTAATCATTAGTGCTTTGGTTATCTATTTTTGCTCGACGCTGTGCCATGCACAGCGCATCCCAAAAAGGGGCATCTGTAGACACCAAAACAACACCAATCCGATTATGTGACTGCAAACACTGATCGCTTTGACACACACAGCCCCAAGGGCAGCCCCCAGAGGTTAAACAGTGGTCCTAACCACTCTCACAATAGTTTTGGAAGGCCAAAGATCAGTTTGGCACCTTCAGGCACTTTGCTCAATATCCGTTCCACCCTAGGGACGAATTCAAACTGGGATTCGCCCCACCCAGGGATGAATTCTGAATTCGCTCCAGGGTGGGGCGAATTGCAGGTTTGATGGGAAAAAAGTCAAATCTTGACAAATGGCAGCTCAGATCCGCCACTCAATGCTTCCTTCATCGCATGGGAGTATGGGTGAGCATTTTTGAGCGTTAGAGGCATTTGCAAGGTCAGTCATGAAGTCCCAATTCAGGGAGGAATCTCCTTCCCCCTGGGAGGGCATGGCTGCCATGTGGCGCCTCTGCATGCCCATTTCAAGAGACCTCCAAGTCTATAAATTGGTGAGTTTCCTCACCCCAAAATATATAGAGAAGGAGCATTTTAGAGCAACGAAGTGCTGCCATTTTATTTACACGCCTCACACCTTTTGGATTTGCGCCTTTCACATCCTTGATCTCCTTTAGAGGGGAGGTCATTGGGTGACTATTGGAAGGTCGAATATTGAGCCCAAAACCCGACATTTGGCCACAGAATACCACCCAATCTATCGACAACACCTTGTAAGGGATTTTGGACCCATCCCAAGTGGATTGGTGCCAAAATCAGGCCCCAAACGGTGGGCGGCCCGCCTGGGCGCCCCCGCAGGCCTAATCGCCCTTTTTAGGAATGATTGGGAACATGTAGCATATTTTCCTTTCTATCATTTTCATTTCTTGCATTTGATTTCTATGCTGTTTAGATAGTTTACAATTTTGATTTCATTTCGTTTTGATTAATTGCCATTATGCTATCACGTTTTCGCTCTCACTAACTTGCAGATAAGCATCATCAAATTCCTATTGATGGAGGTCAAATTGGGAAAATCCGACCATCTGGGTCTTCCCAAAATGCCCCCAATTAGCTAACCCCAAGTTTGCAGGTTTTTTGGAGCTTCCGAGGTAGGACATTGGAGACAGTACCTTTTCGGCGTTTTGTTGCAGGTGAATTCGTCCCACCCCGAAGCGAATTCAAATCGGTGAGGAATTTCCTGACTATTATTTTTGTAGTGCCCTCCTGGTGATATCTTGATACCCCTATCAAATTTTTAGAGCATTTGGATTTATTTTGGTCATAGTTTAATTCATTTTTCTCATTCATTTATCGTAGGCTTGGGGATTGCATGCTTTGTTTCATCCGTAGGTGCTATTGATCATCTTTTGTTTCTTTGAACGCAGGATCGGAACATCGGAGGAGCAGCAAGGAATCAAAATTCGTAGACACAAGCGGCGGTGACGTTTTGGTCCGCCCATCTTACATGTGGGCACGCGGAAGAAGGAAGGCTATCCATGGATGTAACCAAGAGATGAATCTAACGCTCCTCGCCCCTGAAAAGGGAGGATGCGAATTGTAACCGAGTTGTGAAATACATCAATAAAAAGAGAAGGGCTGTTATTTCATTTCGAGTTTCAATTCATGCTTTCTCCATTTCATGCATTTTTAATTCGTAGGATTTAGCGTTAAGCTTAGTTTCAATTTTGCATCGTGCTTGGGAGTTTTTCCTTTTTTGTTTCCGTATCCTCGTGCTTTCAATTCCACTTAGGAAGAAGTGTTCACAACACTTTCTTCACCACAACCTCTAGTTTAACTTCTTCACCTAGAGTGACCATTTTATCTACTATAGATTTGACTCGCATGCAGTAGTCTCCTACTTTCTCATTCTCCTGCATTCTGATATTTTTAAATTATATTTTCAGAGTTTGAAGCCTGACTTGCTTCACTTGATCACTCCCTTTAAAACTTTCCTTTAAAGCCTTCCAAGCATCTTGAGCTGTTATACAGGATGCTATTCTAAGAAATATGCTTTTATCTAGGGCTGCTTGTAAATGATATAGGGTAAAGGAATTATTTTTCTGGGCTTCTTTCTTACTTTTTATATCAACAACACTTAAGGTAGACCAGTCAGTAGGAGAGGGTTCTATGTAACCCTCTTCAACTATTTCCCATAAACCTTTACCAATCAACATAGTTTTCATCTTTATTGACCAGTATTCATAATCACTACCATTAAATTTAGGAATTGGGAGATTTGAATTTGAAGCCATTTTTACTACTTGAAAGTAAACTTTTATTTGACTAAAAATACGAAGTACAAAGCAATTACAAGTTCAAATCAAATCTAGATTTCTTAACTCTCTCACTGATTTCTTCTTCTTCTTCTTGTGGATTACCTAGTATTAGAGGCCCAAAATTATCTGCAATGGAATCTTCATCGTCACTGATGGCAATAATTTTAGGAGCTGCTGCTGGCTCGGCCTGTGCTGGCTTAGGCTCTACTGGCTCAGGCTCTGGAGAGCATGGGGTATAAATTTCACTGGATTATTACTCCAGCTCATCTGGAGAGTAGCTATCACTAGCTTGATCAATAGGTGCGACTTCAATTGTATCAGACTCCTCCACTTGTTGTCCAAAAATATTGTCTTCTGAGTTAGCCTCGTATCCATAATCAGGCTTCCTCAGGTGGGCTATAACAGAATTCTGTAGCTAACTGAATACGACATGCAATCCATCTCGTCAAACTCATTTATCAAAAGCTTTAGCAGTTTCTCTTCGTAGTAGAGAGCACAAAGCATGGTAACATCCAGTAGATCTGATCATCTACTCATCAAGGAAAAAGAAAACTTTGTTAGAGCTTCTGAGGTTACAATTTTTGCTCTTTTACAGCCGTTGAGGCTATTACACAAACTTATTAGCCTTGAATGGGGTTCCAAGGAGCAGCGCTAGCGCTGCCGCTTGGGGTTCCATGGGGAGTCCAAAATTTCCCGAAAGCGATAAACAGGCACTCCAAAAGGGTTCTCGTCACCTTTTTTTATAATGTTTGCCTCTCATGCTATTACACAATTTTGCAAAGTTTTCTATATATATTTTTTTAGAAAGTCTTTTTATAAATTTTTTATAATAATTTTTATATATTTAATTATTTTTTAAATAAATGTATATTTAAAAATAATTAAAAATATAAATAAATAACTATTAAATTTATTTAAAAAAAAAATTAATAATTTTTTTTTAAAAAGTCAACCTTTTTTTTTTAAACAAAAATATTGTTTCGTAGTGGAGGGGAATCAATTCCCCAACCTTTTTCTTGTAATATGTGTGCACAACCACTACTCCAAGCAACACCTTTGATATATGAAGGCACCTCGTGCCTATTCTACCTGCTAGTCTTTGAAGCAAAAATAAACAAAAATAAAATAAAAATGTCTTTATATTGTCATTGTCGGGTTTTGAACCCCAAACTTCCCGCAGCATGCCGAAAGGTCTTGCCACAACACCACGTCACCTGATGTGTTCACTACAGAGAAGCACACATTAATAAAAATGTTTAAAAATTACAATATTTAAAAAAAAAATTAATCCCATATGCAGTCGGTAAAAGGAATTTACGTGTTTAAATATGTACGCATGCACATATTAAACGATTGCCTTTGAGCAATATCGTTGGCCAATTTTTTACCCCATATACTAGCCGTAGGTCACCACATCAGCAGGAGCTCGCCACCACATGTCACGACACTCAACTGCCATGTGTTTGCTTCAGAACTCTCGCTCTGCCACGTCAGCCAGTGCCTGCCTCAAACTATATTTCACCTCGAGATTCATGCCCAACTGCCACCTCAACCAGCACCTACCTTTGGATCCATGCCCCCAGCCTCAACTCTCATGCCTCTATGCTAGTGCCTCAAAAAACATGCGTAGCTCTGATACTAGTGAGCCAAGTCGGGCTATAATATAAAATAATATTTAATTAATAACTTCAAAAATTACATTACAACTTTTAGTAGCTCATGGAATTTATAGGGAATAAAGGATTAGGGATGAGAAAGGACGACAAGGAGGGATAAGGGAGGATAAAGGAGAGAAGGGATGAGGTGGAGGTGAGACGTGTCGAGGAGGTATAAGGGTAGTTTGTAAGGTAGATGAGGGTATATAGGGGTTAGGCGAGGGAGAATAGGGAATCAAGGGGAAATATATTTAGAGGGGCTAGGGAAGAATAGAGAAAAAAATATAAACCAAAAAATTTATCGACCATTTGAGTGGGTGTTCACACTTAGGTTAGAATAGCTAGTTTTTTCTAGGCCTTTTGATAGAAACCCTACTCACACTTGTCCAAAGCCTAAAATTTGAAGCATGGCAATGATGAAGTACCACTCCATATTATCATATACTTTCTCAAATTCAATATTAATGAATTAAGCATCTTATTCAGGATTTCTTGCCCACTCCATACCTTTCCAAATATCAAGAACATTATCAAGAATGTATCTTCCCTGAATAAAGCCAATTTTTTAAGGTCTGACAATCAAATATAGGAGAGATTTAAACTTAAGTATAAGGACGTTGGAAATAATATTATAGCTCACATTAAGTAGGATGATCGACCTCCAATTACTTATGAGCTCAGGGTCTCCAAACTTAGGAATAAATTTGACATTATCTTTGTTAATAATGGAACCCAGTGAACCATATTGCAGGGCTTCAAGATATACTTTGTGAAGATTAGAACTAAGCATATCTCGTAATTATTTATAGAATTCACATGGGAAGCCATTAAGACCAGGTGCCTTGTTATTGGCCATGAGTAACAATGTATTTTTAGATCTTTTAGAGAAAGAGGAGGGTCATAGAATATCATTTGCTCAGAAGAAAGCTTGTTGAGGACAATAGCAGTACAATCAACAAGAGCTTACCTTCTAGCATCATAAAGGGGTTGAGAAGCAAAAACATCTTGATGATGTGAAAAAAGGCTTTGATAATATCTAAAAGGTCTATGAATATTTACCCATCAACTTGAATGAGTTGAAATTGGGAATACTAGGTAGGAGGTCTGAGGTGTTGAAAAAAATATTTGGTCACTTTGTCCTCCATTTTAAGCCAATGCATTCCAACACATAATTGAGCACCCTTGGATTCATACAAATTATTATTTTTTAGCTCATGCTAGATAGAATAAACTTAGGACTAAGCAAAAGAGTTGAAAGGAGAAGCTTCAAGCCTAAGATAGGCATTTCATAGCTCACTCTGCAAGGGAAACTTAACCTATTTTCACCACTTATAACTTCAACACCCAGAGTTTGCAACACCTTAGTGGTTCATCGAATGACATCATCATAGCACTCAATCCTTCCAAAAAGACCATCACCTCTAGAAATCAAATTCCAAATGTGGTATATATGAGCTTTCGTGCTAAAGCTATGTAAAAAGGAAACATTTAGGTAAAACTATGAAGAATGCACTCTAGGTTGAAAGTTTAATTTTACCATCAAGAATAAAATAGGTGAATGATCAAACAATATAGTACCAAGAAAAGTCAACACATATGGTGAAGAAGGCAAAATATAGGAGAACTATAATTTGTCATACTCAAAAATCATGGATCTATTCAATATTTCCAAAATGCTAGCATAAGCATCCTAGAAATTGAACCAGGTGTACCAAAGAGCGTAAGGGAAGTTATAAGGCAAGAAACATGAATTAGGGTCATAAAGGTGAAGTTTGTTTTTCATAAAAAACCAAGCTTCCCTTTCACCTAAGCACCACCACATCAGGGTGTGACTGAAATTACGAGAAGATTTCTCCACCATATTAAAATATCCACAGAGCACCCAAGTGATAAAAGGTAGATTCATGGTAAGCCATATTCACAACTCACATTTATCAAAAGCAATGTTCGAGGCATACACATTAACAACCCCAAATATTTTTCCATATATTTTGAGCAAAATCTAGACAACTTGATTGGATGGGTGAACACCCTAGGTCATAATATTCTTCTGTAATTGAGGTGTAATGATAGTGATGGATCATCCATTTCTAAGGAAATGCTTCATGGCAAAAGAGGTACTTCATGGCCATAAAAATTCACATGAACATTGTAGATTGAAATCATAAATCTTGACTTCTTGTAGACATACAAAATCATGGCTTCCATGCACTCAAAAACATTTGATATCTCATTTTAGACCAAATATTTTTTGACTAGATTAATAAATATTCAAACATTCTATGAGAAGAAAATCATTGAGATTTTTTAGGATTCATTATCTCCATGATATCCTCTTCATCAGCCAAACCTTCAAGCAAGTCATAAGGGGAGGCTGCGTAGAAAGCATCACTGTTTAGATACCAATGTTTGTCATTTTGAATAGAGATACAAGAGTGGCAGACCTTAAAGACTCGATCCTACTCCACCAAAGAATTATTTGAAGCCACCATCATTGAGGTAAAGTAAGGTCCCAACCAAAGAGATTGAGAAACTGATGGAACTAGGGGTTGCATACCAACAACTAGAGGGGATGTATCAATAGGAGTCTGAACATATTTAGTATAAGTTTACATGTCCCAAGAAGAAGTAGGGATAGGTTGTGCAGAAGAAACCAAAGCTTCTTACTACTTAGCTCCATGGGTTTTCCTTCTAGAAATTGTAGTCCATTATTCATTATTTTCCCATAAGCCATTAGAGGGAGCCACACATGAGTGGGTGAGGGATTTGCCTTATATTTCAACTCCATAAAAGGGCACTTCTAAATTTTGTAAGTTGCATATTCACACCGATAATATGTGTTGGGTAAATTTATATAGATAACTCTTTACCTAAAGGATTGGTTCCCGATCTTAATATCAATTAACTCATACAAATCCTTAGTAAGGTCAAATTTGATACAGATCCTTCTAGTGGATCGAGTGGAGAATACATTTTCTAGTTTAATACAAACAAAATTACCTAAGGGGGCAGCTAAAATCTGCAAAATACTCCAAAGGGGAACATGAAGACTAGAGAATTCAACCCACACCAAGACTTCCAATGTAGCTTGATCACTAACTTGGAAATCCCTAGAGTAGAGTTACAAAATCAATAGAGAATTATGGATAGTCTACAGTCCCCTAAATAGAACCTTCCATGCTTGAGGTGGGTCTAAAAATAGTAAAAGGAAATACCCTTTGGTAAGGTTTTCTACATTCTCCACTTTGACTCCATATAGGCCCCATACTTGCTGGACCCAGGAATGAATAAGGGTATCATATGGGATATGACCCAAAAAATAACCAAGGTATGACTTTCAAACTATTCACAAGTCGTATGATATTAATGCAAAGGAATAATAGCTTTAGGAAAAGAGTCTTTACCTCATGATACACTTTTAGAATGAACTTGTGTGGGTGCTTTCTTGGTGCCATTGAGGTCTCCAATAAACTTAGACTAAATGGAGCTAACTGTATGAACAATAACCATTAAAAGGGGTTAACTAACACCACCTCAGTGCGACATTAATGCAATAGTTATGATTTTGCCACCCCTAAACCTACCAAGTTAGCAACTATTTTTTGCCCTTCTATCACCCAATTAAAAAATATTAATTATTTCCATGAACAAATAATTATCAAGTCATTTTTTTGTTGTTTTATTTATTTTTTAACAATTACTTTTATTAATAATAAATCTTAAATATATTTTAAACTAATTTTATGATTCTATATCTAATTGCCTAATTTGATTTAGCTTAATAATTTTATGATATAAAACATATATTACTATGAACTACAATTAAAATTTGATTAACATAAAAATATCATAAGTATACGATTTTTGATTGGTTAAATGGTATTGGATATGTTCTTACTTGATTTAGCTTAGTAATCTTATGATATAAAAGATGTAAATTATTATTAACTAAGGTTATAATATGGTTAAAACACAAGTATGAGATTTTTGATTGGTTATATGGGATTGAAATGTAAGCTATATAATACATTACAACGATATTATTACACCATTACAACAAATCATATAATATATTACAAATGAAAACCATGCATATATCATTTTCTTAGATTTGAAAATGTGTCTCTACATTGAAATCTTATGTTTTTAACCAAGTGAAATCATGCCATTTGATACAAAGATGAGATTTTAAATATAAAATATAAAAAAAATATCTTAATTAAGGAATTCCAAGAAACATATTGAGTATTAAACTCATTGAATCCTTCTAGTAGCCATCTAGTAGCATTATAATGAAAAAATAATAATATATTTATTTCAATAAATAAAAAACAATATGACACCATACAATCAACCTATTAAAATATTGATATTTTTCTATTATTTTTAATTATTGGCCATGCTGTAGTTGGTGCATTATCATAACAAAAATATATTTATTTGAATAAGTCAAAAACAATATGACACAAAATATTGATTTTTATTATTATTTGTAATTAGCCATGTTGTGGATGGCCTATGCACCAAGCATTTAAATTGAAATCTTATGTTTTTAGTTACATGAGATCATGCCATTTGATATAAAGATGAGATTTTAAACATAAGACATAAAAAAATGTCTTAATTAAGGAAAACCAAGAAATATATTGAGCATCAAACTCATTGAACTAGTAACATTAAAATGAAAAAATATTATAACAATGAGATCTATATTTTCATAAGTCAAAACAATATGACATCATACAATCAACCTATTAAAATATTTGTAATTATTGGCCATGCTGTAGTTGGATGGCCTATGCACCAAGCATCTGACGAAAAATATATGTTGATCTAAAGTGGCATGTGCACACACGGTGTTCTATGCATTCCATTCTTTTACTTTTTAACTAGCCTTAGTGATTGGAAATTAATCTATTAGTTATCCGATTAGATCCATAAGGGAATAAAATTTTGTTCAATTATTTTAAGTAAAAATAATAATATAGGAATATTGGTGTGATCAAAAGATCAGGCTATAAAAAAAATTAGTTAATCCACTAAAATTGTAACTTATAAAAGAATTAAATTTCTTGGGTGGTAAAATTTGTGTGTGATGAATATCACTTTTGATTTTTTTTTTACAAGAATCAATATTAAAATATATCTTTAGATAACCTCAAAATCTTCAAACTAAACCATCATTAGCATTGAATTAAGAAAGTACAATTTCCCCTCAGGGAGAAATTGAAATTTGACAAGGTAATTAGCTAACACAAATTGAATCTCATATAAACTTATGATCTTGTACTATCTATATAGTTCTCTAACTAAAAACCAGCACTAAAGACATGGCAAAGTAGGATATTCCAATTTATTGATAATAATTCAATCTTAAAATAAGATGGATATAATTAATATGGTTTTGGTCTACTTATATTCAAGTTATAATAAAATGTGTAAAAAATATGAACATCTTTTATATATAAACTAACTTAATGATAAATATAATATTTTAATATTAATAACCTTCATAAATTTAAAATTTAAAAATAAAAATAATAATATGTTTTTTTTTTTTAAACCTTACCTAGTCCAATGTTTTAAAATAGTTTTCCTGTTAGGAAAAAATCAGAACAACAATTAAAATCCCTTTGATGCAAATAAATTGATGTCTCTTTAGAAACTCAGTTCACATTTGGTCTAAATTCGTGTATGTATGCATTCATATTCAAACTTGCCCAATTCTCAGGCTCCATCTAAAATCACGTTTGATAATAACTTTACATTATTTGTGTTTTTTCATGTCTTCTTGTATCCATAAGATAGACTCATGGTTACAGGATGAAGTTTTGGAAAAAAAAAAAAAAAATTCTTTTTCAGTAACAAAGATGTTAGACACAAGTCACAATGAGATTGGAGTCAATAATTGCTCTTACAATTTGCTTACGCCTGTTAAACAAAGCTATATCAAAAAAATAAGCCTAATTGCATTATAATAGCGCTACAGGGGGAATCTTAAATTCGTCTGACGCAGCTTGAAATAGTTAATAACGAGATAAACACATCAATAATCATCCAGATTACAATCTTGCAAGAACAGCCCAATATTTGATGTCCTCTCAACATAAACAACTGACTACATGACGGTAGACACAACAATTTCTGCTCCTCATTATTTTCTTTCAGTTTAACCTTCCACTTAAGAAAATTGTGATGGAACAAGTCCATAATCAATATTTCATGGACCATACTGAAATTCCTCACTTGAACATGCCGCAACAGTATGGGGAGCGGCCATCACTCTGCTAGCCCACCCTAAATCATATAACAAAAACTACCAAAATTATCTTCAATAGTTGAAAAGAAAAGAGCTTACTCACGTATGTTTCCAAATAAGAACAACATCTTTAATCGTGAAAAAGCAATGAATCCTTAAAAAAAGTTATAATTTCAAATGCTTCTTGAGATTATTGTTAGAAAAATAAACCCAGATTTCACGTCTGTGCCCAACTGCGCTCCGAACCTTGGGCGAAACCGGATTGCGCTCCAGACATGGGCGAAGTCGGACTGCGCTGCCACAGTCCGGGATCCTGGCAAAAGTGTGACATGACGTCACACCTACCTTCTGACAGATTTGACACCTGACAGCCGCAGGAATTAATGCGCGTTTGTCAGAAACCCTAGATGAGGGTTGGTCAGAGGATAAACCTTATTCGAAGCTGTCAGAGGATAAACCTTATCCTCCTCTCCCCGTGGCTATAAAAGGGCAGTTCGGGTCTTCAGACGAAAAAGAAGAAGCAGAGCGTGTGTGAGAGAAGTTCGTGAAAGAAGAAGCAGAGAATAGAGCAGAGAAAGAAAGCAGAGCGATTCAGTGAGCAGTGTGGCTCAGCTGATTAATGTCCGAGCAGCAGACTCGACATTTCTCCCTGTTTAGTTTATCCTGCAGCGTAGCCTGCAGATGTTGTTATTTCCTCGGTTGAGGAATTTTTGTAACCCTAGTTTTTCATATGAATAAAGTTTGTTGTTTGTTTTAGGCATCTTTAGGGTTTGCAGTTTGTTGTTCTCTGTTCCGGTGATTCTCTCCTCTCATACGGGTGTTGCCAAGCCAGGCAAACCCAACGGCAGTCGTGAAAGAAGAAGAAGTCGAAGGCCAAAGTTGGCCAAGTCTGAAGCTTGTCGATGTCTGCGCTGAGGGAAGTTCGTCAGGCAGCGAAGTTCGCACTTCGTTGCCGACTTCCCTCCTGCATTCGGTGAAGTTCGTTTTCCAGCGCAGTCCGCACTACGCGCGAAGTCCGCACTTCGCCGGTTTCTTCAGCACAGTCCGCACTGCGCGTGAAGTGTGCACTTCGATAGCATTTCCAGCGCAGTCCGCACTGCGCTCGCGAGTGACAGACTTCGCCCGTGGGTAGGCACCATCCGCACTTCGCTCCTGAAGCTGGGAGCTGGCCATGCGCCCTGTGCAGTCCGAACTGTCGAACTTTGGCGATTGAAATAAAAATCGCTCCTTCAAATTGGTATCAGAGCTGATTGAGCCATGACACGGAGATAGAAGATGGATTCCGAAAGGAATTCCCTGCAGTTGTAGATCCCACGATTTAATGGTAAGAACTACGATTACTGGAGCATCCAGATGAATATCCTGTTCGGATCTCAGGAGCTATGGGAGTTAGTCAAGAATGGCTACCCAAAATCGGTAGATGCAGCAGCACTGGCCGCCCTCTCTCAAGCAGACAAGGAACTGTTGAAAGAGCACAAGAAGAATGACCAGAAGGCCCTCTTCTACATCATGCAAGCGGTTGAGGAGACCATCTTCCCGTGGATTGCATCGAGCCACCAAGGCCAAGCAGGCCTGGGAAACCCTGGCAAGTTCGTATCAGGGCACCAAAAAAGTGAAGTTTGTGAAACTGCAGATGCTCAGGAGAGAGTTTGAAAATCTGCAGATGAGCGAGTCCGAGTCGATGAGCGACTTCTTCACCCGGACAATAGATATCATCAACCAGATGCGGTTGAATGGTGAAATCATGTAGAGCCCAAGAATCATGGAGAACATTCTCAGAAGTCTGCCTGCCAAGTTCGACTCGATTGTGATAGCAATCGAAGAGTCGAGGGATTTGACAACCCTCTCAACAGACAAACTCATGGGTTCCCTACAGACCCATGAACAGAGGCTGAGCCGCTCAACTCAATTTTCTTTGGAGCAAGCCTTCAAAGCACAAGTCTCAGTCCGATACAGCGACAGACAAGACTCTCACCACAACGCTTCTAGTTCTCAAAGAGGAAGAGGCAGAAGTAGACGTGGGAGAAGGAACAAGCAAGGAGGGAACTCAAACCCTTAGGTCGTTGAGCCAAGTTGCAACTTTCATCAGCAAGGAGGAAAAGGCACTGGTAGAAATCAGCAAGGTGGCTCTCAGCAAAAGAAGGACATGTCAAAGGTCCAATGCTACTACTGCAGTAAGTTCAACCATTATGCCACATAGTGCAGAAAGAAGATGGTGAACGAGAATCAACAGCAAGCCCATTATACGGAGGAACCTAAAAATGTGGTAGGAGGAGATGTGCTACTAACTTGCAGTATTGAATAGGAGAGCAAGAAAAACACATGGTATCTTGACAGTGGTTGTAGCAACCATATGACTGGGAACAGAGAGATGTTCTCACAACTGGATGAAAAAGTCCAGTCCGAAGTCAAGATGGGGAACAAGTGCAAAGTTCCTGTGATGGGGAAAGGAAAGATCCTCATCCGAACCCGACACGGTGAAAGAAAAATAATTCAAGATGTTTTTTATGTGCCTGGGTTGAAGCACAATCTGCTAAGTGTTGGACAGCTTGTGCAGAAGGGGCACACTGTATTGTTCAAAGACAGTGTCTGTTCCATCAGAGACAAAGTCCATGGAAAAATCGCAACTGTTTCCATGACAAAAAACAAAATGTTTTTGCTGCAAATTCAGAATGAATCTTTGATGTCTCTAAGTGCGGTTGAGAAGGATGCTACCTAGCTGTGGCATCTCAGATTCGATCACCTGAGTTTCAGTGGCCTGAATCTGCTGCACAAGAAGCAGATGGTGAAGGGTTTACCCCTTATAGAGCAACCAAATCAAGTTTGTGAAGGTTGCCTGGTTGGCAAGCAGCACAGGGACGCATTCCCTATAGGACAGTCTTGGAGAGCATCACGGCATTTGGAGCTGGTGCATTCAGACATCTGTGGTCCCATGTAGACCACCTCATATGCCGACAACAAGTATTTCTTGACCTTCATTGATGACTTCAGTCGGAAGACTTGGATTTACCCAATCAAGTTGAAGTTAGAGGCGTTTGCAAGGTTTAAGGAGTTCAAAGCTCTGGTTGAGAAACAGAGCGATTATTATGCGAAGACTCTCAGAACTGATGGAGGTGGAGAGTACATCTCCAACGAATTCCACAATTTCTGCAAGCAAAATGGAATTCGAAGGCAGTTCACTGCCAGATACACGCCGTAGCAGAATGGCGTAGCTGAGAGGAAGAATAGAACAATCATGGAGATGGCACGAAGCATGCTGAAGGCAAAAAGTTTGCCACATGAGTTCTAGGCAAAAGCTGTAAGTTGTGCAATTTATCTGCTGAACAGATGTCCCACCAAAAGCATGAAGGACAAAATCCCTCAGGAAGCCTGGAGCAAGTTGAAGCCAAGTGTGGCTCATTTGCGAGTTTTTGGGTGCATAGCATATGCACATGTTCCAGATGAGAAAAGGCAGAAGCTGGATGACAAAGCTGAAAGATGAATCTTCATAGGATACAACGAACCAGCAAAGGCATACAGGCTGTACTATTCTATGACAAATAAACTTGTCATCAGCCGAGATGTGAAGTTCCTAGAGGATGAAGTCTGGAACTAGAAGTCAAAGACTGGTCAGTCTGAACCAGCAACTGTTGAATCTGTAGACTTGGAGGAAGACAGTGTCCAATCACCTGTGCCTTCAAGCAACAACAGTGGTGCCAACAGTAGCACAGCCTCATCATCCCAGTCACCTCCACTTGCAAGCAAAATTAAAAACCTGAGGACTCCTACAAAGACTCGAAGCTTGCAAGACATTTATAAGGTAACCTGTAATCAATTAGATGAAGATTATTTTGATTTTGCTCTCTTTACTGAATGTGATCCAGTGGAGTTTGAAGAGGCAAGTTAGAATCACAAATGGGTGAATGTGATGGATGAGGAGATAGCAGCCATTGAGAAGAATGAAACATGGCAGCTAATAGATCTTCCAGCATGAAAGAAGACTATTGGGGTCAAGTGGGTATATAAAACGAAGTTAAATGCCCAAGGAGAAGTTGACAGGCATAAGGCCAAATTAGTGGCGAAAGGCTACAAGCAGAAGTCAAGAGTTGACTATCATGAGGTGTATGCACCTATAGCCCGACTTGACACAGTCAAAATGATTCTGGCACTGGCAGCTCAGAAAGGATGGAGCGTGTACCAGATGGATGTCAAGTCTGCCTTCCTCAATGGAGTGTTGGAAGAAGAGGTCTACATAGACCAGCCGCCCGGTTATGAAATACAAGGGCAAGAAGGCAATGTCCTAAAATTGAAGAAGGCCCTGTATGGGTTGAAGCAAGCACCAGGGGCTTGGTATAGCCATATTGACGGCTATTTTCAGGAGAATGGGTTTCAAAAATGCCCATATGAGCACTCCCTGTACATGAAGACAAATGTAGCAGGTGAGTTCATCATCGTCTGCCTGTACGTAGACGATCTGATATTTACTGGCAATAGCAACAGCCTATTTGCATAGTTTAGAACAGCCATGAAGTTTGAGTTTGAAATGACAGACATGGGGCTGATGAAATATTTTCTCGGCATTGAAGTTGACCAATCAGCAGATGGCATCTTCATTTCTCGGAGGCAAGTATGTGAAGGATGTCCTGAAGCACTTCAAGATGGAGGACGACAAACCTGTCATCACACCTGTAGCCACAAGTTTGAAGCTGAGCAAGTTGGATACATGGAGGTCTATAGATCCAACCTTGTTCAAGAGGTTAGTTGGCGATCTGATGTACTTGACTGCAACTCAGCCAGATCTGATGTTCGGAGTCAGTTTGATCAGTCGTTTCATGGAGACTCCGAAGGACATGCACTGGCAAGCAAGCAAGAGGATCTTGCACTATGTTAGCGGGACGTGGAACCATGGCCTATTTTACGTCAGACGAGACCAGTTGGAACTGGTCGGCTACATAGACAGTGACTGGGCTGGCAGCACCGATGATCGAAAGAGCACCTTCGGGTATGCTTTCCATCTCGAATCTGGGGCAGTCTCATGGGCATCTAAGAAGCAACCCATCGTTGCATTGTCCATAGTCGAAGTAGAATATGTCGCTGCCACGACAGCCACATGCCAGGCAGTATGGCTGTGAAGAGTTCTGAGTGAACTACACAATCCTTCAAAAGGCACGACAACAATTTTATGTGATAACAATTCGGCCATTGCACTGTCAAAGGATCCCGTGTTCCATGGTTGGACAAAGCACATTGATATTTGTTATCACTTCATCAGAGAGTTGGTGAAGTCCGGAGAAATTCATCTGCAATTTTGCAGATCCAAGAAGCAGTTGGCAGATATTTTCACTAAGCCTTTGAAGGAGGAAGACTTCAGCAGATTGCGAGAGCAGCTTGGAGTCAAAGAGATCATGAAATCAGGTTTAAAGGAGGCTGTTAGAAAAATAAAACCAGATTTCACGCCTGTGCCCAACTGCGCTTCGAACCTTGGGCAAAACTGGATTGCGTTCCAGACATGGGCGAAGTCGGACTACACTGCCGCAGTCCGGGATCCCGGCAAAAGTGTGACATGACGTCACACCTACCTTCTGATAGATGTGACACCTGATAGATCCGATCTCCGCAGGAGTTAATGCCAAGTCAGCGTTTGTCAGAAACCCTAGATGAGGGTCGGTCAGAGGTTAACCCTTATCCGAAGCTGTCAGAGGATAAACCTTATCCTCCTCTCCCCGTGACTATAAAAGGGTAGTTCGGGTCTTCAGACGAAAAATAAAAAGCAGGGCGTGTGTGAGAGAAGTTCGTGAAAGAAGAAGCGAAGAATAGAGCAGAGAAAGAAAGCAGAGCGATTCAGTGAGCAGTGTGGCTTAGCTGATTAATGTCCGAGCAACAGACTCGACATTTCTCCTTGTTTAGTTTATCTTGCAGCGTAGCCTGCAGATGTTGTTATTTCCTCGGTTGAGGAATTTCTGTAACCCTAGTTTTTCATATGAATAAAGTTTGTTGTTTGTTTTAGGCATCTTTAGGGTTTGCAGTTTGTTGTTCTCTGTTTCGGTGATTCTCTCCTCTCATACGAGTGTTGCCAAGCCAGGCAAACCCAACGGCAGCTGTGGAAGAAGAAGAAGTCGAAGGCCAAAGTTGGCCAAGTCTGAAGCTTGTCAGTCTGCGCTGAGCGAAGTTCGTCAGCCAGCGAAGTTCGCACTTCGCTGCCGACTTCCCTCCTGCGTTCGGTGAAGTTCGTTTTCCAGCGCAGTCCGCACTGCGCACGAAGTCCGCACTTCGCCGGTTTCTTCAGTGCAGTCCGCACTGCGCGCGAAGTCCGCACTTCGCCGGTTTCTTCAGCGCAGTCCGCACTGCGCGCGAAGTCCGCACTTCGCCGGTTTCTTCAGCGCAGTCCGCACTGCGCGCGAAGTGCGCACTTCGGCAGCATTTCCAGCGCAGTCCGCACTGCGCTCGCGAGTGACGGACTTCGCCCGTGGGTAGGCGCCGTCCGCACTTCGCTCCCGAAGCTGGGAGCTGGCCATGCGCCCTGCGCAGTCCGAACTATCGGACTTCGGCGATTGAAATAAAAATCGCTCCTTCAATTATTGTGTAGTTTCAAATGGTTCTTCATTTATATGACAGTTTTTAATATCTATTGATTAACAAGTATGTCACAGTGACGGCAATCTATGGAAAACGTTTATAGAATATATCAAAAAGGTATAATTAGAAAACTTTTCCAGTTTTCTTAACAATATCCTTGGGATCTCTAAGTCCTATGTATACATTACATGCCCAAAAGAAGAATGAGTATGCCCAAAAGAAGAATGAGTATAATTAGCCTACCTGTAGGTGTATTGGAGACTCTTTTCTTGATCTCCCGGGCTTCCTAAGAGAGGGCACAGCAGTCACAACACCAGTGCACAAGACAGTCTGCGCAAGGCTCTTCGGGCAAGTTATACTTGTTCCGAAGTTTCCTTCGAAACCCGCAGGTGTACAGGCATGGCACTCCCGCAATGGCGAATAGCACGTATAGACACCCTTGTGCAAAGCAACCTGCATCGATTCATATTTAGAAGTATTAACTCCACTCACATCCGGCGATCTGTGGTTACCATCTTATACTTCGGTCAACAAGAACAAGATGAATAAATTTATTAAAAAAATAGTTAATATAACTAACTCGCCTGTGATTAAAACAAATATAAAAACTCCACTCTTCAATACCATTACCATCTAATTTAGATACGGTTTATTTTAGATTTATGGATGTGCATGTAGGGTTCCGATCTTAATAAAGATAAGAATAGATGGATTGGATGTTAGTAAGTTCTATAATTTGTTACTTCAATACAGAGGCAGGTTCGAAAACTAACAAAACCAAAACAAAAATAAGGACTTTTTTCCGTATAACTAAGGAACTAAGAGTATGTATCTAACTGGTTCCGGCGTCTGCGTGTTCGGCCACTCGTCCGAAAGTAACACAGGGTAGAAAGGTCGTTACACAACCTGCACAGAACAAGAACTAAGGATATTGAAATTTTTAGATATGAAATATCATGCTGAAGAGAGAAATGTTGAAGGAAAGGACGACTGACAGATGGAACAGTCCTCAAAGCAGCCGCAGAGGCCTGTAGTCCACTTCATGATTGGAAGCAAGATCTTGCTTGAAATTGTGTGATGGAAACTTTTCTACTTTCACTGAAACGAGTTTGGAAATTTAGAATCTGTTATATGTGAGTCGGGCATGGGTGGGACGAACACAACTTTGTGTATCGAAGCTTTTGGATTGTAGCGTGGGAGAGTTTTATGCATGCCGGCTACGTTGTTGTTACGCGTTTTCATGTTCCGCGTTACAGGAACCTTGTAAACATGGTTGAATGCAGATATAACGGACGAAAATGTCTCTTTTTTACATTGCTGATTGGAGCTATTTGTGTTTGTATTGTAATTTATTTGTTGGCTTTCACTCGAAGACAATGAATTTGTGATCCTAGCCGCTTGCTTTTATTAAATTAATGAACTTTAAAGATCTGGTTTTGATCTCTCTAAAAAAAACAGATTAATAAGCAACGTAATGGATTTAGTATTTCTATAAGATCTCATGTGCGGAGGTCGAGGTGAACGATAGGGTATTAAAACTTAGTTTCAAGCTTCCACTTGCTTTTGTTATATATATATATATTAGTAGAAAGAGTTTTGAAAGGTTCCTTGAATCTTTTAAAAAATTAATAAGGGAGAAAACCCACTAGTCATCAAGCTATAACAGACCAAAGAAAGAGATAAAAAAACTAAAGCAAACAAAGATAGTCTAGGCAAAACAAATCCAAGCAGAAGATAGTGAAAAGAAAATAACATACCCAAGAGGGAGAGTTACTCCACCATTTCCATCACAAGGTGGCTATTTTGGATGAGTCCTGACTGAATCTTGGTTCTTGTTTCAACATAGGGAAGAGACATTAGGTTTTCCAAAAAATCTGGCATCACAGAATTGTTTAGGACTGAGGCAACCTTCCATGCAGATCTGTGGAGCAAACTGTGATTGATAGAACTGGATAAAGTGATGCCCCTTGAAGAAATGCAATTAATGGAGCAGCCCAGCCTAAAGTAGGGAAATATCATCATCATGATTGGTCATCTTGAAGTGCTGTGGAAAGTCAATCTGCCATACATGAAGGGTCTATTATCTGATACCTACGTTGGCCAACCAATTAGCTGTCTTATTCCCTTCTCTATAAACATGTTGAATAGTTATAATGAAGTACTTTCTTATAAGTCTTTTGCACTCACAAAAAATGTTGCACAAATTCCATGATGGAAATCGACTGGCCTTGAGGAAGTTGATGACAAATAAGGAATCTCCTTCAACAATGATGTTGTCAACATTGATTCCATCCAGGATAAGCAACCCTTGATATAGGGCTCTTACTTCAGCCATATTGTTAGATTGAAGGCCAATGTTGTTAGCATAGCTGAAAAGAAATTTTCTCAGTCATTATTGACTATACCTCCATCGCCCACTTCTTTAAGATTTTCTTTAGCCATCCCTTAAAAGTTAAAATTGATCCATTATGTCTGAGGAGGGGTCCACCTGATACTAGACCTGTCAACAATAGAATTAGACATGTCAACCGAGAGATTAGTAAGTTTAAAGTGAGCAAACAAATGAGTCTCAAGACTTGGTTTGGGAGCATAAGTGGATGAGACAAGTTGGGCATTCTAAGCAACAAAGGTGGTAATTTGCAAGAAAATAAAGTATGAGTCTTTAGTAATCCCATTAAAAATCTTGTTGTTTAACTCTAGGCAAATTTACCACAGGTAGTGGTGTAAGCAAGAAGTCTACACAAAATTAAGTTAGGAATTGGTAAAGGGCTTAGGCTATTGCTAAAACAAGTGAGTGAGCGATGATGGATGAACCCAAGAAATGTTAACAAGCTCAAACAGAGAATTCAAAATTGATAGCAATATGGAATATTCCAAGAAGAGGTGGAAGGTTGATTTCCAATTTGATTTGTAGAGAGGAAAACAATTAGGAATGCACATAACTCTGATGAATTGGTTATCCATGGTTAGGATTCTATTTTGGGAAATAAGCCATGATAAAAATCCAACTTTAGGTAGTAGCTGTTTTAGCCAAATAAACTTGGCTAAGACCCAAGACATAGCAGGCGGATCTTAGAAATGGTAAGCATATTTGATAGTAAAAATACCTTTCTCAGTCAATTTCCAGATAGGGGAATCCATATTTTGACTATTAGGTTAATAAATTTTGATTGGTTATGGCAGCTGAATTAATATCATTGTTGGGATTGTTGATAGAAAGGAGTTTCCACTACCAAAAATTGGATATTTGTGTGATGAAATTGACAACTCTGTTACCAAATATATGACATGTGATGGGCTTGAGAATAGTAAGATTTGAATAATTGATAAGGGATTGATCCTTCAACCATGCATCCTCCAAAAATATAATGATTCTACCACACCCAAGATTCCATCTAAGGTCATTCTTCATGATGTCCCTGGTTTTAATTATTGAATTCAAGAAGCATGACTCACTGGGAAGGTGTTGCTCATCCATGAACATAGATCATTGGAGGTATTTTCCTTTAACTATGTCAATCCAAGTTGTTTTCTCATCGTTAATAATTCTCCAAGATTGTTTGGCCATGAGAGTCAAGTTCATATTATGGAATTTCCTGAAGCCTAATACACCATGGTCTTTCCTAGAAGAAACCCTATACCATGCGACCAACAAAAATCTATTGCAGTTCTCATTTCCAGACCATAGAAAATTTCTTTAAATTTGCTAAATATTTTGGCCTATGGAAGATTATATCTTGAAAATTGACATGAAATACATATGTATGCTCTACAAAAAAGCCTAAACTAGGGTAGATTTAGTTGCTTGACTTAAAAATGATTTCTTCCATCCTACCAGTTTCTTAGTTATACGTTCAATAACCATATTCCACAATTTGACTAAAGAATTACCATGGAAGAGAGAGATGCCAAGGTATGTGAAGGGTAATTTTGATATGGTGCAACATAGAATCCTTGCAATTTTTATTTATCTCAAATTGGGGTATTGATAAAGTAAATTTTGCTTTTCTCAAAATTTACTTTCTATCCTATAGTCTCTTCATAGAAGTTCAGAATAGTTTTTATTATTTTGGCTTCAGGAATTGAGGACAAATTGTCATGAATGGTATCATCCATGAATTGTTGATGAGTGGTTTGCCTAGAAATAGAATAGGGTTTAATGCGTGATAGGAGGCCCAATGAGAAATGTTATTTGAGATATCTACCAAGGGATTCAGCCATGATGATGAAGAGAAAAGGGGACAGAGGGTCACGCCTAACACCTCTAAAGCTTTTGAAATCCATTGCAAGTGAACCATTGACAATAATATAGAACAAGATAGAGAAAATGTATTCTTTAATTAGAGCTATCCATTCCTCATGAAACCTAAATTTAGCTAACGCTACAAAGAGGAAATCCTGAGAAATTATATCAAAGGCTTTGTTCATATCAATAAAGTTTAGATGTATGTTTCAGAGCTATTTTTGAGTTAGAGTTTTTTAGATGTATGTTTATCGATACCCACTAAAATATATATATTGGTATTATATGAGGTGATTTGTGTGGGAAAAATAAAATAATTTATAATTTGAAGGCAAATTGGGTAGAAAAATCAAAATCATTTATAATTTGAGGTCGACAAATTAAAATAAAAATAGGTTAATTATTATCAATGGTGAACGAATTTACCCCAAAAAAACTTCCACCCCATAAATTTTGGGTGAATGGGCCCTAGTTAAAGGATCCAAAATTAGCCAATTTAAAATCTTGAAAATCCTAAATAGAGCCAATTTACGATATTTCATGCTTATGCATAACCCTGGCCTAGATCATGCCCTTCACTAATCCAATAGATCTTAGCATCCTAAGCAACTTTTATAGAAGAAAGAAAAACCACACAATCACACACTAACCATCCTTAAGAAACTTTTTTACATTGCATGATTATCATCCCTTTGCACAAAATTAATTTCTAGCCATAGATAGAATTTTTTGAATCCTAATTGATTTACCAAAAAAACTTATCAGCACACACGTGAGTGCTATGATGTGCCCCTTAAATTATAAATGTCATTGTATTCTAAGATTTATGTATACACCTTTCTATTTACATCAAAATATAATTTGGCACAAAAATAAATACATACATACATATATACAATATGTATGTATGTATGTATGTACATACACACACACATATATATGTATGTATATATACATACATATATATGTATACACATATATATACATAAATATATATGTATGTACATACATACATATGCAGGAGCATCCGGCGACAGCAAGGCAATCTTGCATCAACCAAATTTTTTAAGTGTTTTGTTGGCCGTTTTGACAAGGCAAAAGTCGGTCGCGATATCGCGACGTCGCGATATCGCGACGTCGCGATATCGCGACGTAAAAAGCCTTTTTCTCACAAGGCATAATTTGGTCATGATATTGAGACGTCACGATATCACGACATAAAAAAAAATGAAGGGCTCGACGGCAGAATGGTCGCGATATCATGACGTCGTGATATCGTGACATAAAACAAAACAAAGGGGTCGAAGGCGGAATGGTCACGATATCGCGACGTCGCGATATCGTGACATAAAACAAAATGAAGGGCTTGAAGGCAAAATGGTCATGATATCGTGACATCACGATATCGCGATGTCGTGATATCGCGATGTCGTGATGTCACGATATCGTGACATAAAACAAAATAAAGGGCTTGAATGCGGAATGGTCATGATATCATGACATCGTGATATCACGACATGTCGTGATATCATGGCTAGAAGAAAGCAAATAAGAAATGAACATGCGGACGGCCATGCGCATGGAAAAAGAGGCATTTCTGACAAAGCGGCAGTTGCAGGTCATGGGAAATATGGATGAGATAGCATTTCAGAGGAACGGTCTGAGAAATCAATGATTGCAGGTCAAGGGTCTCTTTAATGCATGCTTTCATGGTGAATCGAGGCAGTTGCCAATTATGAAAGGAAAATTGAAGACTCGACGGGGAAAACCAACTTTGCAGGTTTTGTTTAATGTATTATTTTAGAAGGGTCATTAATGGCCTAGAGGGTCAAGACCTCGATAAAAATGGAGTGATTGTAATAGAATAGGGGTGGTGGATTGGAATATTGTAGATATAGAGTGTGTGTGGGAAAACCAAGCCGAGCGCTAGTTATTGTAAGCCTGCAGGCTATTTATGTAAAGGAGATTCTAGATTAATAAAGGAAAATTTGGAATTTACGTGTGTGTGATTTTCCCATCCCCCATCAGTGGTATCAAAGCCAAAAGATTTTGAGTGCGCAGCAGATTCATCGAACATGAGGCAGTTGTGCCAGGATCTATGGTAGGGTTCTGTGAGAGATAGAGTTATAGAAAACCAAGTCGAGCGCTAGTTGTTGTAAGCCTACGGGCTGTAGTTGTTTATGTAAACGGTTATTCTAGATTTAATGAAGAAAATTTTGGATTGAGTAACGTGTGGTTTTCTCGTCCCCCATCAGTGGTATTAGAGCAAAGATCTATGGTAGGGTTCTAAGAGAGAAGAGTGAGTTTAGGATCCCTGAGCGTGTGAGCAGAGCGTCGAAAGTGAGGCAGCCACACCAGGATCGGTTAAGCTTGTGAGAGAGTGAGCAGAATGCCTCCAAGAAGAAACCCCATTGGTGGGAGAGGCATGGTGTCAGCAGAAGATGTTTGAGTTTTATATAGGCAAATCCAAGCCCTACAAGAAGAGATGCATAGAAGGTCGAAGCCAAGAAGAGATGAAGGTAGTGAAGACAAAGTTGAATAAGAAGACTAGTTTGAGGAAGAAGAAGAGGTTGTAGATCCTGCACAAGCCAGGTTGTACAAAGCCATCTCTCAGATTGGAAAGAAGCCAAAGATAGAGGTTTTTGCATACTCAAGAAATCTTGATCCAGAGGAATTGATCGACTAGATCAATGATCTAGAAGAGTACTTTGAGTATGAAGAAGTTGAAGATCCTGAGAGGGTCAGATTTTCCAAGACCAAACTAAAGGGACATGCCAAAATATGGTGGAAGGGAGTGCAATTGGAGAGAAATAGAAGAGGAAAAGAACGGATAAAAAAATGGATGTGAATGGTGGAGAATCTGAAGAGGCAGTTCATCCCAGGAGATTACGAACTGGATCTGCTAAGGAAAATGCAGAGTTTGAGATAGATGAACAAAACTGTCCAAGAGTACATAGAGGATTTTTATAATATCTCCATAAGAACTGGCCATTTAGAGGCGAGCAAGGAGAAGGTGGCCCATTATATCAATGGTTTGAGATCCAGTATCCAGGAAGAGTTGAGCCTAGTTTGGGTGAGCACCATTGAAGATCCTTACCAGTTTGCTCTGAAGGTTGAAGAGAAACTGAACAAAAGGTTTGTGAAAGCATGAGATTTTGGAAGAAATAAATACTAATATGCAATGAAAAAAAAACTAACTCGATGCTAAATGAATATGCATAAAATAGGACAAATGTAATCGAATCAACCAAAAATAAAGAAGAAAAGCAAGAGCACAGCCCTTTTTATATTAATGTGATTCCAAACTCGGTTACAATCCACTTCCTCCTGTCTTAGGGGCTAGGAGTGTTAGCATGTTTTAGTTACAATCATGATTAGTAGGTCTTCTTTTCGCATGCCCACGTTTGAAATGGGCGGGCCAAAGTGTTTCCATCACTCGCGATGATGAATCCTTGGTTCTTGTTTCTCCTGCGATCAAAGAAACTTAGGCTGATTAAACTAGTGAATAAACTAGTGAATAAAATAAGAAATGCATGCAAAAGACTGATTAAACTAGTGAATAAAATAACTCAGGCTGCTGCCAGCAAAACAGTCGGTGAATCTGATCGCTGTTACCTGCAAGTTAGTGATATTCACCAAAAATTGACAAAAACATGATAATATTTGATAAGCAGCTCCTAAAATCTGAATTATGAGCTATCTAAACAGCGTAAAACGTAATGCAGGATATATTTGTCTCCTTTTTGGGTGGGAAAGTCCACCATTTTATAGACCCATGGGGTCTCTTTGGAGGGGTACGCGGGGATGCCACGTGGCGGCCATGCCTTCCCAAGAGGGAGGAGACTCCTCCTTGACTTGGGCTTACATGACTGCCCTTGTGACAGTCCTCTAACTGCCAATCTGCCCACCTACGCGCGCATGCACAGCAGGCGGCAATAATTGACTGTCTTTGGCTGCCACTCGTTTAATGTCTGCTTTAATGGTTTTAATGTTTGCTTTTGAATGCTTAAAATCTGCCTTTGATTGGTCAACGTCCGCCTTTGATTGGTCAACGTCCACCTTTGATTGGTTAAAGTCCGCCTTCGATTGGTTAAACTCTGCCCAGGCGCAAATGCGAAGTTTGTCGCGATATCGCGACGTCGCGATATCGCGACACTTCGGCCAAGGCTTTCCTTTGGGCTTTTGGTGTCGCGATATCGTGACACTTCGGCCAAGGCTTTCCTTTGGGCTTTTGGTGTCGCGATATCATGACACTTTGGCCAAGGCTTTCCTTTGGGCTTTTGGTGTCGCGATATCGCAACGTCGCGATATCACGATGTCACGATATCGCACGTCGCGATATCGCGACACTTCGGCCAAGGCTTTCCTTTGGGCTTTTGGTGTCATGATATCGCGATGTCGTGATATCGTGACACTTCGGCCAAGGCTTTCCTTTGGGCTTTTGGTGTCACGATTTTACGACGTCGCGATTTCGTGACACCTTCGGCCAAGGCTTTCTTTTGACTTTGCCTTGTTAAAATGACCAACTTTGCTTTGTTTACTTTTCGACCTTCTAAAATGCTGTGTAAGTGGCTAGGACCACTGTTTGACCTCTGAGGGCTGCCCTGAAAGCTGTGTGTGTCAATGCGATCAGTGTTTGTAGTCACATAATCGGATTGGTGCTGTTTTGGTGTCTACAGATGCCCCTTTTTGGGAAGCGCTGCGGGTGACGTAGTGCTGAGCAAAAATAGATAACCAAAGCACTAATGATTAGGGTTTCTTGGTAACCTAACCAACTTTTGATGCCCCAAGTATGGAAAGGGCATGCATTCTTGAATCCTTGCTTCTGACGAGCTAAGGAATTTGATTTCAAGTGTTAACCTATTTTGGTGAGGTGTGACTTGAGCTTGGACATTGATCAATCATGATTAGGCAAAGGGCGCAACCTTTTGTCCATAGGGGAACCTTGTGTTCATGCTTCGGGAATGCCAAGTGTTTGATCAATTTGATTGCTTGCTTGTTTACTCGCCCCAAGCAGGAGCGTGATTGTCTTTGTCAATGATTCTTTGAATGCATGTCATTGCTTTGATTGGGTGTGTGCTTGTTGATTGGTGACTAAGTGTGACTACCCCCTCAAGCGACGAATCGATGAGGGAATGACCTTCATGAGAAAAGCGACGAGTCGCTTGACCCAAGATGACTTGTGCAAGGGTGCCTTTAGATGGTTTACCATTAAGCATGTGCAATTTCCCGACATTTGGACCTATTTTTGGTGGGTGTTAACCCTTTTGGTGATGCCATAATGGGGTGAAATCGTCGAAAACCCGTCTTCCCGTGGAGCGGTCCGGCTATGGTAGCCTTCTTGGGGAAGTAGGAGAGTGACAATTTGAGCCCCGACATCGATTTTCTATGCCAAGAGGTTAAGTGCAAGAGCACTTGTGTCCGGCAATGCTTATTGCTATGTTTTTGTGTTGCATTTTTGTGATGTTTTTGTTGTTTTGATTTTCTTGCTTTGTGTATATGTCATGATTTTATGTTATGCACAATGATTGATGTTGATGGATGCATGCTACTTTATATTGATGTATGCACATGGTATGATAAATGTGATTGTTGTATGTTGATTTATTTTGATGGATGCATATGTTATGATGAATGCAAATGTTTTTGATTTATATGTGATATGCAGAAATGAAATGGATGAATAGAATTTGTGATGTTTGGCTATGGCACCATAGACTGTTTAGGACTCTGTTATTTTGTCTTTTAGGCGATTGTTGTGATGCATGACTTTGTATGTATACATGTGGGTTTTATTTTTTTGTATTTTCTGATGGTATTGTAAGGATGAAAAGTAGCGCAGTTGGTTTAGAAATGTAGCTAAGGTTTTCTGAGACTCAGACGGTTTTAACTTACTAGCCATGATTGTACTTTATCTTACAAGACTTTTGAACAAGGTATGAATCGGACTTGTTTTTGACCAAGCTATTTCACATCCCTCGTGTGTGCAATTGAGTTCATTTATGTGGTATTTGTCAAGATACCGCCAGTGCCAGATGGGCTTTCAACCGAACCTCGTACTGAGGATCACCTAATTAGCTCCACTAACTCCTTTGTTGTATTTAGTTAGATTAATCTGTGGTGTTATCCAAGATACCATAAGCTAGCTCATCCTTATGCAAACATTGGTCTGCACACACGCAAAGCGAATGTGACAGACATATCGTCATGCGGGTAGGATACCACCATTGCCAGATAGGCTATCAACCAAACCTCGTAATGAGGATCACCTAGATGGTTTTCGAATGCTGAGAATTCCAGGGATTCAAGTTCGGGATATTTGTTGGCTGAATGATTTAGAAAGTTGCTCGTCTATATAGTGATGAAAATCACTGTTTATTTTCTATTAATTCTTTTTGAGCAAGGATTTTGAATAGTGGTGATAACCACTATTATTTGATTTTGTATTTTGAGTATTGTGAGTTTGGGCTGGTGAGTGGCCTTGATCCTTGTGGCCTTGGGGATGACTACGCATCCTTTGCAGGGACGTGTAGTACGAATCCTTACGACGTTGGGAACCAAGGGGGTGATGGAGATTATGGAGTAAGGGCATTGATCTTTTAGGCCTTGGGGATGACTACCCATCCCGATTAGGGGCGGATAGTACGAATCCTTACAACTTGGAGACCAAAGGTGAATGGAAAGTGTTAGGATGATGATTTGTTGGAATTTTGTTTGTGAATGGCGTTGATCCCTTTTGGGTCTTGGGGATGACTACCCATCCTTTGCAGGGACGTGTAGTACAAATCCTTACAACTTTGGGAACCAACTATGATTGGGATTTGGTAGTGGTGAAAACCACTATTTATTAAGGTGAATGGATAGGAAAGAGCTCGTCCTTTTGTCAATTCTCAGCATTCTAGAACCATTCGCACAGGGGGATGAGCAAGATAACCGTTTCACTTATGGTGACCTGGATTATTGCGCAGGTTTCATCTTTCATTCACACAACTTGGGAATTTTTATGTGTTTTAATTTGTGTTGGGATGTTACGTAACAAGGCGTATTTCAAGTGTAACTCTACCTTCGTAAAATCTGTCTGACTCGGTACATTACGTAGCTAAAGAGCAAAATGATGACCGAATCACGAAAACTCTTGATACATTAAAAGACCACCGACTCTAGTGTGGTAAAAAGCAATGCATGGTGTTTTTGTTGTTTTTGTAAAATGGAACAGTGTGGAACAAGATGGACTAGCAGAGCAATTACAGCCTATGGTGCCTTTGACCTGTACGACCACAAATATGCAATGTATGGATGCAATGCTTTAATGCAGCTATGTATTTTTGTATTTTTGATGGATTGATTTTTGTGAATATGAAGATGAGGTGCGAGAAGAGCTCTCTATTGATGAATTTGAGTATGCCTAGAAATGAGATGCAAATTTTTTTTTGTTGTTTTTGATGATTTTTGAATTTTAACTTTTCTTATTTTTGACCAAGCGATTGTGGAAATCCTTGGAGCATTTTGGGATTGACCAAGCGATTTTAGGGATCCTTGGAGCATTTTTGGGATTGACCAAGCGATTATAGAATCCTTGGAGCATTTTTGGGATTGACCAAGCGATTATAGAATCCTTGGAGCATTTTTGGGATTGACCAAGCGATTATAGAATCCTTGGAGCATTTTTGGGATTGACCAAGCGATTATAGAATCCTTGGAGCATTTTTGGGATTGACCAAGTGATTGCGATAATCCTTGGAGCATTTTTGGGATTGACCAAGTGATTATAGAATCCTTGGAGCATTTTTGGGATTGACCAAGTGATTACGATAATCCTTGGAGCTTTTGGGGTGACCAAGCGATTGTGATAATCCTTGGAGATTTTTGGTTTGGATTATGGCTCTTCAGGGGATAGAGGTACCCCCAGCTTGATGGTCTTTGCACTCCGGATCTAGCTCTGGAGGGATGGGCACGAATGGATCGTCCCTATGCATGGATAGGAGGACAGGGTCTACCCTCGGTATTGATATTGCTATGGGATCTCTGGGCGGAAGTTGATCTCTGTATGCCCAAAGTGGTGGATGTAATGCTTGGTCCCACTGCGGTGGGTTAACGTGCCACTCATGCCCTAGTATTATGTTTATCTATTGACATGCTTCCTCGATTTTTATGGGATGTCGATGTTGTCGCATGTGATTGTTGTGGGCTATCTCTATTTTATCTTCACCTTCGACCAGTGAGTACAGCTCATCATAATCTAGAGATTCTGAGACATGGAGGACTGCATCATCAGGTAGCCCTATGGTTAAAGGTTGATCCTCTTCGAAAGGAGCCTCATGTAAGTTGGGCCTTGGGAGCTCCAAAATCTTGGTCTCTATCGACTCTAAGTGCTCTAGCGCTTTGCATGTATCGGGAGATTTGAGCTCCTCCTCTTTGGTTGGTTCTTGTTGAGGAACTTGGGGCTTATGGA
This sequence comes from Wollemia nobilis, assembly GCA_028583015.1. Taxonomy (NCBI): domain Eukaryota; kingdom Viridiplantae; phylum Streptophyta; class Pinopsida; order Araucariales; family Araucariaceae; genus Wollemia; species Wollemia nobilis. The sequence continues at coordinate 2,912,087 of JAQPPZ010015522.1, forward strand.
GGGGTGGCCAGATAGCACCCCCATGCCTTGGTAGGGCAGTTCATCCCGCTCTTCTTCTCGCTCTGATTCCTTAGAGGCTTCTTGATGAATTTCTAAAGGTGGCCCATAAACCTGAGTGGGTTCCTGAGGAAGGTGCCCATCATTGGTTATAGGATTAGCCTCCCGCTCATGTCTAGGAGGCGTCGGGGGTGGTGCTTGATAAGGTCGTGGAGACTTGTCTCGCACCCGGGGGTTGTGCCTCTCATAATGTTTTGTCTTATGTGTGTGAGGGGTTGGAGTCCTCTCCTGCATAGTGTGTTGGAACAACTCATCCTTCTGGTGCTGAAGGTGCTCTTTATTTAGAAGATACCATTGCTCTAACTATTGTCGTTCTAGCTCAAGTTGCGTGAGTTGCATCCGATGTGCGAAATGCTTGACAGATTCTAAGATAGTTGGTCTTACCGCCTCATGTCTAGAAGGCCTAGATGCCTCTCCTAGATATCTATCTCGGTCGTAGTGATCCAAGATCTCTATAGGCCGCCTCCCTCTGTTGGAGGTAGTGGCATTTATCCGAGGCTCCGGCCTCAGTAGGTGATCCTGATAGCTAGCATTTGCGGAGGCGTCTTGCTCCCGTGATGTATATTGTTCTTGAGGAAGGTAAGGGTTTTCCTCTTGCTCTTTGTCATAAGTGAAAAAGGAACGGGTGGAGTTGGCTCGCCCCGCCTGAGGAGCCTTGTGCTCTGGATTTGTCTTTGTAGTCCTGACAACTAGAGGGGGTGAAGGAGGGATAGTGTAATGATGTGGTTCCTCCCGTTGAACCCTATGTTGACCTAGCGCTTCATCGCGCGGTGACCGCTCATAGCGAGCATCTAAGGGAGCTCTCCTATGACTGTACCCCTCATGGAAGGGTGTGTGCTGAGTGCTATGCTGAACAGGAGTGCTCCTCGAAGAGGTGCCCCTATAGTCCCATTCTGTCGGGGCACGGAGGGGACTGCCTTGTGTGTCAGGCCGCCAAGGTGGTATGACCAAATCCTTGGGGCTATACCGGAGGTGACTTGTGCCTCCTTGGATATTCCCCACAGCATCCGCCCGTGATTGGGCTTGGCTACGGGTGAGCACCATTGTGGTGCTCTTCTACTAGCTAAGCAGATTTTTATCTCGTTTATGATGATTTTTTTTTTTGTTACACTAAGCAGAAATGAACACACACATACACAAACAGTGATTATCTCTTTTAAGGATTAATAGTGTGTCCTAAACTGGTTTAGTGCATTTTGATGTTTTGTTTTGTTTTTGCAAGTTTTGAAGAACGTTTAAATGCATAATGTTGGCTCATATGACTCCCATAAATGGTCGCCCCTTCAATATACCATTGTCGGACCGATATACCAACCTCTCTATATACCCGCCCTTACGAGAGGGAAACTATAGGTACGTGAGAGCAGATGGTACGTGGAACATAGGCGGTACGGAAGGGGGATTGTCCTGTTAATGACACCTACCATAGAAGACTTATCCTCGCACGCATGGGAATCACCCCAGCAACACTCGGTCAGCTTTCATCAGGATTTACGCCTAACAACAGTGACAATCGGGGTGATGGATGCAAAATCAAGCCAAGGTGGTGATGAAATCCACCGATGGTCTTGATCAAGGGCTGGGGTTTTACGACCAGCTCCTTGGTTTAATTTTACCACGTGATGTGTGTGGGGTTCATTTTATTTAATGAAAATGAAACAAGCATAAACAACTTTCCCTAAGCAAGTAAAAGTTGACAGAAAAATAGAAACAAAAAATAATAATAAAAATAAAATAAAAAATGACAGGTACAATTTTGGAACCTTACCTCTTTTCTGCTCAAATCGGCTGTCTTTTCTGCCCAAATCAGTTGTTTCTGATTCGGCCCGGTACCTTTAAGCACAAAAACATAAATTTCAATCAGTTTCTGAATCTAAAAAAAAATAGGGGACAGGGTCCCACCGTGATCGCCACTGAAAGCATGAGATTTCGAAAGAAAGAAATACTAAGATGCAATGAAAACAAAACTAACTCGATGCATGAAATAGGAAAAATGTAATCAAATCAAGAAAAAATATAAAGAGAAAGCAGGAGCACAACCCTTTTATATTAATTACAAACTCGGTTACAATCCATCTCCTCCCTTTTTAGGGGCTAGGAGTGTTAGCATGTTTTAATTACAATCATGATTAGTAATCTTCTTTCCGCATGCCCACATTTAAAATGGGCGGGCCAAAGTGTTGCCGCCGCTTATGATGATGAATCCTTGCTTGCTGCTTCTCCTACGATCAAAGAAACACAAAGACGTTAGTAGCACCTGTAACAAAAGGATAGAACGTTTGACTTTAGAAATCAATAAGAAATACATGCAAAAGATTGATTAAACCAGTGAATAAAATAACTCTAGCTGCTGCCAACAAAACAGTCGATGAATCTGATCGCTGTTACCTACAAGTTAGTGAACACCAAAATTGCAAAAGCATGATAATATTTGATAAGCAGCTTCTAAAATCAATTGAGATCTAACACAACTAATGCGATATATTTGAAAAAAATATAATAAAATAAAATAATTAAAATGAAGCTAAGAGTGTGTGGGGTGCCCAAGCGGGCCACCCCCGTTGGAACTTGACTTCGACGCCAATCCACTAGGGATGGGCCCAAAATCTCAGAGAATGTGGTGTCGTCGAATTGATGGATTACTGTGGTCAAATGTCGGGTTTAGGTCCAGATCCACGCTTCTAACAGCCACCCAATAACCTCTCTTGCGAAAGAGATTACGGGTGTAGAAGAGATGAATCGAAAAGGAATGCAATCGGGTGTTTGATTTGGCAGCACTTCGTTGCTTGGAAATGTCTACCAACTTGTCTTTTTGGGTGGGAAAGTCCACCATTTTATAGACCCATGGGGTCTCTTTGGAAGGGCACGCAAGGATGCCACGTGGCGGCCATGCCTTCCCAAGAGGGAGGAGACTCCTCCCTGACTTGGGCTTACATGACTGCCCTTGTGACAGTCCTCTAACTGCCAATCTGCCCACCTACGCGCGCATGCACAACAGGCGGCAATAATTGACTGTCTTTGGCTGCCACTCATTTAATGTCTGCTTTAATGGTTTAATGTTTGCTTTTAAATGCTTAAAATCTGCCTTTGATTGGTCAACATCCGCCTTTGATTGGTCAAAGTCCGCCTTTGATTGGTTAAATTCTGCCTCAATTGGTTAAACTCTGCCCAGGCGTAAATGCAAAGTTTGTCGCGATATCGCGATGTCACGATATCGCAACGTCATGATATCATGACACTTCGACCAAGGCTTTCCTTTGGGCTTTTGGTGTCGCGATATCGCGACGTCGTGATATCACGACACTTCGGCCAAGGCTTTCCTTTGGGCTTTTGGTGTCGCGATATCGTGACGTCGCGATATCGCGACACTTCGGCCAAGGCTTTCCTTTGGGCTTTTGGTGTCGTGATATCGCGACGTCGCGATATCGCGACACTTTGGCCAAGGCTTTCCTTTGGGATTTTGGTGTCGCGATTTTGCGATGTCGTGAAATTGTGACGTCATGATTTTGCGACACCCTCGGCCAAGGCTTGCTTTTGGGCTTTGCCTTGTTAAAACGACCAACTTTGCTTTGTTTACTTTTTGACCTTCTAAACTGCTGTGTAAGTGGCTAGGACCACTGTTTGACCTCTGAGGGCTGCCCTGAAAGCTGTGTGTGTCAATGCGATCAGTGTTTGTAGTCACATAATCGGATTGGTGCTGTTTTGGTGTCTAAAGTTTGAGAGTAAGCAAAGAGGAAGAGGGCATGGAGGAAAGACTGGTGGAAGAAAAGATGAAGGAAAAGAGGAGAAGAAAGAAGAAGTTAGCAGCAGCCGGGATCAGAAGGAAGATGAGGAACCCAGATCCAGTGGCCAGAATAACTACCCAAGAGGAAGAGGTAGATCTGGATGAGGAAACAGAGGAGGAGTGTTTCGTGGAACCTGTTTCCACTATGGAGAAGAGGGACATCGGGCATACGAGTGTCCCCAGCACCATGAGAGGATGAACAAGAGACCTGAGGGTCCTACCAGAGCTGCTGTAGCAGATGAAGATGCTGAATCAAAACATTCTGAGGAGGTAGAGAGAGGAGAAGTCATGGTCACAAGGAGAGCCATGTTGATTGAGGAAGACAAGCCAGAGCAGAGGAGAAGCCTATTTCGCACGAGGTGCAAAAGCATAGGTAAAGTCTATAATGTTATTATAGACAATGGAAGTACTGATAACTTAGTATCCGAAGAGATGGTTGCTAAGTTACAGATGGAAAGGAGGAGACACACGCATCCATACCGGATTACGTGGGTGCAAAAGGACCACAAAGCATGGGTATATGAACAATGCTTAGTCACGTTCAAGGTTGGGAGATACCATGATGAAGTCCTGTGTGATGTTTTTCCCATGGATACTTGCCATTTGCTATTAGGAAGGCCATGGCAGTTTGATCGGAGTGTAGTGGATGATGGTCGTGAAAATACTTACTCCTTGGCGAAATATGGAGTGTGCCACAAGTTAAAACCATTATAGCTAGTGGACAAGAAGGTGTGTAGCAGTGCCAAAATTTGTCTGGTAGAAGGTAGAAAACTTTTTTGCTAGGAGACGGGTTTCAAGCGGGCTGTAGAGGCAGGTGCACGGTTGGAGATGTTACAAAATACGCAGATCGAACAACACAGAAGTGAAGGCCACTTCTCCATTTACCCTGGGTGTCTGATGCAGGAGCATCCAGTGGCAGCAAGGCAATCTTGCATCAACCAAATTTTTCTAAGTGTTTTGTTGGCCATTTTAACAAGGCAAAAGTCGATCGCGATATCACGACATAAAAACCCTTTATCTCACAAGGCAAAATTTGGTCACGATATCACGACATAAAACAAAATGAAGGGCTTGAAGGTGAAATGGTCACGATATCGCGACGTCACGATATCACGACAAAACAAAACAAAGGGGTTGAAGGTGGAATGGTCGAGATATCACGACGTCACGATATCATGGTGTCGCGATATCGTGATATAAAACAAAATGAAGGGCTCAAAGGCAAAATGGTCGTGATATCATGACATTGCAATATCATGACGTCGCGATATCATGACATAAAATAAAACAAAGGGCTTGAAGGCAGAATGGTCACGATATCGCGACATCGCGATATCGCAACGTCGTGATACCGTGACATAAAACAAAATGAAGGGCTTGAAGGCAGAATGGTCGTGATATCACAACATCGCGATATCATGACATGTCATGATATCATGGCCAGAATAAAAAAAATAAGAAATGAACACGCGGACGGCGATGTGCACGAAAAAAGAGGCATTTCTGACAAAGCTACAGTTGCAGGTCATGGGCAATATGGATGAAACAACAATTCAAAGGAATGGTCTGACAAAATGGCGGTTGCAAGTCAAGGGTCTCTTTAATGCACACTTTCATGGCAGATCGGGCAAGTTGCCAATTACGGAAGGAAAATTGAAGACTCGGTGGGGAAAACTGACTTTGCAGGTTTTGTTTAATGTATTTTTCCGAATGGGTCATTAATGGCCTAGAGGGTCGAGACCTCGATAAAAACTCAGTGATTGTAATAGAATAGGGTGGTGGATTGGAAGATCGTAGATATAGAGTGTGTGTGGGAAAACCAAGCCGAGCACTGGTTATTGTAAGCCTGTGGGCTATTTATGTAAAGGAGATTCTAGATTAATAGAGAAAAATTTGGAATTTGCGTGTGTGCGATTTTCCCATCCCCCATCACATACATATATCTATATATATGTATGTATGTACATACATATATATGTATGTATATATATGTATATACATATATATGTATGTATGTATAACATACATACATACATACATACATACATACATACGTATATATGTAGATATAAATGTATATTTATACATACATATGTATATGTATTTATATATGTACACACACACACACACACACACACACACACACACACACACACACATATATATATATATATATATATATATATATATATATATATATATATATATATATATATATATATGTAATAATATAGAGCAAATTTCCTAGGATTTGGGTTCCCTTGGATTAGATATCTTGTGCCTTCCTGATCCAACTGTTTGCATTTCACAAAACCCTTTCTTTGGAGTGGCTAAAGACTACTTATCTCTTATCCTTACATCATAATAAGAAGCTAGTCCATCCTCATATGTGGTAATAAAATCCTCCAAAGAAAATTTAGCTTCCATATGGGCTCTTCGATCACCTCTTTTGAATAGTGATTGGCCTCCATTTGATATTCTCTAGCCACATCCTAAATGTAGTCATCATCCTCCATTTGATTCTCTTTGGCCATAGTACTAGTATTTTACAACCAATTTGACATCCTCAACATAGTTTAGATTGAATTTTATCAATGTGGAAGGGTAGTAGATTTTACACATAGATCTTGATATTTTGACCTTTGTAAGGGGTGCCATAGGAGAATAATCTAGAGATAAATAACATCCCAGTTTGACAATGAATTCTCTAGATCAAAATAGACCAAAGTAGATAAAAAATTCAACCACGATCACCTCCTAAATATTTTTTAGCTTTGGGAGTTTACATAGTACCATTGATGTATCATTGACCATCCCAACTATCTAGATAGTAGTACTATCTGATTGCTAAACTCTAGGGCTTGAGCGAGTGTAATCCATTCCCATTACTTTGTATACTACCTTAAGCATACCAATAGTGGTTTCTCTTGAGTCAATCATGCAGTTGTATACTATCCACTCCTTTTGCAAAGATATGTAGAAAAGATGTGGTTAGATCTTACCCATATTGGGGTTTGGTTAGTTCTAATCTAGATTTAAGTATGACAACTTATTTTCTAAATATTGATGCCTTTTAATGTTTCTTTGAACATATAATATTTTATTGAGAATTAGCAATGAAACATAAAAGTTTGCCTTAGAAGGAGTCTTCTTGAGTTCAACAATATTGTACATAGTCACTCCCAACAATGTTTGTTCCTTTTGATCAGGTTTTTCAAATATTTCATGATATTACTTAGTGTATTCTAATATTTACATTTTGGTCATAGAGGGATATCTCAACCTTCTTAGTGCTTATTCCTTAAGATCCTCTTACACAACCATTACTTTTGTTGGCTCAATCCATTCTCATTTCAGCCTTGGCTTCTCTTTTGCTTGACCTTTGTAAGGCTAAGTAGGATCTTTGAATGGATGTAGCTTTTGTGGCTCAACTTGTAGAGTCATTTTTGGATTTGGTCAAAACTTGAATAGATTATTCTATAGTGAACATTCGAGAAAGGAAATTGCGTTACTTTGCTGTATTAATGTGCTTATCTACAATTTCCAAGTTGGATTTGAATAATCGTGTTCTCTTTCTGGCTGAATGCTTGAAGTGATGTTCTTTTTGTTTCACTCCATATTGTTCCGAATTATTGTCTATAAATTTGTTTGATTTGTGGTACTTCCTTCTTCTATAAAGGAAAGAGAAGATGTATGTTTTTCTTGTCTCTCAGCTTATTATATATATATAAGTATATATATAGTTCTTTATTTTCTAGACTAGCAACATTTTCATATTGTTGGAGTTAAACTTGGTGTTTTTAATCTACTCTTTTGATTACACCTTTTATTAATGATTTTCTCATGGGAAGTGACCTCAGGTTACTTTATTTTACCACTATGGTGATAAAATAAAATGTTCATTATATATTATTTTTGAATTAGAGTAAGGTGAGTTGACACAAATTATTTGAATTAAGTCCACAATATTATGATGGCCTGGTAATAACTTTTCTCTTATATAGGAGATATACTATAATTTGGAGTAAAATTTGGTTCGTTAAATCATCTTTTGAGTACACCAAAGTGTGAGAAAGGACTCACTTAGTCATTCGAATTGGTGATAACACCAATTACATTCATTATGGCCTATAGTGAAACTACCTAAAACTATTTTGGGAACTTCCCATGTTATATTTCCTTTGGTTGGAAAAACATGGTGAGAATATCGGGTTCCAATCAAAGTATTAATATTTAATTCATACAGGGAGTGTTTGAAATTGCTACATATATTGAATGGATTTAAATATACCTCTATGGTTTTATGAAGACCCTTTGATATATGTGTATGGGATTATTATCTAATATGGTATGTTTGTATTTCCACATGCAGTACCAATGACCTTTGTGTGTATGTTCTATATCTATTTTGGAGTATAGGCTTTGTGGTAATCTAGTGAAAGATTTCAAATAACTTGAACCTTTAGTTTAATTATTTTATACATGATTTTTTGGAGGTATATTAATGTATTTAGACTAAGTTTTGAAATGAATATGGAGTTTGAGTTTAATGGAAGGTTTTGTGGGGATATTTTTGAAATGAGGTAATTAATGAATGTTCATGGTTTTCTTAAAAAGTGAGGTATTGAGCCCACTACTTGCAAAATGAAATATACATATTTGCTTTTAATTTTGTTAAAATATCATTTATAAGAAGTGAGCGTATTAAATCTGTGATTTTATTTGGAAAGGTATAATAGAGCATATCTTATGAAAATATACTTGCAATGAAATGAATACATGCATTAGGGAATGCACTCTCATGTTAGGAAACTATTTCTGATCCCTTAAATACATCTTCTTCTTGATGGTTAAAGGAAATATTTAGAGAAGGTATGTTTAAAGATGTACATGAGTGTAGAGCATCGAAAAGAGATTTTAGTTGTCATTCTTTTAGATCATGTTGAAAAGAATTTTGTAAAGTATTGCATATTCATTTTATTATAAGATACTTGGATACATTTATGTAATAAATATTATTGCTAGAATTCTCTTGAGTGGAGATAAATATTTTGAAGACTATGTAATTGGTGAATTTTGTGTTAAGAATGGAAATATTGGTTTAATAGATTTGATCCAACAGGTTGTGTATTGCGATTTATTCATATTGTTGTAAAAATATTTTTAATTTTTATTTCGACAATATAAGAGGAAAAATACATTATGTATTTTGGTTAAATCTATATATAAGTATTTTAATTGTTTAAAAATGAGAGATATTATACTTTTATGAGGTATTTGGATCGTTTTAGATGAAAATTATTGAAACCTTCTTGCTAAGCATGATGTTAGAATAATACCTGTAAGCATCATAAAGGAACTTCATGGTCTTAACTAACATATGCCTTGAAAATAATCAAAGAAATATGGCATTTGTATATTGGAAAGGTGATAATTCATTTTATTGTTTCCTTTTAAAAGGTAAGTATTTTGATAGGGTTAAGCCTAAATTGTTATTTAGTAAGTAATCAAGAAACTTTTAGGTAATAAATGAGCCATGTTTTAAAGAAATTTATTTCATGATGGACCTTAACTATATAAAAATAAATAAGATATTTAAAGTATTTGCATGCATGGGTTAAGGTTTAGAAAGAGACCTATTGGTGGAAGAACTAGCTCATTGTAGATATGAGAAGGATAGTTTGAACCCAACATGACTAATACACCTACATAGACATACTTATGTATGGTGTAGATATTTGCATGTTCTTTCAACAGAATGAAAGGGATAAGCTAGTTCATTGGCAAAAATGAGACTGATGGCTTGAATTTGTACTACAACTAGTACAACTACATAGACATATATATGTGGGTTGTAGGCATGGGGGTATTGCATGATGGATCCAAATGAGATATGATGACTCAAAATTATGGTGGGATAATAAATTAGTTAGAAAAAAACTTAAATTATTTAGTTGAAACTTAGGGGATTCCTTGTTAAAAAGGAATGGACCAATCCCTAACAAGTATATGTGTATAATATATATAATAATTTTTTTTGGCTCACAAATATGATGGATTTTTTGGGACATGACATGGATCTCAGACATGAGGTAAATTTTGTTAGCTTATGGTCCTCTTGAAGCTTACATGTGTCCTCTCCATTGAATTTTAGCCCATGTCATAGTGCTAAAGACATGATTTTATGGAATGACTTTGGATCCTTTTAGAATAATATTTTTTCCAAGATTTAGGAAAGGTCTAATTTGAGTCCTTGTTATCATGTCCCTCATTGGAGTGTGATATTCTTCACTTCCAATTTAATATCAATAGTTCCCTTGATTAGGAACTAGGTTTTGTGCACTTTTCCCCTTGGTAGACCAAATTTTTGGCAAGTTTTTTTCTAGGTTAGGGACTAGAGGTGGTCCATTGAGGTTGAGATTTGAATTTCTTATTAAGAAGTGTTGGAGGCCAGGTTTTTGGAATTTTATTATCATGAATTCTTCAAAGAAATACATTCTAATTCTAGAACCCAATAGGCTAGAATTTGTTGAAGATTTAAAGAAATTTTTGATACATAGGGAATTCTCAAATGCCTGCAGAAGTTGAATGGTTATTATTTCCTCCTAGCCAAGCATGTGGTCCACTCTTGGAAAAATGACAAGGCTAAATTTGGAGAGTTGGAATATTCTATCTCCATTTAACTTATTGTTGAAGACACTAGTCTCTTGGATAACAAGACCTGTCACTTTAGGGATAAGCATTCCTTGTCTAGTGAGACAATAAATTTTATCAATATTGAGGAAGTCCTCGAATATTACAAGAATGAATTCATAACGGGATCTCTTAAGGATCCATGGGATTGATTGCCTTAATTGTAATGAAATATTTTATCTTGGATAAATATCAAGAGATGCTAAGAATATTCCACATCATGTTATTGAATCAATGCGAGAGGAAAGTGGCTATGAATATTTTGGCATTCCTATTCAACTCCCTGGAATGCTTGGATTGGAAGGACCAAAAATATAAAGTGAAGAATACCCTTAACCAAGGTCTTATTAATATTAATTTTGATTATGTGATGGCTTCTAGAGGCCTTTCTAGAGATAATATTCTAGCCATCCTTCCAGCTAACCCTATTCCCGTGGTGGTGTTGAACTCTTTGGAGGAATAATATTATTTTTCCTAGGAGTTAAAATTTAACTATGGGGAGAAAATAGATTCGCAATTTGGGTTGGAAACCCCATTGCCCTCTAGTCTCATCTGCATTGATACCCAATATTCTTCCAAGGACTTGATAGCCCCTTTGATTAGTTCGGTTAAAATCTTAAATTCAAGGACCTTGAATACTATTCTGGGTCCCTCCTCAACTCAGACTAAAGGTCCCTTGTCTCTCATTGAGTTAGGACCAGGGAGTGGTGGTTCCTATATGAGGATTTCAAAGCGGATGGTTTTCAAATAGTCTCCACTAAACCCTATCAAGGTGGGTGACCCTAAAGAAATTCCAGCCCCAACTTCAAAGAAAGTTAAATTTTTGAAAGTAATAGACTACAATCCTAATCCTAACTCTCAGGTTGATGTGAAGATCTCACAAGCACCCACTTGATCTTATTTCAATACCTCGATTCTAAATTTGTAGAACTCTATTTTTGATTTTTTGATGGTGGCTATCTCTTATGCCAAATCCATCAAAGATGTTGTAAATGGAGATCACCCTAACATCCCTATGGAGCGATTCAATAATATTTTTGAGGATAACTCCATTTAAGGAGTGTTTGTTCTATGGTTTTTGTTGTGGTCTAGTTTTTTGTGGCTTATCCTACATGGGAAGTGTTTTGGGTGCTTCCTTGCATTGTTGTATCTTAAGGTGTCATCCTTTTTGTTCTATTTTTCTCCCCCTAGTTGGGCTATGTTAGGGTTTCGAAGAGTCCTATGGTTTCTTCTCGTTTGGTTTCCTAAGTCCCTTATGAACACTAGTTGTTCTGATCCTCGACCAATCTCTTTTTGGCCTTGATTTGGTTTGTTAAAGATTCAAGGACCCTTTCAAAACTCCTTCTATCTTTTATAAAAAAATGAAGCACTATATTTTTGGAAATTTGAATGACACTCTTGTTATTCAATATCCACTTGATGGTACCACAAACCTGTGGCAGGTATAGATTGGACATTTGACCTAATGCATTCACCATATCACCAAAACCATTTAACATTACATTTGTATCATTGCTTATCTATTCCTGGAAAGCATAGAATATACCATCAATTTGTAATTACTCCATGTGAGAATCAATATAAAAGGATTAGAGGATGGTAACTACCTTGTTAACTGTATTTATTACTATCATGTTTTAAATAGATCAACTATAATTTGTTTGAATAACATCATTCAAAGGAAGCATGGGGTAACAAGAAGTCCAATGCTAAATATTTTAGAATCTTTGGATATAAAACATTTGCTCACATTCCTTATGATATTATAGAAAAGAATTTTTTAAATTGTATCTTTGTTGATTATAATGATCAAAACAAAGGATACATGTTCTATGATTGTAGTGTGGTGGTTGTGTTCATAAATAGGGATGTCAATATCAATGAAGGGTTTGAGGATAAGATGCAATAATTTACCACTCCTATTCCATAAATGGACATAAATATTGATGTATCACATAATACCTTTGAAATTGATGAAAATTTAAAGTTAACTTCTAGTGAAGATCAATAATCAAGTCCTATGAAGCCCAAGAGTATTTAAAAAATATATCAAAGGAATCAAAAATTTATTATGCACTAATGACCATAATTATGAAGACTAATGATCCTCAATATTTTGAGGAGGCTAATAAAAAATCTAATGGCCCATTAAGAAGCCCAAAATCAAGGCACAGTAGTAAACAAATCTCATTTTTGTGTGCTAGTATAGAGATTTAATCTTTGTATTTATGTGGAGTATATTTTATTCTTGTGGTGTTGTATCTTCTTCAAACTATGGCCTCATCATATAAAAATTTAAATTTTATTGCCACTACAAAATTGAATGGTTCTAATTATGCAAATAAAAAATGTGAGATTGAGTTAATTCTAAAAATGAAAGGATTATGTGAATTAAAATCTAAAAATAGCAGTGAGCATGTAAAATGGGATAAAATGGATATGAATGTTTGAGAAACTATTTAATGGTAAATTAGTATAATTATTAGGCCCTATTTTCAAGATCTAAAACAACAAAAGAAGTGTGGGAGACTTTATAATCAATGTATGAGAGAACCAACAAATTCAAGAACTTTTTTGAGCATCATGAGATTAAGAGAGAAATGAGCAATAGGTATACTCTCCAACAAAATTGTGTTGCTAAAAGAAATAATAGAAACTTGGTGGAGATGGGTTGTGCTATGATTTTGCATTTGAAGTGACCTATTGAAATCATTGAACTCAGTCTAAATAATGAAAATCAAAATGTGAGAACTATTACTGCATTATCTCTTGCTACCCTTGCAAGGTTGCAACGCCTTATGGTATTACACATTTTGATTCTATTCTTAAACCTCTATGGAAGGGTATATTTTCACACAAAGGTAAATTTATTATGAACTTATTGAAGGAAAGCGAATTGATCATACCTTTGATGTATGCTATGTATGTGAGTTTTCATACAAAGGAAGTGTTGGGTATCCTAATTTGTAAGTTTCAATCTCCAAATGAGGAAATGGAGAAGATTATTCTCAAAGTGGTCAAAAAATGTGTCAGTATAGAGGGTGTGGATGTACATTACATCAGAGGAAATATATTTCCTTAATTTTACCTTATTTTATAGGTTAGGAGAATGGCTTTGGATTGAAGAAATTATAGACAATTAGTAGGTATAACTACTGAGATAGCTAACAAAGTAGGAGTTGCAAAAATTATGGGAAGACTTATTGAAGACCTTAAACATGAAAGTGAACATTTAAATTATTCAATAAAGTTGTAAGAACATCCTTTGATCAAATGTCTTTTGCAATGTAGATCTAAATAATAAATAGGGTTGCTCTAATACCCTAAAAAAATATGCAAAGACTTATAAAATAAAAGCATCACATTCTGAGTATATTATTCCAAGGGTTCATGACCAAGAAGCTTTAGATCATTTTTGCGTATATAAGGAAATATATAGGATTTTTATTTTCGGTTTTCAGTTTCAAAACAACTTGAGATAGTTCCAAGATTTTAGAAGAGGGAAATGACTAACCAACTATAATGGATAATTTACATAGACAACAATGGACTAGTATGGATTATATTTATCTAATATTTGATTAGATAATGAAATTAATGCAATAACAAAAATTAAACCACTCTAATGCACTATTTATTCTATTTCCTTGAAATCATACAATATCTTCCTATCGAACAATCTACTTACAAATGTACAATCAATTAGAAATCATACAATATCTTAGTAACTATACAATATCCTAGTAATCATATGATCCAAGCAATCTTACAATCCAAGCAACCATATGATCTAGGTAATCATACAATATCTTGGAAACCAAACAATCTAGAAAACCATACGATCCAAGAAACTATACAATTTCTTGGCAATTGTATAATCTAGGCAACTATACAATTTAGTGATTCAATTGTTCACTTGTATAATTACTTCTTAATTGCTAGAGTTTTTATCGTATGATTGTACGATTCCAATTCTAACCCTAATGCATATTTTATCTTTCATGTAATTGTATAATTTTACTTTTGTATGGTAGGTTTTGTTGCACTCCAAATTAATATTTTACATTGCTTTCACTCTATATTTTCACACCATTCAAATGCATCTTTTTCTCTTGTCACTCATTAAATACTACTCCTAGTGACTCACAATTGTGTGATTCTCTTGCAACATACAATGCCAATTAAAATTGAATTTTGGTATTTGAATGGTGAGAAATAATTATTTTTCAACTTATTATGCCCAATATTCTTCATTCCTTGTCTAGATCCAAAGTAAGCATCAACCCCTCCACACATTATAAAATCTCTTACATTATGGTTTGAAAGCAAATTCTTAATTCCTTGATCACATTAATAATTTTGAACGATATTCTTTCCCACGAGAATATACTTCAGTGGCTCTACTATCCTTTATTGTTGGAGTTTTTCTTCACTATGACTGCTTTTCCTCTATTTTGAATGACATCCTAGACTCCAACGCCAACATCATAGTTCTTCTCTACCAGACTATAGTGCACCAAAATATTCTTAGGAACCCACACATATAGAAGCAACAAAACACACACAATACTAGATATGCACTTCACAACAACAAGTCTCACAATCATTAATTGATTAAATATCATTTATTTATTTGATTGGGATTACAAAGCCATATTGAGGCCTCCATTTCTTCTCTTCGCTAGACCATTTTTTAGAGAAAAATATGTAATTTATTATTTCTAAAAGAATTTACATAAAAACCAAACTATTTGCTTTTCACCTCCACATTTATTCAACTTTTGAATGTTGTTAGGATGCTCCACATCATACTCACTAGGTAAAAGAAATGGTTCATAAACATTCAACGAGTCTTAAATTTAAAATCCATATTTGGTAATATTAGATGCATTCATCCATGTGGCATCCTCAGTTAACCGATTTTTCCATTTGATCAAGTATCCGTGGTATTCTTTGCCTCTTTATATTTTTGATAACTTTAGAATCTATGATCATCTCAATTTCATCACATTCATTTTATAGCAATTGTTGCACCCAATCAATCTTTAAAATTTCTAAAATTATAACCTCTTGTTCATAATTTGACCCTTCATGGTAAGGATATATATATACTACATTAAATATAGGTGGTATATTCACTTATTCATGTAGTTCTATTTCTTAAGCATTGGAGGTAAACTTACTCAAGACTTTACAGGGTCCAATATTCTTCCAGTTTAACTTATTGTAAGTACTTTTTAGGAATCACTTCTTTCACAAATATGCTATAACCAAATCTCCAATCTAAAATTTTGGTATTGAAATCAACATGTTGTTTATACTTCATGGTACTCTTTTCTAAATCACTTACACCTCCTGATGTAAATCATAAATATAGTCAACAAAATAATCTACAATAGCACATGGTCTCTACAAATTAGCTATCTTCTCCAACTCATCTACTCTATATAGATGTACTCCATATAAAATTTAAAATGGAATTTTACCTATGATTTGATCCAATGAGTTATTGTATGCAAACTCTTCGTGTGCCAAAACAGTATCCTAAAGCTTCATCTTCTTGTTGACCAAGTATCTCACAAATTTCCAAGACTTCTATTCACAATCTCAATTTGTCTATCGATTTGTGGATGATAAGAAAAACTGAATGCCAACTTAGTACCCAATTTCTTCCATAATGTTCTCCAAAAATGGCCCACAAATTTGTTATCCCTATCTAAAACAATACTCTTTGGAAACCCATGTAATATCACCACTTTCATAAAGAATAAATTAGCAATATGAAGGATAATATTTATCTTCTTGCATGTACTGAAATACACCATATTTAAAAACCTATAAACCATACCAAAAATGAATTCATTCTCATTTTGCATCCTTGGTAATCCAAGAACTAAATCCATGCTTATATCCCATAGTCTCTTTGGAGTTGGTAATGGCTGAAATAATTTATCATTTTGACTCCTCCTTTTTGCATATTGACATACTAGATAACATTACACATATTTTCTTACATCCATATTCATCCTAGGCCAATAGTAACCTTCTTCAAGTTGCTTTAGGGTTTTAGCAAGTCCTCCACTATGCTTTTCTTTTATCAAAATTTCTTTCATTGAAATTTGAGTTATACATAATCATTATTCTTTGAATAGCATTTCTTCTTGGATGAAATATTAAAGCCATGGGATCCTCTCTCCTATAGTAGGATTACTACATGCTAGCCAGGCTTCCTTGAAATCTTCATAATATTTATAAAGCTCCTTCATGAAATCAAAACCAACAACTTGTATCCTAATAATATTCACCAATAAATTTCACTTTATTAAGGCATCAACTGCTCAGTTTTATTTTCCACATATCCTTTCAAAAATTCTACCCACTTCATATGCCTTTCATTCAACTTACTTTGGTTGTTGATAAATTGCAAATCATGATGATATTTGAGCAAGACAAACTATTTTGGAAGTAAATAATGCCTCTACTTATTTAGGCTTGAATGATAGCGTAGAAATATTGGTCATAGAATAAATATTTCCTCTTTTTCCCATTTATCTTCTCACTAAGATGGGCAATTGGCTTACCTTCCTAGCTCAAAACTCCTATTGTTGTCCCACTTGCATCACAATCCACTTGAAAGGCCTTATTCAAATTTGGCAAGGCTAGAATTGGCTGTTGAATTATCTTATCCTTTAGGACTTGAAAACTCCTCTCTTCTACATTTGTTCACTTAAATTTATACCTTCCTCCTTTTAGGGTCTTTGTAATCAATGTACAAATTCCACTAAAATTTCTAATAAATTTCCTAATAAACTTGCTAGACAATAGAAACTCCTAGTATTAAACTTACTTCTTGGTGATGTCCAATTCATAATGGGCTTAACCTTCTTCTTATTCATTCACAATCCTTCTGGTGAAATACAAAAACCCAAGTAAATCAATTCTTCTTTGATGAAACTACACTTCTTCATGTTGGCCAACAATTTCTCTTCCTTCAGTATTTGTAAGACCAGTCTCAAATATGACAAATGTTCTTCTTTGCTCTTGCTGAATATCAAAATATCATCCAAATAGAAGACCACAAAATTACTAAGAAATGAATTCAATACTTCATTCTTGAACCACATAAAGGTATTAGGTGCATTTGTCAATCTGAATGCATAACCGACCACTCATACAATATTTCATTTGTCTTGAATGTAGTTTTCTACTCATCTTCTTCCCTAATATGGATTTGATGATAACCACTCTTTAAATATATCTTCATAGAGTACTTTTCTCCACTCAAGCAATCCATAAAATTGTCCATGCAAGGAAATGCAAATCTATACCTTATAGTTATCTTATTTATAGTCCTTGAATCTATACACATTCACCATTCTCCACCTTTCTTTGGTATAAGTACAATTGGTACTATACACGATCTCAAGATCTCCTTGATGAACCGTTTGTCCAATAGGTCCTTAACTTATCTATTTATTTCTTCATTCTCCATTTTTGTAAGTTAATATGCATCCTTATTAGGTAAATTTGATATTGGAATCAAATATATATTGTTAGAGTTACTATGGTAATTCTATTTGATTAGTTCGCACTAATTGGTTAGTGGTTAGCTATTCCTATGGGATAACTATAGCCTAAGTTGTACTATTTAGTTTATGTTTTGATTAATGAAATCTATTTTGCTTTCTGATATGGTATCAGAGCTAAGCGAGGTCTAGGCTCATTTGTAGCCTGAGAGCAGATTCTCAAGGTATGAGGAGGACTAGTTGACTAGTTGACCTGTGTACTGATTTTTGGATTGGAGACCTAACACTATGACCTAGCCTACGCGGACTACCACAAGACCTAGGCTAACGATAAATCTGAATTGATAGACTAGACTCATGGTGCATGGGCTGAGCCAAATCTACTGGAATCATGGTGCATGGATTTAGCGGGTTGTCAAGGATCTAGCGACCTAAGTCGACCTAGGGTGAATAGTCAGATCAAACTCCTAGGTGATAGGATCACCTAACGTAGGTGTTGTCCTAACTTTGGATGAACACACTAGACAATCGATTGGGACTTATGGAGGATCGAACCTGACCAGGAACCTACGTGGACAACTAAGCTCCTACAACATGATGTGGAAGGGACTTGTAAAGGACCAAACCTGACCTAGACATGATGTGGATGGTTGTAAATTGGATGCTACCCTACGAGGGATACCGACTCAACCTAGGTTGTGACAAGATCGCACAATGAACACCATAGATGACATCGAGGTAGAAGAATCTACACTTGGTGAGTAGAGGAGCCTTATGGTAGATCTAACATGGCAAATAGGGGAGAACTAGACTCGAAAAAAATTTGGCTCGATAGCAGTGGCTTACGTCATCATGTGAGGGACAAGTCTGGTATAGTCTACCATAAGGTAGACATTGTAATTTTTGTGGTGTGTTCCTTATAAACCACATTATATTCGACTTACCCATGTATGTGGGATATTTTACATAAACCCACTTTGCACTTCTGCCCCGTTTGAAGCTGCGAGTTGACCAAAATTATAGAATTAGCAATTGTAGTAGGCTATGGAAGATATTTTTTTGCATATCCTTCAGTCGTTGATTTGCAAGATCCAAATTGAACCAGTAAGATTCGGTGGTGTTATACCAGTCTTCCATCGACGATTGAGGCAATAGGCAATTACCGTGGTGCATAGAAAAATAGAGATTTTTTCAGGAAACATTTTTTTTTAGGTTGCTGCCTTGGAATTTTTTTGTTGTTGCCCCAGATGATTTGCTATGGCATACAACCCAACCATAATTGCAGGAGTTGAAATTTGCCTAGTCTAAGGAACGTTGAGCAGTCGATGAACGTTTTCTAGCATAGGCAACAATCTTTAGATTGTGGTTGTAGACGTAAAATGAATGTGCACTGGTAGGTTTTATTGCAGTAGGAAGGCATTGTAGAAGCTAAAACACCGCCTAAACCATCTCACCCAATACAAGATCAGTAAAACATAACCAGAACACATTTTTTTATGGGAGTTAGGATTTATTATTCCAGTGGAGAGAAACGTAAAGTAAAAAGTTTTGTAGATTTTATGGCATAAAGGATTGCAAAGGAAGATATGCTAACCAATTGCAGAAATATTACAAGTTGATCAACAAAGCAACAGTTGAAGATGATCTAAGTTGTAGCATAAAAATACATCACATTTGCCATAGATGGACCTCTGTGGCAACGCATCACCATTATCAACAATCACCATTCCTACTAATCCTCAATTTTACTGGCCTTTACCCACAATGGTTTGGTTGTCAGGTTGATCATGATCGTGCTGCAGTGGTGTAAGTTGATTACCAATTGCTGATTGGATGATGTCGATGATTAAAAATTGGCATGCTAAGGATTTGATTGAAGGTGGTTTGGTGGCTATCGCAACACAGACATTGTAGCTGTACCATCCACGAAGGTTGCATCATCATGCAATGAGGAGCATCTCCTGCTCGGTGGAGTGCCATTGTTGAAGCAAAGTGGTAGCTAGCTAGCACCACTCGCTCCTGCAGCCTAAGGAGCCTATAGATAGGGGATATTACCTTTAAGAACCGTTGTAGGAGGCAGCTCAACCGGTTAGTGGTTGAATGCTAAGACATTCCATTGGAGAGCACGTCATGGGTTCAATCTCCGCCACCTCCCACAAAGGTAAATAATTTTATTTTACAATATCATAAAGTTTTATCATATTTTTTTAATAATTTAATTTTATTTTAACTAAAAATCATTTTTTTTTTTAATTTATGATTTTTAATTAAGTAAATTTTATTATTAATTAAATTTTTTTATAATAATTTTATTTTTGGAATTTAAAATAAAATAAAAAATGCAAATTGCCTACAAGGCAAGATTTTGTAAAATCCTAAGAGGCTTAAATAGTTGCATTTTTTGCAATATAAAGGGGGGATAATCATTTTTTTTTCTCCACCATCTCCTATCTTGCATTTAGGGGAGATATAATTTTGCAAAACCCAGGGGGCAAGACTTATAAGGGTGCATTTTCAACAGAGACCGACACCTTAGTCAAATTATGTTTTGCAAAATTTCATTGTAAAAGGTACATTTTTGGTAGATATCGACACCTTAAGAATGGGAAGATCAAAGAAGAAAACTATCCCAAAACCAACTGATGTTGCAAAATCAGTTAAAGGCCCATACTTTTCCCCACACATGGACGAGATGGATTTTTATGAATATGGCACATTTCTCACACTATGAAATGGTGTAGATGCCATAATCAATGATTCTGCGTATTGTGAAGATACAAAAAATTGGTGTTCTAATCCCTATTGGCACTGTAATGGGAATATAAATGTCATTTTATGCTCTAGACATTGCACAACATAAAGATAACAGGGATATTAGTGAGGAAACAGAGGTCAAACCCCTATTGGTCGATGCTTGTAGTGACACAAGTGACCTTCAGCCCATGGTGGTGAATGCTTGTTGTGACACATGTGACCTTGAGCCCATGATGGCCAATGCTTGTTGTGATACAAGCGACCTCCTACATTCTATGTTAGATATCAGTTGTAGCACAGGTGATCTCATCATAATAGCAATTTTTTCTTATGACACTCCTAAAAATGAACTCCATAATCTCATCAATAATGACAAATACCATATTGTTAAAAGCATTGATGAAGATGATGAAATTTGGTGTTTTGAAAAACACAACAAAGGATTTAGATCCAAAATGATGAATAAAATGGAATTCAATGGTGAGAGATTAGGTAAACAATAACAAGGCATTAAAACTCCTATAATGCTAAATGTCAGGGCAAAGAATGAAGGCCTTAGCTGTACTGGACAAGCAAGTACCAGTAATACCATATTTGTAAAACCTAAATCTCCTCCAACTCCTAAAAAACATTGTTGCACTCATTATGGAAAAAAAATGACATGTTGTAGCTAGATGTTGGAAATTACATCCTTATGATTGATGTGGATGTATGAATCACTCTTCTTCAAGTTGTTGGTACAAAGTGAAAATGGCCAACAAGGTTCATATTGATTGTGGATGGATAGATATCACACAATGGACCATGATGAAAGAAATGTTGTATGGCTTCTACCAAAAAGGTAAAACCTATGGTAGACCCCAAGGCAAATCCAATGACAGACCAAGTGGCAGTCCCAGAGACAATGACCTAGAGACAGACCTAAAGATAGACCCATAGACAAAGTTCTAGAGGTAGATCCAGAGGCAATGATCTAGAGGTAGATTCACCGACATATCCAGAGATAGATCCAGAGGTACAAATCTAAAGGTATGCTTAGAGCCAGAGCCAAATCCAAAGTCGAAGACAAAGCACGAGCCACCATTCTTTCATTTCCCTTCTTCTTTTTCTTCATTGTATTGGGGTAGTTATATACTTTACCCAAATATTGTTGTATGGGGGGATGTTAGCATAGATAGTAGTTATATTATTACCCAAATAATGTAATAAGGGGGGATGTTAGAGTTACTATGGTAATTTTATTTATTACCTCATTTGGTTTGTTAGGGTAGTAAGTTATCTACTTAAGGTTTACTTAACCACTTTGTTAAGTGAATATTTCTTGTTTATTAGTTAGCACTATTTGGTTAGTGGTTAGCTATTCCTATGGGCTAACTATAGCCTAATCTGTACTATTTAGTTTATGTTTGATTAATGAAATCTATTCCACTTTCTGAAAAATATGATGACTAATACTCCTTATCAATGGCAACCCATTCGACAATTCTTTGATTTTTTTTTTGCATATTATTCTAACAACTCCTTGAATTAACTTGGAACCTCATCCTTTCAATTTATTGTCTAAACTTCTATGGGTTTAGAAATCAATGCAAAACATATCTTCTTCTTTCATCCATGTCCTTCAATGGACTCAACACATACTTCTTACAACCCTTCTCAATTGTGTAGGTATTTTTCTTACCATCATGTACAAACTTTCTATCAAATTGTGAAGGTCTTTCCAGCAACACATAACGAGCAACCAAAGGTATAATATCACACAAGATCTCATCCATGTAAGATCTAATTTTACACCTGACACTGTTCATCGACTAAAATTTGGTATCTTTTTGTAGCCAAGAGATTTATATGGACTAGGGTGCTTTTTTCTCCTCAACCTTAGCTTTTCTACCATATCACTAGATTCGATATTATCCATACTTCTACTATCTACTATAACCTTTACAAAATTTAGCCTCTAATTTGCATATAATTTTAGAAAGACTTATCCTTTGAATATGTTCACATTCCCTCTTTTTTTTGTCATTAGTAGTACTCTCTTCATCATGAGAGATTCTCCCTGTTCTGTCTCCTCCATGTGTCCTAAGGAAGAAACACTTTCCTCATCCACTATAACAACATGGTTTCTAATCTCCTTTACCTTTTTGCTACTTTTTTGTGTAGTCAGACAATCAAATACTCGATGACCATCCTCTCCGCATCTATAACACCTTCCAGAGAATTCTGTATTCCTTCTCTACCAAAATTATCTCTTCCTCTTAAGAAGGCTCCACTTCCTATAGCATTCTAGTTGAAGTCACTATGAGAATCACTAGATTCTTCCTATTTTTTTTGTCCTCTCCAATACTCACTTGTCCTTGTCCTTATGAGAACCATCCTCTTCCTCTTTGATTATTTTGTTGTTTTTGCAACTTCTATTTAGCCTTGAAGGTATAATAGTAGGCTTCCTCTACCATCATTATCCTTATTATGTTGAATTCATCCTACATGGACAAACGTAATCCGTTGATGTACTTTGAAACCTTCTCCTCATCATCTTCCACATTACTAGCCTGAATGGTGAGCCTATAAAATTCCTATGTGTAATCTTTCACACTCATTTTTTTATCTCAAATTTTGTAGCTTCTTGAAAATATCCAATTGATAATCCGATGGGAAGAATTTGACCTTCAACCTAGTGACCATTTTCTCCCATGACCTAATATTTTCTTTTTCTTCTTAATACCTTTTAGTTTGAACATGGCCCACCACAAGGAAGCATACCCTTTTAAATTTGTATTGGAAAATTTCACTCTCCTAGGGTCTACCATTGATTCAAAATAAAAATATTTTTCCATCTCTACAATCCAATCAATAAATTCTTCAAGATTTAAACTTCCATTATATGATAGGGTTTCTAACCTTGGCTTCTTGGCCATGTTAGAAATGGATTGCAGTAACCTTTCCTCTCGGTCTCCTTCTTGTTCTTCATTGTGAACTTCTTTTTGGTTTGATCCCTCTTCTTCATTGTTGCTTACATCTTCAATTTGAATTTCCCTTCTATGAGTGGTCTCAAATGCATCCAACCAAGTGATGATTCCTCTCATCATCTTAGCCACATCCATGGCTTGAGGGCCTGATGGTCTTCCTCTTCCTCATTGTACCATTTCTCCTTAGGCACATATCAATCCCCACTCAAAGATATTTTGGCTCTGATACCAAATGATGTAGTAACAAAAATTGAACCTCTCTAATTTATGATTGATTCTATTTCCTTGAAATCATACAACCTCTTTCTATTGTACAATCTACTTACAAATGTACAATCATTAACAATCATACAATATCTCAATAACAGTACAATATTAGGCAACAATACAATTCAAGCAATCATACAATCCAAACAAACATACAATTTCAGTCACTTCTTAATTGCTACATTTTTATTGTACG
This sequence comes from Wollemia nobilis, assembly GCA_028583015.1. Taxonomy (NCBI): domain Eukaryota; kingdom Viridiplantae; phylum Streptophyta; class Pinopsida; order Araucariales; family Araucariaceae; genus Wollemia; species Wollemia nobilis. The sequence goes on from JAQPPZ010015522.1 coordinate 2,936,333, forward strand.
ATTGCATGATTTCAATCCTAACCCTAATTGCATGTTTTCTCTTTTGTGCAATTGCACAATTTCACTATTGTATTGTAGGTTTCTCTGCACTCCAAATTAATATTTGATGCTACTTTCACTCTATCCTCTCACACCATTCAGATGTAGTATTTTCTTCTTGTCACATGTTCATTACTATTCCTAGTGACTCACAACTGTACAACTCACTTCCAACACACAATATCAATAGAAATTAGATCTTGCTATTTCAATGGTGAGATAAATAATTATTCTGCAACCTATTATGCTCAATCTCGTTCATTCCTAGTCTGGCTCCAAAGTAAGCCTCAACCCTTCCACATGTTATTCAATCTCTTACACCATGGTTTGAAAGCAAATTCTCATTTCCTTGATCACATAGGATGCATTTTAAATGGTATTCTTGTCTAGGGGAATATATTTTAATGGCTCTGCTATCCTTTATTGCTAGTGTTTTTATTAATTGTTTTCCTCTAGTTTGAATGGCCTCCCCAACTCCAACGCCAACACCATAGTTCTTCTCTGCCTGATTGCAACGCACCGTAATATTCTGTAAAACCTGCACACATAGAATCAACAGAACACACAATACCAAATATGCACTTCACAACAACAACTCTTACACATATTAATTGATAAAATATTGTTTATTTATTTTATTGGGATTACAAAGCCAATTTGAAACCTCATTTTCCTCTCTTTGCCAACCCCTTAAACAAAAATATAATATTTATAATTTTTAAAGCAGTTTCATACTGTATGCTTTTCACCAAAGCAACTGTGATTAAGAAAATCCTTCTAACACCAGCTCATGATGTTCCTCATCCCAAATTGAAGCTCTAAATTGGATTGATGGAAAATAAATAGTGATTAAGAAAATATTTCTAACACTTTCGAAACAAGTGATATGGGAGAAAATCCTTACAGAAGTCAAGATCGTTGGCTGACTAACAGTATTACATTAACCATTCATGGTGGAAAGTTATTAGCAAAACAGGCAGGTTCTTACGGTACTACCATTAAACTTTTCAATTGCATTTAGTGCTGGATGTGGATATTGGTCATCGATGAAGCATTGAACATAATATATTTCTTTAAACAATAAAGAATACATAACCAATGCTTTTGTTAACAATATTTTACTAGTCATACACTAGAGCAATCAAGAAAATTCTGGAATTGATATAATTAAGACAATTGTTTTCAGAATGGAAATGTCGGTTAAAGATGCCTAAATTAACGAAATTCCTCCGGACAGCTTCCCCCTTTTTCTTGTGAATCCTCGACGGGCTCTGTGCTTGGACGGGATTCTTGGTCCCTGCTGCTGGGATCCTCTCTTATTTTCCCGGGGCGGGTTCCTTGTGGTGCAACTCTCTAGTCACTTCCTGATGGGCTGGATCCTCTCTGTGCTGGCTGTCGGCTTCCTGCAGGATGGCTCTCGCTGAACGGAATGTTTTCTTGGTGGGCGGGATGGTTTCTCCACAGGGCGGGATCCGCCAAATCCGCCGGTTTTCTCGCGAGGCGGGATCCTTCTTTTCTGCTGGTTTCCCGGATGGTGGGATTTCCCTGTTGCTTCCCGCTAGGCGGGACTGTTTGTGGTGGTTTTGACTGCTTCCCGCGAGGCGGGATTTTATTGTAACTGTTTTTCCTTGCTTCTCGCTGGGCGGGATCTTCTCGATGGTGGTTTTTGGCTACTCCTCGCTGGGCGGGATCTCCAAAACTACTTTCTTTCTTTTTGTTTGTTTCCCGTTGAGAGAGATTGTTTCATGCTTACTGTTACCGTCGGGCGGAATTTCTGTTTTGGTGTTCAGTTTCAAGGGATTGATGCCCTAGGCCCATTGCTTATGTAATCAGGTTTTGGGATCCTTGTTAAAACCCGCTGTACATACAAACACTACTTACCAAAAAATATTATAAAAGCTGCCTGAGATTAATATAAGTGTCATTGTTTAAGTCGAAATTCAATTTCATCGCTCATATTGTAATCTCATGAGAACATAAGATTTATTTAAATAATATGATTTATTTTTACATTAAATTATATATAATTTAAATAAATTTTATATAATTTATTAGAAACTATTTAAATGTGCGTCTCACTTATTTTTTATTAAATATTAAACTAAATATTAAAACGGTAAATAATTTTTTTTAAATCATCAATATTTGTTAAGTTTTGTTTTTATTTTTATTTTACTTACATATAATATAGCAAGATAAAAATGTTTTTGTTTTCTGTTTATTTTACTTACATATAATATGGCAAGATAAAAATGTTTAAGATTTTAGTTATTTCATCATTCTAAATAATTTAAACAAATAGAAATTGATATTATTTTTAATTGTTTTTAAATTATTAATTTAATTTAATTTTCATCTTATTATTTTTTAATAAATTAACAAGTTTAAACATATACTACTATATTTTATAAATAAAGTAGTTTATCTCAAATAAATTTGAGAAACACTACCATTGGAGACCACCTTAAATTTATTAGATAGTAGGCCTAAAAAATTGTCATTGTTTTTTGTTTACATTTTATGCGGTCATTTGTTACACATAATTAGGTTATTGGGTAAATGGGTTATATCCCTATGAAATGCTTTGTGGACATTAATGCATAACTTTGAAATTAAATAAGACTCTTTATTAATAAAAATTTATATTTATTTATTTATTTTTGGTAATATGTTTATTTATTTTCCGGTAACATGTTTAAATTAGGTAAATCTATTACATGATTAAAATGTTTATATTATAGATTAGATATTACTTTATATTTCACTAAAAAAACTGCATCCGGATTCTCAACAATGGCAACAACACTAAGAAGTACCAAATATATATTTAAAGGCTCTAAAATTCATCTCCTTCCAAATATGCCACCAAACATGAGGTAAACCAAAGGACCAAAAAACTCGAAGATGTGAAGACAAAAAGGGAGACCTCCATTGAACGATCAAGTCAGATAACAACTTTAGGAAAACCCAAACCATAGTAAAGATCCTCTGGAACTAGGAGAAAACAACTTGAGAGAAGGGACAATCAAACAACACATGCATAGGTGATTCTTTAGCACTACCACATCGGCAGCATTTGTTCGGGATAACAAATTCCTTTTTTTTGCAAATTATCAAATGTGAGGCACTTCCCTTGAGCCACAAATCAAAAGAAAACATTAATTTTTGGGGTAATACCCTTCAACCAAATATTACTAATGGGAACTAGGGATCAAAAGGAACATCTAACAACAAGTATGCTGACTTAATAGAAAAACAACCATCCTTATTAGCCCCCCACACCAATCTATCTAGCCTATCCTTAAAAATAACCATCCACTTTAAGATATCCATTAGATATTTTAATGCAAATTTTCTTCATATGAAATCTGTAGAAAAACAAATGATTTCTAACATTTTCTATCATTAAAAAAGATAATGAAGTCACATACCTTCAACCCGAAAGCTTGACTTGTGATTTGTTCCACCAAACTCATTTGAGGATATGATTCTAACGACCAATCAACTGCTCATGTATCTATCCAAAAATCAATGCTCTATCCATTACCTAACACCCATCTTCCACCCTTTATGATATCACCTATCTTCCACCCTTTACAATATGAGAGTATTTTTTAACAATTCTGTGCCAGAATGTTGAGCCAAGGGTAGGACTTGGGTCTATGGGAAAATTACTAATGTTACCTAAATTTTTGGTTACAAATATTTTAACCCAATTAACATTATATTTTTGAATCAATTTCTAGCCCTGTTTAGCTATCAGTTCTTTGTTTAACATTTTCATTCTTCTCAAGATTAGACCTCCCAAATATTTTCTATTGCAAATTTGATCCCATGCCACAAGCAAAACATTCTTCTTCTCCTTATAACCAAACCAAATAAAGGATCATTAAATTTGTTCAATTTTCTAAAGAATATTTCTTGGAATCCAAAAGAGAGAAATAAAGCACACTGGTATGCTTTGTAGAGTAGACATAACTATCATAATTTTATTTGCTTGGATCAAAAGCATCCCTTTCCATCCCACAAATTTTCTTTGAACTCTTTCTACAACTGGTTCCCATAGAAAAGTCTTAATCCCCCCTTTGAACATTGGTAATCCTAGATAAACTGAAGGAAGGAAATCAATATCACATCCAAATATCTTAGCAATTTTCCTCTACCTGTTGGGAGGAGTATTCAGGAAAAACACCTTACTTTTACTTAAACTCACTTTCTACCCAACCACTCTTTCATAGTCATGGATGATATTTTTAGAAAATCTAGCTTGAGAGATTGAAGCTAAAAAGGATAATAATGTATCATCATCAAATTGGTGGTGTGATATTGGATCAATGGTAGTTGTAGGTTTGATTCCCACTACTATGTGATTTACCTTCATAGCTCTTTCTAAAGACTTAGCCAATAAAATAAACAAATATAGAAACATAGGATCCCCTAATGAATACCTCTACAACTGCTAAAGTAACTAGTTGGCTATACATTAACTAATATTGAGAATTTTTTTATGATATACAAGCTCTGAATAATATAATCCAACAAGTCTTGAAATCAAATTTCCCCATAACTCTAAGAAGAAAGCTCCATGATACCCGATCATATGATTTATGGATATCTAGTGTGAGAAAAGTTCCTGACCTTCTACTTATATCTATAGAATGAATCAACTCAAGCATTGCAATAACACCATCTAAAATTTGTCTGCTTGCCACAAATCCACTTTGAGGATGGTCAATAATTATTGGAAGGTATACTTTGAGCCTTTTTTCCATAGTTTTTGTGAGAATTTTAAAAAGTGTATTATAGAGGCTAATGGGTTTAAAATCAAAGAAACCTTTAGGACCCACTGATTTTAGGATAAGAACTATAAATATTGAGTTTACATCAACCAGGATTAAATTTAACTCTTGAATTTATCTCATAGCTAAATATATATCACCGCCTACAATGTTCTAGAACCTTTGAAAAAAATAGGAGAAAATTCATCCGGCCCTGGAGCTTTTAGACCACCCATAGAGAAGATAACAACCCTAGTTTTCTCATTCTAAAAGGGAGCACAAAGGTCTTCGTTCATATCATCTAAAACCAGGGTTGGGATGTGGTGTAGTAACCTCTCTTTAGCTTGAAGATCCCTATCATCACTAGAGCAGAGGAGGATTTTGAAAAAAATTGACCACTTCTTCCATTATTTCTATAATATCCTTTGAGATAACACCATCTAATTTCATAATTTCTCTAACTCTATTATTGCTCCTATGCCTTAAGGTGGATGTGTGAAAGAATTTTGTGTTCCTATCACCTTCAAAGAGCCAGAGGGATATTGATTTTTGATGCCATAAAATTTCTTCATCTGCTAGCACATTATAGAAATATGATAATAGTTTTATTTCCCTATGTTTGTCCCCTTTAGTCACCTCTCCTTATACCAAATTTAATTCAACTTCCTTCAATTTTTTAGCCAACTCCATTTTCCTCTGGAACACATTCCCAAAAATGTACTTGTTCTAAACCTTAATATTATCTTTTACAAATCTAAGCTTTGAATCCACTTCAGAAATAAGAGGGTCCAAAAACACTTGAGACCACCATTCTAGAATTTTGTATTCTAAGCCCTGATGTTGTAGCTACATTACCTCACACCTAAAGAGTTGGAAAAAAAAACTAGAGTTTGAGACTTTTCCAAATACTAGAGGATTATAATCGAACCCCACTTTGGGGAGAGATCAAAGGGATGCATCTTCGAACACTAGAAGACCTTCCTTGGAGAATAAAACCCATTCTAGCCTAACCTGAATAACATGATTGCCTAAAGTGTATTTAAAACCCTTAAAATACACATCTATTAGCTCCTAATTATTAATAAATGCAACAAAATCCTCCATAATTTTAGAACCAAAATATCTACCATCCTTTTTATTCAAAGGGTTTATGGGGTATTGAAGTCCCCAACGAGAATACAAGATTCCTCCTTAAAAATGTATCTCATAGAGCTCAAAGACTCCCACAAAATATTTTTGTTAGGGGTTGTATTAGGGGCATAAATATTAGACATAATCCATTTCTGCCTAGATTCCTTACTAAAAAATAAAATATTAATCATTCTATTAGAAATAAATAGAATGGATCCATCCAGTTTCTTGGGGTTCCCTTAGACAAAGAAGACCCCTAGAAACTCCATTGGTAGAATTTGCTGCAAAACTTGCCTCCTTCCAAATTATTAAAAAAAATTAAAAAATTTCCATGAAAAATAATTATCAAATCATTTTTGTTGTTTTATTTAATTTTTAATAACTATTTTTATTAAGAATAAATTTTAAATATATTTTAAACTAATTTTATGTTCCTATATCTAATTGCCTTATTTGATTCAGCTTAAAAAATTTATGATATAAAAGATATGTTACTATGAACTACATTTATAATTTGACTAACATAAAAGCACCATAAGTATACATTTTTGATTGGTTATATGGGATTGGATATGTTCCTATGTTCCAATAGCCTTACTTGATTTAGCTTAGTAATCTTATATATAAAAGATCTAAATTATTATGAACTAGGATTATAACTTGGTTAAAATACAAGCATAATAAGTATGAGATTTTTGATTGGTTATATGGGGTTGAAATGTATGCTACATATAATACATTCCAATGATATTATTAAGCCATTTCAAAAAATAATATAATATATTACAATTGGAAACTATGCATATATCATTTTTTAAGATTTGAATATGTGTCTCTACATTGAAATCCTATATTTTTATTCACTTTAGATCATGCCATTTGATACAAAATTGAGATTTTAAATCTAAAACATAAAAAAATATCTTAATTACGGAAAACAAAAAAAAATATACTAAGTATCAAACTCATTGAATCCATCTTATAACATTAAAATGAGTCATACAAGAAATATCATAACAATGAGATCTTTATTTTGATAAGTAAAAAATAATATGATACCATACAGTCAAACTATTAAAATATTGATATTGTTCTATTATTTGTAATTATAGGCCATGTTGTAGTTGGATGGCCTATGCATCAAGCATCTAACAAAAAAATATAGGTTGATCTAAAGTAGCATATGCACACACAATGTTCTATGCGTGTTATTATTTTACTTTTTAACTAGCCTTAGTGATTGGGAATTAATCTGCTAGTTATCGATTAGATTCATATGGGCAATAAAATTTTGTTCAATTATTTTAAGTGAAAATAATAATATATAAATATTGATGTGGACCAAAGGATGAGATTATAAAAAAATTAGTTAACCCACTATGGTTGTAACTTATTAAAGACTAAAATTCCTTGGGTGGCAAACTTTGTGTATCACGGAATTTACTTTCTAATCTTAATTGGATTTTTTTTTAGAGAATAAAGTTCAAAATATAGCCTAAGATAACCTCAAAGTCTTCAAACTAAACCATCATTAGCATTGAATTAAGAAGGTATTTTTTTTAAAAATCAAATCATTATAAAATATTTAATGGTCGATATAGTTATATTTTGAATGAAAAAATAATTTAGTAGTGTCATTAATTAGTTTTACAAAGGTATAACATTAGCCATGACTATGGATATGGTGATAAGGTAAGATATACAATTATGATTAATCTTAATGTGTCAAATGAGAAAATAAAATTTATTTTTTCTTGGATATTTAAGAAACATTTAAAAGATACATGTTAAATATTTAAAATTTTACATATATTAAGATTATGAAATATATGTTCAATGCCATTCTTTTCTTTCCCATCATGGAAGATAAATACATAAGTAATCATGCAGTCTCTTACCTTTTTGATCTCATGATGAGAAATTTATAGATAGTTTCTTACACAACTACTTGCTTTAAATAACAGTGAAGAAAAAACCATGGAAATAATCACTTGATATAAGACTTGAAGTTGGAGAATGAAGCATATTCTATGAACATTTGTCATAGATAATAACCATTGTTAGTGAGCCTATATAGATACTACAACTTTGGTGAAATGGATCTCCATCAATATTGGACTTATATTAAGAATTAGAAGATCCTAACAAAGTATTTGGCTTGTAAAATTAGTAGAGGATTTTCATAGAATGTAATGAATTGACACATGGTTGACATGTTGATGGATTTCCCTTGGTATAAAACATTGTAAATAAATATTTTTTCAATAAATTTATCCACTTAATTATTGCCTTCCCTTTTTCTCTAACAACCTCATGGATGTTGAAATTGTATCTTTCTATTGAATCTCAAGCAACATTGAAGTTATATCGCATCTAGTATGATCCTACAAAGGAATTTGACTTGCAAAATTAGTAGTGATTTTTGCTATATAGAAATGGATTGAAATATGTTGATGGCCTTACCTTGGTAAGGAATATTATAGATGAAAACCTTTTATAAAATTTTATCCACTTAATGGTTAAGTTCATTTCTTACCTAATAATGTCATGCAGGGTTATGCATAGTGGCTATTTATCACCAAATTGGCTAAAATTAGGATTTTTAAAATTTGGAATTGGCTAATATTTGGGACCCTTGACTAGGGTCCATTAGCCAAAATTTTTTGGCTACAAATTTATTTTTGGATCGATTCACCCCAATTTTATAATAATTTGACCATTTTAAGTTTAAATTTCCAACATTGCTCCTAATAATAGTGAACTTTATACATGCGTTTGGATATTATTCACCTGGATTTCAAAACTGATTCGCCAAATTTTTATAAATACATTTTGGGGCCGACCCCTTACGCATAACCTATTGTCATGGGTGTTGATATTATGTCTCTCAATTGATAATATAATAATTATTACATATTTAAGTGACATCATAGATGGATTTATTTATGATCACTCTAACACCATGTTTATGTTTTTCATCTACGCAATTAATGACTCATTTGTTAATTATTTATATTCTTTCAGGATTTGCATATAGTGATTTTTTGGATATTATTTTTATTCTTATTGGTCCTATTTTTCCTCTTTTGCAAGTTTAGTACACATAGGCCCAATATCCAAACATGAAAAACTAATTAACTATAAACAATAATTAGTTTTTATGATGTGACCCGGGTTCAATCCTCATGGTGGATGTGTATAAGAAGTAATAATAAAAAAAAAAAAGTTTTTATTTTATTTTCAATATTATTTATTGCTAACCTAATTCAATACTCATTATGAAATATTTTTTACAAAGTGTTAATTATATTGTCTAAAGGTCAAATATGCATAAAATTATTGATGATGAAATGTACAATTCTATGTATTAACACTATTTGATATTTGATTCATTGAGAAATATGTATTTTATTTACTAATAATATTTTTTTTTGATAATATTAGGAGAAGAGGGTTTTGAAAGGGACCCCTAAAACTTTTACAACAGAAAAAAATAAAAATTAAACCAGTGCTCAAAAGCATAAGACAACCCAAACAAAAGCAAAAAAAAAAGAAAAACACCATAACCTAGAAGGGCCAAAAAATCTAGAGAATCAGAGAAGATCGTGAAGAACCGAGGTGGTTCTAAAACACAACGTCCACCTTCGAGATAATCCCACTAGACAAATGTACCACCTCCTCCTCAAAATATAACACCATCTTAATGGAGCTCCAAATCATGCGCTGTTTTATCTCCATTAACCGAAGCTTATGCATAATATTTCTCTTTTTAGCCATAGAATTATCGGGGGAATACATGTCATACACCAGTTTATCCTTCGACACCATCCTAGTAAGGATATCAGCTCCCTCATTAAGAGCCTATGATTTGGATCTAGGAGAATACTGACCATAAATACATTTTTTATCACTGATGCGAGTGGACCTACGAGTCCAAAAATTACCCATAAAAGCACCATCCCCTTCCTTAGGAGGGATAGAAGTTAAAGAAACCAGCTACGTCTCCTCGTCGTCATCAAAAACCTACCCAACTAGGGATCCCCAGACACCCATGATCGACTCAAAAACCTTAACCATTTTATCCAAACTAGAAGCACGTGAAGGGGGATGACCCAAATCATACTCAGAGCCAACATCATCATCCAATACCATCAATGTAACATTATTGAATTGAATACGAATAGAATTCAGAGAGCAAATACTTTCATCGACTGTAATATATTTTTCCAATGCGGCATGCTCAAAGAGAATAAGCATCAATCCCTAATGTAGGGGAACATTTCCCTTGCCTTCTTGAATAGCCAAGATAGATATACTGAGTGAATTATACAAAAATTCAAGGATTTTCATCCATCGTTGTCTTTTCAGGTGGTTCAAAAATATTGCATGAAAGCTTCACACAACGTCATAAGTAGATTACATAGTGAAGTAGTCCATAATAAATTTAACCACTCTATTACACAAAGTCGAGAGGGCCTTAGCACTAAAACCATTCTAGGCTTGCGGTAAGAACTCATCTTCGTCCAAGAAGAACCTTATCTCCTGCACCAACAAATTCCTCTCCTTGTGCATAACATCATCCACAAGAAGCCCCATAGCATGGCCCACCAGATCAACCAAAACTTCAAAGGTCCAAGAGCCCACTCGGACACAACCATCCTTCCAAGATGCCGCCATCCAATTCGATATAATAGGGTTGTGACCATGAAATTTCTGTATACAATCCAACAGACCCCCATTATTAAGAATAATGATTACCTCCTCATCAATAGAGAAAGACATAGGTTCAAACCTAGACTTAGGGAGGATTGAATTTAATTTGCAAGATTTGGAATTGCCCATACTAATGCAACAACCATCAGAGAAAAATAAAAACAATCGATAAACCACCAAACAAGAACAAATAGGGACTCCCAAATACTATCAACGGACCACCAGACCAGCCAAATCCCCACCAAAGATAAAATAACAACACAATAAATATTGAACCAGACCACAACGATGAAGTCAGACCAGCTACTAAAAAATATTAACAACATATGACTCTTATAGCCGATAAAAAATATATGCCGACTTAGACTAGAGAAGTAGAAATAGAGGACCCAAGCAAAGTAAGACTTTGGGATCAGATGCAGAAACCATGGCCTTAAGTGCCCACGAAGAGAAAAATAAGGCACATAAATGAAGAATAAAGACCACCAAAACAATACACCCAACCCCAAAGCACCCACCAGAGGCCACGTGAAAAGGGAGAGAGGATCTCACAGACCATGCCACCTCACCAAAACCAATATCTATAACAACATGAAGAGTAAGTTAAGAGGAAAAAAATACATCCAAAGCACCCTCATGAAGCCACGTAAGAAGGAAAAATGGAGCCCCCAAATGAATCCACCACATCACAAGAAAAACTAATGGAATAACAAAGGGTATGGAAAGAACACCTGGGATAGAACAAGAGCACCTCCAAGATATGCCAAATTCTGAAGCCAACTCATGCCACCATAATCAAGGGATAAGTGGAACTACCAAATAATGCCACCACAACACGGCCAATAACAACCACCAATCAACAAGTTGTGGGTTCCCAAGGGAGGAAATCCAACAGACCTCACCAAACAAATATTTCACAAGGTGGGTAGTCTGACCGAAGCAAGATTTTAATGACGATGTAAAGGTGATAGATAGCCATATCATCGCCAAAATTTTCAATCCAAAAGAAAAAATTACTTTGAATAGGGTATGAATGTGAGCTTCCTCATGCCAACAACCAAAACATTCCAAGTGCAGAACACTACCAGTTGCAAAGCATCAACAAACAAAAATTGTGGTCTATTAGGAATAATAGAACAAGCAAAACATTCTCTGCCACAACCTTCCCTAAGACCCAATACCAATGAATATTTGTATAGCCTTATAGATTGGAGTGGTGAAAATAAAACTTAGCCATATAACATTATTTCTAGTGCCAGACCCCTTGACACATCGAACATCCACTGACCAAAAACATTTAATTCATTGAGAACACAATTAATGAGGTCCTATGTAAAATCCCTTTGTGAGATCACATATCCATGGATATTAACTCCAATGTTTGCCATCACGTCTATAGCAGCATTACCTTCCCTAAGCATGTGAGAAATTTGAACTTCTTCCAACTTTCGATAAACCCTAACTCCTTCATCAATGAGATTGGCAATATTCCAACTGACATGGAAAGCACCCCTTAGCATATTATTTTAGGAGTCATCTTAAATGATAGATTTTTTAAATTTGAATTTTCTTAACAATGCAATCCCAAGGTAATCCACCCTTGCTTCCACCATCTGAGAAGAATTCAAACCCAAATATTCGACATAAGCCAACAACAAATTACCATTATGGTCTCAAATAACACCACCTGAACCAGCCCTACCATTAATACCTTTTGCCACCTCATCAAAATTTAATTTCACCCATTCAACAGGAGGGGCAATCCACTTCATTGAATTTATGATGTTAGGCACCAGTGGAGGGCGATCGAAATTGCCAAAACCTAAAAATTGTTCTAACCTAACTTCACTTTGCAAAGAAGCTTCCGACAACTCCATAGAGGTAGAAGTGCTGACCACATTCTCCACCACCTTAAAAATAATACAATTACTCAAAAGAGTCATCGACACAAATTTATCTTTGAATATTTTTGCATTTCTTGCTTTCCAAACTCCCCACATCACATGGGGAAGCAAAAATCACCAAAAAAACCTGAGACGTGGAGAATGAAAGGGCAGCAACCATTGAAGAATGTAGTCATAAACAAAGTACAAAAAAACCCAGTCCACTCCCAAATGCCTGAGAATAGAATAGATCACCTCCTTGAAAAAGTAGTAGTTGAGAAGTAGATGAGAGGTCGCTTCTCAATTGGATTCACAGAGAAAACACCTATTGACCAGATATTTTATTAGACTACAACATATTACCTCCTTGAAAAAGCAAAAATTAAGAAGTAAATGAGAGGTCCCTTCACAATAGGATTACTAATAATTATTAGAATACACACAAATGTAATATTTTATCAGCCTCTTTATGGTCATCAACATTCACATGACCATCAAAACCAAGAGGTGAGAGTAGAGTGGAGGAGCTAGAATTTTTGTTTAATTCTAACCATGCTTCTGAAGTCCTTGGGAATGTGAAGGGGATTGGTTTTCTCTTGGCCATCCCTATTTATTTTGTAAAATGGGTGAATGGTTCATTAGGTGGTGATGTTTTTGTTATTCAGAGTGACAGATTGACACATAAATTAAATAAACACAAATTTTATTAATTCTAAAAAAACTCCTTCATATTAAAATTGCAGCGCCATCCACTACTTTCGATTACAACATAGTATAGTATATATAGGGAATGAGGGAGGAGTGGACGTGGAGGAGGGATAAGGGATGAGGGAGGAATAAGGAGGACGTGGAGCGGGAGAGAAGGAGAAATGAGGAGCGAAGATTAAGGAGGAAATGGTGGCGGGAGAAATAGGGAGGAAAGGAAGCGAGGGAATAGGGGCTAGAATGTAGGAGAGGGAGGTTGAAATATTTTTAAAAAATGTGCCGACAAAACTATGTCGACAAACACAACCATTTTTCACACTGAAGCCAAAAATCTAGATATTTTTGGGCCACTTAAACTGTAACCCTCTTCACACTTGCAACATTCTCCCCCTTAAAGTTGAGAGGACTGACTACATAGTCTCTCATATTTATAAATTGAGCTTTAGCCATCGCTTTGGTGAAGATATCTATGACGTTCTCCAAAGTGCAACAAAATTTTAGCTCAAAAATTTCATGCTCCACCATGTCTCGGATGAAGTGGTACTTCATATCAAAATATTTTGATCTGCTATGGTGGATCGGATTATATGCCAACTGAATGGCACTGATGTTGTCACAGTAAATCCTGTTCGGACCACATTGCTGCTCTCCAAGCTCTTCCAACACTTTTCTTAACCAAAGGGCCTGAGTACTAGCATATGTGACTGCTATATACTCAGCTTCTGTAGAAGACAAAGCTACCACAATTTGTTTTTTTGAACTCCATGTTATTAGTCCTGATCCCAGACTAAAACAGTTCCCTGAAGTTGATTTTCTGTCATCAATATTGCTGCCCCAATCACTATCACTGAAGCCTACAAGCTTGATAGTGTTACATTTATGGTACTGGATTCCAAAATCCCATGTACCCTTCACATATCTGAGAATTCTCTTAGCTGCTTGCAAATGTAGCTCATATGGGCTAGCCATAAATCGAGAGACAAGAGAAACAACATACTGAATATCAGGTCTGGTGTTGGCGAGAAACATCAAACTCCCAACCATACTCCTGAAAGTGGTCACGTCAACTTTAGGTGCTCCATCATCTTTGCTTAATTGGATCCCATGTCCAACTGGAGTTGCAACTGGTTTGCAATGCTCCATAGCAAACTTCTTGATCATGTCCCGAGCATACTTATGTTGATAGATGAAGATCCTTGTATCTGTCTGATGGACTTCCATTCCAAGGAAGTAGTGCATTAAGCCGAGATCCTTCATCTCAAACTACTTCATCATGGAGCGTTTGAACTCCATATTCACTTTTTCATTACTACCCATGAATATAAGATCATCCACATACAAACAAACTATGAGGATGTCATTACCTTGCTTAAGGTAGTAAAGGGTGGGTTCATTTCTACTTCTGGTGAACCCAAAATATTTAAAGTACCCATCAATGCATGAGTACCAAGCTCGTGATGCCTGCTTGAGGCCATAGAGTGACTTTTTTAGTCTGTAAACAAGGTGCTCCTTACCTTGCTCTTGAAATCCTTGAGGTTGCTCAACATACACCTCCTCTATCAAGTACCCATTGAGAAAGGCACTCTTAACATCCATGTGTTGGATTTTCCAACCCTTGTGAGTAGCTAAAGCAAGAACTGTTCTGATGGTCTCCTGTCTGGCTACAGGAGCAAATGTCTCCTCATAGTCAATGCCATACTTCTGTGTAAATCCTTTTGCTACCAATCTTGCTTTGTGTCTTTCAATGCTTCCATCAGCATTGAATTTGGTCTTGAAGACCCATTTGCATCCAACACACTTCTTTCCTTTAGGAAGCTTTACCAACTCCCAAGTGTCATTGTTTTTATAGAGGTTATCTCCTCTTTCATGGCATCTTGCCAAATTTTTTGAGTACATGCCTTCTCATAACTAGAAGGTTCAAGTTGTGCACTAGTTAACAAAGCATAGTTAACTACATCTCCCCGAGGTTCTTGGGAGTCATCATCACCATACAAATGCATATTTTCAAGTCTTTGCAAAATAGAACTCATTTCACTAGCTTGACTTCTAGTATATCTTCTTGAAAATTTTTATCCAACATCTGATAAGATGGATGATGTTGGAGAGTTCTCTTACCTCTGGATGGAGAATCAATATCCATTGGTGAGGAACTGATTGACCTTTGTGGAGAAGGACTTGGTGAAGAAGATGATGAACTGGATGTAGAATGTCTGCTTGGGCTTGGAGGAGGAGACTTCTTGCCTTTCTGTGGTGCCTGTTGAATTTGTGAAGAACTTGCATCATGAGATTCAACATCACTATAAATTTGGGGATGTCCCCATTCTCCCCCTTCATCAAAAATCACATCCCTGGAAAGTATTATCTTTTGAGTCCTGGGATTGTAGAGTCTGTAAGCTTTTGTGGTCTCATAGTACCCTACAAAAATGCATGCTTGACTCTTAGGATCGAGCTTCTTCCTCTGCTCATCAGGAATGTGTGAGTAAGCTAGTGAACCAAACACTCTGAAATGCTTGACATTTGGTTTCTTACCATACCATGCTTGGTAAGGAGTTTTCCCTTTCAAACTTGAAGTAGGGCTCCTATTCAAAATATACACATTGGTCCTGGCTGCATCTGCCCAATACATATTGCTTAAATGCTTCGTTTGAAGCATAGATCTTGCCATATCTACAATGGTGCGGTTCTTTCTTTCAACCACACCATTCTGCTGTGGAGTATAGGCAGCAGTGAACTGCCTCTTTATTCCATGTTTTTTACAAAAATTCAAAAAATCATTTGAGGAGTATTCTCCTCCTTTATCTGATCTGAGACACTTAACAAAATATCCACTTTCATTTTCAACTCTTGCTTTAAAATCTACGAAGCAGTCAAATGCTTCATCTTTATGCTTCAAAAAATATATCCAGCACATTCTTGAAAAATCATCAATGAAAAGAAGAAAGTAAGAGTTGTTACCAATGCTCTTGGTCCGCATTGGACCACAGATGTTCGAATGCACTAGCTGGAGTGGATAACTGGCCCGCCATGCTTGCCCTTGAGGAAATTTGGTTCTAGCGTGCTTGCCCAAGGCACAACCTTCATAGACTTCCTTATTGTCCTGAACTTTAGGAAGTCCGGTCACCATCGCTTGAGAAGTTAACATCTTCAAACTTGCTGAATTCAGATGATCGTATCTCAAGTGCCACAACACACTTGGATTTGCAATAGCAACATTTGCCAATTGATCTCCTCCTGGCTGGCCAAAATTCAAAGGGAATAACCTGTTCTTAGTCATTGGAACCTATGTAATGACTCTATTACTATCATTTTTATCAAAAATGATACATTTACCCTCATCAAATAGCAACTTATAGTTTTTCTCCAACATTTGACCAACACTAAGAAGATTGTGTTGGAGATGAGGAGTGTAATAGATGTCATTCACCTGTTTGACACCCTCTTTTGTTGGAACCTCCAAGGCTCCAATGCCTTCAACCACCAATGACTTGTCGTCTCCTAACTTGATGTTGGATTTGTAGGAAGAATCGAGGGTAGCAAAGAGTTCTTCTTTGCCACTCATATGATTTGAACACCCAGTGTCCAAAATCTAGGTGTCATTCAGGTTCTGATCTAATTGGCCATATGAGAGAAAGAGATTTGAGGTCCCTTCCTCTTCTCCAAAATTGCCATACTGACTGCTCTAGCTGTTGTTGCTCCCTTGTGAGGGTTTTGACCAGTAGTCATGAGCGAAGTGGCTAGGTTTGCCACAATTGTAGCAAACTTGCTTTGACTTGTCACTTCCTTTTCCTCGGCCTGGATGCTTTCCTTTGTTTTGTTGGCCACCTCTGTTTTGACCTCCACCTCTGTTTGAAGATCCTCCTCTGCTTGGAGTTCCACCTCGTGGACTATTCCTGCCTCTTCCTCTTTGCTGACCTCTGCCACGACCTCTACCTTGGCCTTTTCCTTCTTGTGAAGCGAATGCTTTGTCATCACCTCCGTGGCTGGTGGAAGGAGATTCCTGCAATCTCTCTTCATGTGAAAGGAGAGAACCAATTAGTGCATCAAAAGAAAGAGTGGTCAAATATTTTGACTCTTCAATAATGATTGCTACATGATTCCACTTAGGAAGAAGTGTTCACAACACTTTCTTCACCACAACCTCAGGTTTAACCTCTTCACCTAGAGTGACCATTTTATCTACTACGACTTTGACTCGCATGCAGTAGTCTCCTATTTTCTCATTCTCCTGCATTCTGAGATTTTCAAAATCTCTCTTCAGTGTTTGAAGTCTGACCTGTTTTACTTGATCACTACCCTAAAAACTTTCCTTTAAAGCCTTCCAAGCATCTTGAGCTGTTACACAGGATGCTATTCTAGGAAATATACTTTTATCTAGGGCTGCTTGTAAATGGTATAGGGCATAGGAATTATTTTTCTGGGCTTCTTTCTTGGCTTTTCTATCGGCAACACTTAAAGCAGACCAGTCAGAAGTAGAGGGTTCTGTGTAACCCTCTTCAACTATTTCCCATAAACCTTTACCTATCAACATAGTTTTCATATTTATTGACCAGTATTCATAATCACTACCATTAAATTCAAGAATTGGGAGATTTGAATTTGAGGCCATTTCTACTACTTGAAAGCAAACTTTGATTTGACTAAAAATAGGAAGTACAAAGCAATTATAGATTCAAATAAAATCTAGATTTCTTAATTCTCTCACTGATTTCACGTTCCTCTTGTTGTGGATTACCCAGTTTTGGAGGCCCAAAATTGTCTACAATGGAATCCTCGTCATCACTGATGACGATGATTTCAAGAACTGCTATTGGCTCGACCTCTGCTGGCTCAGGCTCTACTGGCTCAGGCTCAGGCTCTAGCTCTGGAGAGTGTGGGGTATAGCTCTCACTAGATTGTTCCTCAGGCTCAAATGCAACTGAATCGGACTCCTCCACTCGTTGTCCAAAAATATTGTCCTCTGAGTCAACCTCGTATCCTGAATCGGGCTTCCTATGATGAGCTATCACTGAATTCTACAATTGACTGAATACAATATGTATTTTGTCTCACCGTACCCACTCATAAAAAGACTCGGTTGATTCTCTCCTCAGTAGAGAGTATAGGGTGTGGTAACATCCGGTTGACCGGATCATCTACTCATCATGGCAAAAGAAATTAGCTGAGTCGCATATATCAGTTTTCAGGTGCTCAAAAAATTTGATCTCCAGGAAAAACAATGTTCCAATTTTCCTTTTCCAAAAGGTTTTCAAAAAATCCTTTTTTTATAAAGTCTTTAAAAGAAATTTAATAATTTTCTTTATATCCTTAATTATTTTTTAAATAAACTATATATTTAAAAATAATTAAAAATATAAAATTGAACAATTATTAAATTAATCAAAGAACTTTAATAAAAAAATAAAATAAAAAAAAACTTCCTTTAAAAAAAACCTTTTGTCGCGCTACGGATCGAACCCTCGACCGCTCTTATAACAATAGCCAACAAAATCGTTGCGCTATGCAGCCCTTTTGAAGACAAAGGTGGCCCACAAACTATTTAATCCTTTCGATCGACGATTCTTTTTAAATTTTTTTTCCTTCGATGCAATTCGAACCCTGGTCTCGTCGCTGCTCACGGGGAGTCTTTACCGCCATACCACGCCCCCGTCACGTTCACAAGAGGAGACCAAAATTTATTTAAAAAACACAACATGCAGCTTGATAAAAAAATTTGCCTTTATCCCACATGCAGTGGGAGGGAGGCAGAATAGTGTTTTATATATGTGAATGTATGCGTATTCTATCGATTGCCTTCGAGAAATCGATTCCTCACCTTTTGCCCAATCTGACGAACCAAAACTCACCACGTGGCATCCAATCAGACACTGCCCCCTTTCCAACTCATCGCCACGTCAGACAAACCAATTTTTGCCACGTGTCAACCCTTGCCAACTCCTCGCCACGTCACCATGCCACGTCATCTGCCACATCAGCCTGCCAGCTCCACTGCCAGCTCAACTCCTCAAGCTACATGCCCTCCACGTCGGCTATCCACCTTAGCCTCGGGATTCATGCCCAAGTCCATATCACTACCACATGGCTGTCCACCTCAATTGTCATGCTGCCTCGACTCTTGTGCTTGTTTGAAAGTTACCTTGATCCATGCACCCACACTGGCACCCTCGGCTCTCGTGTGCCCTCTGCTCTGATACTAGTGTTATTCAGAGCGACAGATTGACACATAAATTAAATAAACACAAATTTTATTAATTCTAAAAAAAACTCCATATTAAAATTGCAGCGCCATCCACTACTTTCGATTACAACATAGTATAGTATATATAGGGAATGAGGGAGGAGTGGACGTGGAGGAGGGATAAGGGATGAGGGAGGAATAAGGAGGACGTGGAGCGGGAGAGAAGGAGAAATGAGGAGCGGAGATTAAGGAGGAAATGGTGGCGGAGAAATAGGGAGGAAAGGAGGTGAGGGAATAGGGGCTAGAATGTAGGAGAGGGAGGTTGAAAGATTTTTAAAAAATGTGCCGACAAAACTATGTCGACAAACACAACCATTTTTCACACTGAAGCCAAAAATCTAGATATTTTTGGGCCACTTAAACTGTAACCCTCTTCACACTTGCAATAGTTTTTACCCCTTGCGACTTTCACCCTGATTCTAATGGTGGTTTGTAGGAGAGAGAGAGGACTATGTTTTTTTATCTAGTCATTGTGGATGGTGCACCTCCCATTAGTATTTATCTAGTGCTAGGATTTGCAGAATCCCCTATTTTAGTCTTCCCCAAAGCTTTGTTTAGTAGATGGTTGGATGGTGGTCAGTGCAGTGCAATGTTAGCCAATGTATCTTTAGAGGGATTTTCTTGGATGGGCTCAAGTTGTTGGGCTTTCTCAATGGTGGAATATTTATTCTTCTGCATGCCTATGGGGTGAGAACCTACATGAGTTGGGATTTCCTTTTTGTTAGTTGCCTATGAGGTTTAATTCCATAGGATTCAAGGTTTAGGGTCCTTTTCAATACCCTGCTCATTGTCCTGCGGGGTTTTTTTTTTTAATGTGGAGGTTCTTAAATTGGATGTGCTGGTGTGTAGGAATTTATAAATCTATTTTTTGGACAAATGATTTTATCCTGGGTGAGCTGTTGTGTGTCATCTCTATTTTCAGAGGTGTCTCAACGGATCTCAGTTTATTAGGGTAGTTGGTTGGTTCCTGCTATAGGGGTTCAAATTTTTGGGTTGAGTAGGGATGTTTTTTATGATTAATTCTTAGTTGCTCTTCCTTTGTCTATTGGATCCTTTGTTGTAGTGGTTTTTGCTACACGACACTAGTTTCAATAGTTTTCATCCCTCACCTCTTGTGACTGTTGTTGTGCTTCTTGGTGTGGCATATTTTTTCTCTACTTTTGGTTTTTAAGGCTCATGCTTAGTCTGATTTGGGTGGTTTCACATTTTTATTGGGTTTTTTCTAGATCTAATCTATTGTTGGTAGTCACTGTCGATTGGGAGTGTAGGTTCTTCGATCAGATGGCTAGTTTACTTGTGTTGAAGGTGGTTTACAATCCTCTTTGGGTCATAGTGTTAGCTCATTTCTTGCAGCTATTTTCTTGTAGATTTGAAGTTTAAATTTTCCTCCTCAAGGCTACAGGGGTCTGTTTCCCTCTTTCTAGCCTTTGTTTTCATTGGTTGGTTTTTATTCTTGGTGTTCTTTTCAAATTGGTTTTGGGTGGTTGCTTTGATTCCAAGGTCACTGAGCGGGATGTCTTCCTCCAATATCTCTCTCATGTGCACTAGATTTTCAATTTGATGAGGTTTGGGGAATGTTTAATTATGGGGCCCTTGTGCCTTTTTTCCATGTGGGTTATTTTGGTTTCCTCTTCAAACCCATTGTGTGGTTTGGAAGTTGTTGTGGCCATGTTTTGGGTTTGTTTTTTTTTGGTCTAACTTCGTTTGTTGGTAGAGTTTGTTCTCTTTTATGGGCTTCCTCATAACCATTGTAAAAATTTGTGGGGTCCCTTTCAAAACCCTATTTTTTCTCAATAGTATAATTTTTTTTATTAAAATACACACACATATGTCAAATATGATATTTTTTACATTGTTAAGTGCAATTTTTCTATATATAAAAAATATGCAACTCATTTTAATGATTAAAGAGATCAATATTGAGTAATATCAAATGAAATGAGACACATTTATTATATATCTCAACTTTCATGGTATTAGTGATTAAAGAGATCAAGATCAAGTAATATCAAATGGAATGACAAAAATTGATTATATATTGCAACTTTCGTGGAGGATACCTAGGTTCAAATTTTACAAACCAATACATGTATATTGTCAAACTATTGTAATACCATTACGTGATAACGATGTAACATAATGGTATTACAATAGTTTGATAATATACATGTATTGATTTGGAAAATTTGAACATGGGTATCCTCCATGAAAGTTGAGATATATAATAAATTTTTCTCATTCCATATTTATAAATTTATATGGAATGAGACAAATTGATTATATATCTCAAATTTCATGGATGATACCCATGTAGAATTGAATTGAATTGAGTAAAAAGTAGAATTGAATTCCACACTTCTCTTACAAAAGGGCAATTTGCCAAAATATGGTCCATTGTTTCTTCTTCATTTTTGCACATGAAAAACTAACTTGGTCCTTGCCAAGACTTCCTTTAAATAAGATCCCATGTTAGTACATTTTAGGGTTTTGTGTGGTGGTTATTTTCGCAATGTAGTGTAAATATTCAGATTTTAAAAATGTTAATTTTGCAAATTTTGGGACCATAGAGGTCAGCCTGTTTGCCCAAACATTTTGGGATCCAAATTTTTAAGGGTAAGTTCACCCCATTGTCATAAGGTTTCCCACCTAATGTTTTCCCTATATTTATTAAAAATAAAAAATATCCTGCCTAATTCACCCCTTATACCCCATTATATATAGCTAACCCTAACAACGACTCATACAATTGCAACATTATTATTTTTGGATAGTGAGTGATACAAAGCAGATGACTGACAAAATATGAGTCCACAACTAACAGAAGGTGACTGGTGGAAGGCAACTTGCAAAATACGACTAACATAAGGTGAGTGCAATATGACGAGTGGCATAAGGTAAGTGGCATAATGCGAGTGGCATAAGTCAACTAAGAGAATATGACTGACATAAGACGACTAACATAAGGTGACTGGCATAAGCCGACTAACATAAGACGACTCAATTTACTAGTAATTTTATTTTACCATTAAATTTTATTTTACCATTAAATTTTATTTTTCAATATTTTGTTCATTGACACTCAATAAGGAGGTTTGTTCTTCTTGGGACTGATATTGAAAGCACGAGATTTCGGGCAAAGGAAACACTAGTTGCAATATAACCAAAATCAAATGCGCTTAAGTCCTAGAAACGTAAAGTGCATGAAATGGAAAAGAAACGCATTGGAAGAGACACAAGCAAATGGAGAAAACACAGCCCTTTCATTAATATCCCTTGATCTCTGTTACAATGACGCCTCCTCCCTTTTCAGGGGCTAGGAGCGTTAAAAGAATTTGATTACAATCACTGAATGATTCCTCTTTCCGCGTGCCCACGATTGCAATGGGCGGGCCAAGATGATGCCGCCGCTGATGTCGATGAGTTCTTCACCTCCGCTGCTTCTCCTGCGAACAAAGAAACAACCAAGATGTCAGTAGCACCTGCTGCAAGTGAAAAGTGTTTGTTCTTCTAAAATCATCAAAAGATGCATGCAAACATTTATCTAAAACAGTGAACAAAATGATTCTAAACAGCCTGAAAACTTGCCAGAAGATAGAAAATGTTACCAACAGGCCATTGCCACTGAGACAGTCGGCCAATCTGCTTTCAACTGGAAATCGTCCCTGGGTGGGACGATTTCTGACTGTAAATCGTCCCTGGGTGGGACGATTTCTTCTGTGTTGGGGAAGCCGAACTGACACGCTCCAATGTCGACTCCCGAGGTCTCCAAAACACCTGCAGACAGAGGGGTTATGTAATTGGGGCCATTTTGGGACGACCCAGATGGTCGGATTCTCCCAATTTGGCCTCTATCTTCGGGAATTTGATATCGCCACCTGCAAGTCAATGAAACAACAAAGCGACACAAAACATACTAGAATCTGACCAAAAGTTACGAAATTGCAGCTATGAGTTCACCAAACATAATAACACAAAATGCAACCTGAAAAAGTAATCTAGAATACTCTAAAACTTGGAAAGTGCGGGGGTGCCCAAGTGGGCCTCCCACCGTTGGCACTTGGTTCCGGCGCCAATCCACTAGGGATGGGCCCAAAACCTCTTAGGATTGGGGGGTCGGCGAATTGGTTGGTTCAGGTGTCCATGTGTTGGATTTGGGTCCGATTCAAGCTTCCAAAAGCCACCCAACAACCTCCCTTGCAAAAGAGATTGGTGGATGTGGGAAGGTGAACCAAAAGGGATGCAAGTGGGTCTTCAACTCGGCAGCACTTCGTTGCTTGAAAACTCCTTCAACCTGTATATTTTGGGTGAGAAAAGTCCCACCTTTTATAGACCCAAGGGGTCTCTTTTGGGAGGGAAGCACAAATGCCATGTGTTGGTCATAGGCGCCATGTGGCAGTCTTGTCTTCCCATGAGGGAGGGGAGTCCTCCATTGACTTGGGCTTTCATAAATGCCCTTGTGACAGTCCTCAAACGGCCTATTTGTCCACTCACACACGCGTGCGAGGCAGGAGTCATCAACTGACTGTTCTGGGCTGCCACTTGGCCTCATTTGTCTTTTTGCCCGTTAAACTTGGAAATCGTCCTTACTGGAGACGATTTCAGAAATCGTCCCTGGGTGAGACGATTTCAAGTTAGCAATCGTCCCTGGGTGAGACGATTACTAGGCAAAGTGTCTAAGTGTGCCAAATTGCTTCTTGACCTCACAAAATTGCTATGAAAGTGGTTAAGACCACTGTTTGACCTCCCGAGGGCTGCCCTGGGGGCTGTGTTTGTCAAAGCGATCAGTGTTTGCAGTCACATAATCGGATTGGTGCTGTTTTGGTGTCTACGAGATGCCCCTTTTTGGGAAGCGCTACGGGTGATGCAGTCTTGAGCAAAAATAGATAACCAAAGCACTAATGATTAGGGTTTCTTGGTAACCTAACCAACTTTTGATGCCCCAAGTGTGGAAAGGGCATGCATTCTTGAATCCTTGCTTCTGACGAGCTAAGGAATTTGATTTCAAGTATTAACCTATTTTGGTGAGGTGTGACTTGAACTTAGACATTGATCAGTCATGAACAGGCAAAGGGCATTTTTATCCTCAGGGGGAACCTTGTGTTCATGATTCACGAAATGCCAAGTGTTTGATTGATTTGATTGTTGCTTGTTTATTGCCCCAAGCAGGAGCGTGATTGTCTTTGTCAATGATTCTTTGAATGCATGTCGTTTTCCTTAATTGGGTGTGTGATTGTTGGTTGGTGACTAAGTGTGACTACCCCCTCAAGCGACGAATCGATGAGGGAATGACCTTCGTGAGAGAAGCGACGAGTCGCTTGACCCAAGATGACTTGTGCAAGGGTGCCTTTAGAGGGTTTACCGTTAAGCGTGTGCAATTTTTCCAACATTTGGACCTATTTTTGGTGGGTGTTAACCCTTTTGGTGATGCCGTAATGAGGTGAAATCATCGAAAATCTAACTTCCCGTGGAGCGGTCCGGCTATTGTAGCCTTCTTGGGGAAGTAGGAGAGCGATAATTTGGACCTCGACATCGATTTTCTTTGCCCGGAGTTTAAGTGCAAGAGCACTTGTGTCCGGCAATGTTTTTTTTTGTTGTCTGTTTTTGTTGAATTTTTTTATTGTTTTTGTTGTTTTGTGTGACGCATGTGGGGATAAAATTGTTGTAATCTTCTTCCCGTGGAGCGGTCCGGCTATGGTAGCCTTCTTGGGGAGTGAGATAGCGACAATATATGACCCCAACGTCTATTTTGATTGCCTTGGATGTCGAGTGTAACAACATTCTATTAGGCAACTTTATTTGTTGTTTTTAGTGCATTTTTGTTGATTTTTTGATGTTTTGACTTTTCTGGCTGGAAATCGTCCCTGGGTGGGACGATTTCCAATTGCAAAAATCGTCCCTGGGTGGGACGAGCGCTGACCAGAGCGCTCGTCCCAGCCAAGGATGATTTCCAGTTGGTAGGCCTATTTAAGGCCCAAAACTTGGATTTGGGCTCATTTGTGTCATTTTTTTTTTGCGATTTGGGGGCTCTGGGAGGAGGAGGTAATTCTGCGAAGCGAAGCGCTACCGGAATTCTCTCTGCCATCATGAGTGCACAAACTGGTTCGAGCGGCGGAGCCGAGGCGAAACCTGTAAGTGTCCCTAGAGTTCATTTTTGCTTTTATTTGATGTATTGTTTTTGTGTTGACGCTTTTCAAAACTTTAAGATTTTTTGTGATGTTTTTGTTTAACAGTTAAGGTTAGAAACCTTAGAACTGAAAATTTGATTTATTATTTTTTTTTTTTTTTTTTTTGTTTTTTTTTTTTGAATTTTTATTTGTTTTTGTATTCAATCAGTTAAGGTTAGAAACCCTAGATCTGAAAGTTTTATTTTTGAATTTTGTGTTGTTTTTGTAATTACTCAGATTAGGTTAGGAACCTTAAACCTGAAAATTTGCTTTTTGTAATCTTTTTTTCATTTGTTTTTGTAATTAATCAGTTTAGGTTAGGATCCCTAAATCTGAAAAATTGGTTTTGAATTTTTGTGTGTGTTTTTGTTTCGCAGGTTAGGAGCCGGTACCGTGTACCTGCCGCATTCACTGAGGCGCGGTCGGCGCTGACTGACGTTGAATGGCAGTGGCTTGATGCCCTTGGGCTCAAGCAGGTGGCTCGACTGGAGCCTGTGGTCCCGGATCAGGCCTATCTGACGGCCCTGATCAAAGTTTGGGATCCGCGGACCAACACTTTCCATCTTTCGACAGGGGAGATGACTGTGACACTGGAGGACGTTTATCGGTTGCTTCGGATTTCGATAGATGGACTGCCCATTAGGACATCGCCGCGTGATCAGCGGACTGCTGTACTGACGAGATATTTTGGGCATGCGGAGCGGCTGGGTGTAACGAACCCAGTGGAGACAGTCGAGGTGGACTGTCAGGCTAGCGGGATTTTTGTTAGCTGGTGGCAGGAGAGGGGGTGTTAGGAGTGAGGCACGCATTCTTGATGGGCCTCATTTCTAACATGCTTCTACCTGATTCGTCAGGCACGAGGTTCCCGTGGAACCTGCTGGAGTTGGTATGGCAGTTGGTAGAGTGCCCGATAGAGGCACCGCTGATTTATGGATGGGGACAGACATTGTTGGCACAGCTCTACGGGGAGCTGTACGGCGTCCGCTGTCGGCAACGGAAGGGGGTGAGTTGCAGTTATCTTCTTCAATGCTGGGGTTGGCAGCACATAGCAGTGGAGAGGCCGACCGGGTTACCGTGGATGACTCGGGCGGTGATGGATGACGAGGAGATTGGCTATGCAGCTTTGTGGCGGCGGTCCGCGGAGCGAGGCGGAGTCGGCGATGGGCGGGTGCTATACAACACTATACCGATGCCTTCTCTCGGCTCACTCCAGGGGAGGTGGTTTGGCATCCTTATCGGGACTGTCCAGTCTGGCCGGAGGCTGGAGAGTGGCTCCGACGGGTACGTAGGGAGCGGTGGTTGGTTGGGCGGCACGGGACGGAGCATGAGTTCTTTTCGTACCGCCGGGTTACACGATAGTTTGGGGTGCGCCAGGGGTTGCCTGGTGAGCCCGTGGTCTATCGACGACGGGGAGATGAGAGAGGATTAGAGCCACCGGTCATTGCTCCATTGGGCGAGGAGTCCGATGCAGTGATTGAGGTCCCGGATGTGGATGACATCGGGACTACCACTGAGTATGACTCGTGGTGGGTACTGCGGCGCTGGAGAGGAGAGGGGCCACTGGGAGGCACGGAGGCGGCAGTGGAGGATGCTGAGGCAGCAGGGGGTGATTGGGGGGGTCCGTTGGATGATGCGGACATGGTGGATGTGGGAGATGAGGATGTGGACTTGGGTGTTCCGGAGCAGCCGGACATGCAGGATGTGGAGGAGCAGTGGGAGCTCGAGCGAGCTCATCGTCCCCGCGAGTCCTATGCGTCCGGCAGATACGAGAGGAGATGGGGTCTGAGGTAGGCGTTGAGATTGCATGACTCGACAGAGCTGCTGTGGATGCGGGATCTGGAGTTGGGGGATGCGAGGCGGGAGCTGGGGGATGCGCGGTAGGAGAGGGATCTCCTTCGGGCTCAGCTAGCAGAGCGGGATAGAGTTTTGGCACAGCACGATGATGCATTGTCTATCTATCATCGGTGAGAGGCAGAGTGGTGTCTGCATCGGATAGACTTGGAGAGGGAGGTCATCCGCCTTGGTGGGCGGCTACCTGAGCCTTCGGTCGGTGGATCTTCACGGCGGACAAGGGATAGTCTGACTGAGCAGTCAGCATCATCTCGTCGCAGGCGGTTAGATGAGGGGGTGGTAGCGAGGCATGATGCGGGGGCTAGTAGTAGCCGCCTTGCAGGGTCCCGTAGGACCCACACCACGGGGGTAGTTCCCGTCGCACCGATCCTGCGTGATCATGGTGGTCGACGCCTTAGGTTGGGTTTTTGGATATGATTGCGGGGTTTGAGGACCGGTTTTGTAGCCTACGGGCATCTTTTTGACGATATATATATATATATACCGATTTTATTTTTGGTTTTGTACATGTGATGATGTGATTTTTGTTATGCATGTTTATTTATTTTGATGAATGCAGATGTTATGATGAATGTAAATGTTTTTGATGTCTATGTGATATGCGAGGTGAAATGGATGAATGACATTTGTGATGATTGCACTATAGGCTGTTTAAGAAGCTCTTTATTTACATGGTTTTTTTTTTTTTGTATTTTCTGATGGTATCATAAGGATGATAAGTAGCGCAGATGGTTTTGGAATGAATGTAAGGTTTTCTGAGATTCAATCAGTTTTAACTCACCATCCATGATTGTACTTTATCTTACAAGACTTTTTGACCAAGGTATGAATCGGACTTGTTTTTGACCCAGTTATTTTTCATATCCCTGTGTGTGCAATTGAGTTCATTTAGTGGTATTTGTTAGGATACCGCCGAGTGCCAGATGGGCTTTCAACCGAACCTGTACCGAGGATCACCTAATTAGCTCCACGAATTCCTTTGTTGTATGTACTAAGATTAATCTGCGGTGTAATCCAGGATGCCATAAGCTAGCTCATCCACATGCAAACATTGATCTGTACGCAAGTTAATGTGACAGATATATCGTCATGCGGGAGGTTTACTTCTGTTACCCATTGGCTATCAACCAAATTGGTACTGAAGCTTGCCTTATGACCTATAGAATGCTGAGAGTTCCAGGGATTCAAGGTCAACTCCCTTCTTTTCTTCAATTGTATTGGGATACTTGCTCATTGTAGTGATGAGATCACTTGTTTATTTTGATTTGTTTTTCTTTCGAGCAAGGGATTGGGGTTATGGAGTGACCAAAATCACTGTTGTTTGTGCCTTTTGATGTGTGCACTGTAGTTTGTCAAATTTTGGAGTTTTGACATTTTGCAAATTTTTTGTGTTTTGCAACTGTTGAGAACTTTAGGGATTCTTAGGGAATTGGGTAGGGAGGATGCTTGTCCTTTTGCCAACTCTCAGCATTCTAGGGGTCATTCGCACAAGGGGATGAGCAAGATAACCATTTCGCTTGTGGTGACCTAGATTATTTTGCAGGTTTCGTCTTTCGTTCACACAATTTGGGAATTTTAGTGTTTTGATTTGTGTTGGGATGTTACGTAACAAGGTGTATTTCAAGTATGACTCTACCTTCGTAAAATCTGTTCGACTTGATACACTACATGGCTAAAGAGGAAAATGATGACTGAATCACTGAAACTCTTGGTACATTCCCAGACCACTGACTGTAGTGTGGTAAAAGTTATGCTTGGTGTTTTTGTTGTTTTTGTAACATGAGACAATGCGGAACAAGATGGACTATCAGAGCTATTGCAGCTTATGGTGCCTTTGACCTGTATGACTACAAATATGCAATGTATGGATGCAATGCTTAATGCGGCTATGTATTTTTGTAATTTTGATGGATTGTTTTTGGTGAAGGTGAAGATGAGGTGCGAGAATATGAATTTTTTATGAAATTGAGATCAATCTTATTTTTGGTTTGACAGGATTGCGATAATCCTTGTAGCTTTTTCAGATTGATAATCCTTGGACTTTTTATTGACCAAGAGATTGCGATAATCCTTGGAGCTTTTTGGTTGACCAAGAGATTGCGATAATCCTTGGAGCTTTTTGGGTGACCAAGAGATTGCGATAATCCTTGGAGCTTTTTGGGTGACCAAGAGATTGCGATAATCCTTGGAGCTTTTTGGGTGACCAAGAGATTGCGATAATCCTTGGAGCTTTTTGGATTGACCAAGAGATTGCGATAATCCTTGGAGCTTTTTGGGTGACCAAGAGATTGCGATAATCCTTGGAGCTTTTTGGGTGACCAAGAGATTGCGATAATCCTTGGAGCTTTTTGGGTTGACCAAGAGATTGCGATAATCCTTGGAGCTTTTTGGTTGACCAAGAGATTGCGATAATCCTTGGAGCTTTTTGGGTGACCAAGAGATTGCGATAATCCTTGGAGCTTTTTGGGTGACCAAGAGATTGCGATAATCCTTGGAGCTTTTTGGGTGACCAAGAGATTGCGATAATCCTTGGAGCTTTTTGGGTTGACCAAGAGATTGCGATAATCCTTGGAGCTTTTTGGATTGACCAAGAGATTGCGATAATCCTTGGAGCTTTTTGTGACCAAGAGATTGCGATAATCCTTTTTTTTTTTTTTTTTTGGGATATGGCTTTCTTAGATATGAAATGGTCGCAAATGACTGATATTCAAGGGTTCTGTTTCCTTGATACCGTCAAGAGAAGCTAGCCGGTACGTCCCGGGTCCTATTTTACTATCAATGACATAAGGACCTAACCAATTTGCCATGAATTTGTCCCTCATATGGGACGGCAAATTAGAGTTTTGTTGGTTTTCCTTCAGAACCAAATCACCAACCCGAAAGTCTCTTAGGTGAACTTTCATGTTGTAAGCTTTCTTAAGCCGCTCTTGATAGATACGTAAGTGCTCGAGAGCATTAACGCGTCGTTCGTCAAGCAACGTAAGTTGGTCTAATCGGGCCTGCCGCGCAGTGTTATCATCGATGAACTCCTGCATTGATATGCGCAGGGAAGGAATTTCCAACTCGAGAGGCATTACTGCCTCTGAGCCATACACCAGTGAAAACGGAGTTGCCCCAGTGGGCGTCCGAATGCTAGTGCGATAAGCCCAAAGGGCAAGTGGGATTTGTATGTGCCAATCCTTATGACTGTCTGCGACGGTCTTTTTAAGGATGGCGACTAGCGTTTTGTTTGATGCCTCTGCTTGCCCATTTGCTTGCGGATAATAGGGTGTTGAAAAGTTGTGCTGAATTTTGTACTTTGTGGTCAAAGCACGCACGTCTTTGTTCTTGAATGATGGCCCATTATCTGAGATTATTTTGGATGGAATACCAAAACGACATATGATGTTATGCAAGATGAACTCCACTATGCGGGGTCCTTTCGTTGAGGTTAACGAAA
Source organism: Wollemia nobilis (assembly GCA_028583015.1). Classification (NCBI taxonomy): domain Eukaryota; kingdom Viridiplantae; phylum Streptophyta; class Pinopsida; order Araucariales; family Araucariaceae; genus Wollemia; species Wollemia nobilis. Next base: position 2,967,271 of record JAQPPZ010015522.1, read on the forward strand.
TTGCTTCCACCCATTTGGTAAAATATTTTGTGGCCGTTATGATAAACGTGTGACGGCCTGACGATGCAGGGGAGATCTTTCCGATTAGATCGAGGCCCCACTACGAAAATGGCCAAGCAGACTGGACTGTCTGTAGGGCCTGGGAAGGTGCGTGCATCAAATTGGCATGATGTTGACATTTCACGCACCTCTTGACATACTCGCAACAATCTCGCTCTAAAGATGGCCAATAATAGCCCATGCGAAGAATGCGCTTTGCAATGGCCATACCACTAAAGTGGCCGCCACATGTACCATCGTGCGCTTGGGCGATTGCCCAAGTAGATTCTTGCTGGTCCAGACATCGAAGAAGAATTCCGTCATAGCTGCGACGATACAAAATGTCTCCTATCAAGACATATTTTGCCGCTTCTGTTTGAATGTTCGTTTTGCGGTGTGCATCAATCCAAAGGGAAGATTACCTAACTTGAGGTAGTCTCTTATGGGTAAATACCGATCCTGTTTATCAGAAACCTCGACAATATGAACAGCCAATCCCTTTTGAAGTTCTTCCCTAACAAATGCTGATTGGGATAGAACTTGTAAGAATAGCGTTGTGTTGCTATTAATGGGAGTGGGGGAAAACAAAGACCCCCAGTTGGCACATTTCAAACAGTCTCGGATTCGAAAGAACTTATCCGAAGATGGTTCGATCTGGATCATGTGGACTCCTGGCGTCAAGTCTGAGCTTGCGCGCTCCATCGCGGGTTGCGATAAGGTTTTGACCTGAATGGTTGTTATATCACCGAAAAGGTCTTGCGGGATTAGTGACCCCAAGGAGGCCATTGTGTCCGCAAAATGATTCGATGATCGAGGGAGTGCCTCGATGTCATACCACTCAAGTTTTGCCAAGAATTTGTCCACGAGGGCTTTATAGGCCTTTAGAACTGGGCATTTGCATTGATATACCCCTTTGACTTGATTGACGATTAACAGCGAATCGCCAAAGATGTTCAATATTTTGATGTTCATGGCGATTGCTTTCTGAAGACCTAGGAGCAAGGCTTCATATTCTGCATTGTTGTTGGTGCACTGGAAGTTTAATTTAAATGACAGGGGCATTGGAGCGCCCTGCGGTGTGAAGAATACAATTCTTGCGCCACCCCCTTGCTCGCATTTAGAACCATCAAAAAATAAGGTTATGTCGGCCTGAGACTCAGGCTCATCAGAATCTGGCGATTCTGAGACATGGAAGACCCCATCATCGGGTAGTTCTATGACCAGAGGCTGATCGTCTTCAAGAGGAGCCTCTGCTAGTTGATCGGCTATGACTTGTCCTTTTATAGATTTTTGCCCAATAAACTCAATGTCAAATTCCGTCAACAACATGATCCATTTCGCCGTGCGACTACTATGATAAGTACGACTCATCATGTATCGCAATGGATTCTCCTTAGACACAACATACGTCGTGTTGCTCAGCATGTAATGGCGTAGCTTTTTGGTAGCAAACACCACTGCCAAGCAGAGTTTCTCAACGTATGCATAGTTAAGTTCGTAACTGACCAGGGTGCGGCTAAGATAGTACGTAGCCTGTTCTTTGTGAAGTTCATTCTTCTAGGCTAGCATTGCACCCAGTGCCACCTCAGTAGCTGAGATGTATAAGTAGAACGGCACACCTGGTCTAGGTGGTGCCAATACTGGCGACGAAGCCAAGTACTATTTGATTTCGTCAAAGGCTGAATGGCACTCGTCATCCCAATGAAATGTGACCCCCTTGTGCAATAATTTGTTCATGGGTCGGCATTTGTCAGATAATTGCGCTATGAAGCGTTTAATCGACGCGACCTTTCCTTGCAGACTTTGAGCTGCTTGATAGTGGTTGGGGGAGCCATTTCAAGGATTGCCTTGACTTTGTTTGGGTCCACTTCGATGCCTCTCTTTGAGACTATAAAACCCAAGAGTTTTCCAGATGTGACGCCGAACACGCACTTCTTGGGATTCGATCGACCTTATGCTCTATGAGGCGATCGAGAATCTTGCTTAAGTCACCGAGATGATCTGAGCGCAAGAGAGACTTGGCTAACAAATCATCCATGTAATCTTCCAAAGTTTTGTGCATGTAATCGTGGAAGATATACGTCATAGCACGTTGGTATGTAGCGCCGGCATTTTTAAGGCCAAAAGGCATGACCTTATAGCAAAATGTCCCCCAAGGCGTTGTGAATGCCGTTTTGAGTTGGTCTTCAGGATTGATACGAATTTGATTGTATCCTGAGAAACCGTCCATTAGGGAGAGCATTTCGTGACCTACTGTAGCGTCTACCAATGCGTCGATGCTTGGCAATGGGAAATCATCCTTAGGACTCGCTTTGTTTAGGTCTCGAAAGTCGGTGCATATGCGAATCCTCCCGTCGGGCTTCTTGACGGGAACCATGTTGGACAACCATGGCGGATAATCCACGCAGATGACAAATTGTGCATCCAACAGCTTTTGCAATTCGTCTTTGACCATCAAGGCCACTTTTGGGTGCATCTTTCTTAGTTTTTGCTTTACAGGCTTGATTTTCGGATCAAGCGTTAAATTGTGCATGACTAGCTGCGGGTCTAGCCCTGGCATATCTTTGTACGACCATGCAAAAACTTCCTTCTTCTCTTTGAGAAGGGCAATATATTCGGCTTGCTCTTCGGGGGAAAGACTTACCCCCAACCTGATAATCTATGGATTCTTTGAATCTGTGCCGATGTCTACGTCAGTCGTCTCCTCGACTGACATGTGAGATCCGTCCTCCAACTGATGTGGAGTTGGGATTAAATGGATATCATCAGCTGAGTTAAGATCTGCGTTTGGAACCTCGGGTTCCTCTTCAGCTTGAAAAATATCTTGAGTTGTCCTTGGGGTAAAATGAAGCATTTCACCGAAAGGCCGATACTACGATGGTGACAATGGTGAATTGACGCGATCCCGGTCGATGGCATCCATGTCTAGATGCAATGACCGTGATGGATCGGTCGGATTGCGGATGGGTGCGGTCAAATCAATGGAGATCATGTGGATGGAATGAATTTGGTCTCCAGAACCGCGGGTGTGATGACTTGATTCTTTTAGATGTTCCCTATACTCTGGATCTGGCTCTACGGGAACGGGCACGAATGGATCCTCTCTAGGTGCAAATTCATCTCTATGTGTGAAAAGGAAGGCGGGGTCTTCCCTCGGCATTATTGTCATGATGGGATCTCGAGGTGGACGATGCTCATCTTGAATTTGGAGCCATAGGTCTAACACTTGGTCCCACCTCGCTGGGTCTACGTGCCATTCATGTCCTAACAGTATACCCATCTGTCCCATTAGATCTTCATGAGTTAGAGCGCGGTGATTTTGTCGTGCATGTCTGAGATAGATCATCTCAGTCTCATCTTCTGAATCACTTTCATAGATCCAAAATTGTTCATTCTCTTCAGCATCTGTTGCTTGCGACGTTGAGGACTCTTCCTATTCCAGTGAATTAATCTGGTCCCATTGCGGTTGTTCCACTCTTGGTGGAGGGACCTGATTCTCTTGAGACTGTGTTATTTCATCTGGAACCTCTAAGGGGAACAGTTTTAGAAAGATGTCTGGCAGTCGTTGATGTTCTCTTTGAGGATTAATCTCTGAACTTTCGCCTCTCTCTAGCAAAGAAGAGGGATTACTGTTGCTTGCCAGGGGTGTTTGTTGACCATGGGAGGTAGTCTCCCAATGTGTATTCTGTATTCGGATTGGCATAAGGACCCAATGCCAATCCCCCCTTGTTGCCTATTTCTAGGCCTTGCATATTTTCAACCAAGATGTCTAATGGCAGGGGATGGTTGAACCCTACCCTGACTTGTCATATGGCATCTGATATCTTGGTTGGCAAAGGATCCGCATCCCTTGCTCATATCTACCGAGCCCGTATCCATGCCAATTGCATTGGCCGAGATATTTTAGGGCAAATTCTAGGTTTGACAGATAATTGATGTTTTCAACAAAAGGCTCTTCGTCTGTTTCCTTTTGTTGGCATGGTTCAAGACCATGATCAAAGCCCCCATACACAAAATTTGTCTGGTTCGGTGGGTAGCCTAGAGGGACGATTGTTCCAATGGGAAGGCGAGGTCTTCCCATGTCTTGTACTGACTCCAGTGTGGGGGTTGCCACAACATTTTGCACTAAGTATTCCCCCAGGCCTGTACTGGCCATTTCAACAATGATTGTTGATGATTGGGTGGGAGGAAACGGTAGTCCTTCCTGAGTCCATTCCATGTTTGGTGGTTCAGGAATCTTGGTTTTCGTTGCGTTGGGCGCTTCCTCTGTTGTTATTGTTGAAATTGTGGGCAACCTTTCTTCTAAGGGCTTAACCTCTTCCATGATTTGTTTTCCCTTGTCCTTCTGTTGGGCCATGATAGGTGGCGTTGATGATGAAGGAGCCGATGATGAAGTCTCACCTGGCTGGGATTTTGCCTTGTTGGCCACCAGTGGTGCCTGCGGTATTGGACCCTATTTAGATGGATTTAATTGGAAATCCAAATGCGTTGAAGGGAGGGTCGATTGAGGTATGAATTGTACCGCATTGCAATACTTGAAGGGCTCTAAGTCCATTGGGACTACATGTATTTCCCCTTCATAAGCATACTTTAAGCATTGGTGGGCGATCGAAGGGACACACTTCATGTCCCTGATCCAAGGCCGCCCTAGCAGTATATTATAAGCCATTTCACCTTCCAGCACATGGCACAGTGTAGGTATTGACTTTTGTCCTACCTGGACTGGCAGAACGACTGTGCTGACTGTCGAGCATATTGCATCATTAAAAGCTCGCAGTGTGTACGTGGAGGCTGTGATGTGAGAGGTCGGCAGCTTCAAATGCTTCAAGGCTACAGTGGTTATGATGTTACTTGGACGAGCCAGTATCTATCGGCACTCTCTTGTACGGAATCCCGTTGACCCGCGCGATAACGTGCGGGGGTGGATCTGCCATGTCATTTGATATCGTTTTGACCTCATCTTCTCTGAATGTGATGACCGGCTCCGTACATTGTTTCACATGTCCCACGAAGGCGTTGAAAGAATTTGCTTCGTGGGGTTGTAATTCAATGGCTTTTAAAATGTCCATAAGAGCTTCTCTATGGGGAGCTGATTGTTGAATAAGCTCGTAGATGGACAGCCTAGCCGACGTGGTCCGCAAACTCTGCGTGAGTTTGGTTCGTATCGTGACCTCAGGTCTAGGCGGAGGTAACTGCGTTGGGCGTTGTTGAGGATGCGATGTTGCCGGAACTTCCCTCGTAGCTACCTCAGGGGCAGCTGGCGGGTACCTTATGTTCCTTGTTACTATGCTAATCATTCCCACAAATCCCTGTGTGGGAAGATCTTGTCGCACCTCGTTAATCTGGAGTGGTTTTGTCTGTGCCTCGTGGGCTGGCAAGGGGTCCTTGAATACCCCCATTTGTTGGTTGTTTGGTGCGATGGGGTTGTCCACAACCAATGTTCTGTTGTCGATCAAATCCTGGACTAGGTCTTTGAATTTCCAGCACCCATTCAAGTCATGTCCTCTGCGCCTATGGAATCTACAATACAATTCCTCTCTGTACCCCCTAGGTTTGGGAATGTTAGGGTCTATAATTTGGATTTTCGACAGAGTGACTAAATTTGCCGTTGACAAGCGGTCAAATAAGGAGTCCCTAGACTCCGCATATGGGGTGAAATTTTGCCTAGGGCGACGCGGGTAATTCTGCTCCTGTCTTCTATTATCTCTTTCATAAGCAGGAGGCACTTGCTCGGTAGTTAGCCTTTTGAGGCTGCGTTTCTTGCACGAGCGCGGGAACATTTATCGCAACTTGGTTGATTGTAGCGTGTTGTGGTTGCGTTGTCCCAGTTTTAGTGGTTTTATTCCACTCTTTCTTCTTAGGCTTGGCAATTGCGCCTTCGCCTATCTTAATCTCTTCTATGACTCTGGCTTGCGCCAAAGCTTCTTCTAAGCTGTCGTATTGTCACAGTAACAATAGACCAGAGATTGATTTTAAGCAACTTTTTGTGAACATCTACGTGAGATCAGACATAGGAGGACGGTAGGGTAACCTAGAAAGCAAAGCTCTCCATCGATTCCCGTACGCTGCCATTGTTTCCTCTTCAAATTGCTTGAGGCTCGCTAAATCACTTAGTGATGCCTTCTTCCTTGTGTTGAAGGCAAAGCGTTCAAGAAACGCGTCTACTAATTGATCTAAATTGCTTATGCTTTGTTTGGGCAGTTGTGTGAACCAATCCGAGGCAGGGCCTACGAATGTGGTTATGAATGTTCTAAGCAACAATGCATCATTATCTTGGATGCCGAAGCATTGGCTTAGAAATCGTGTAACGTGTTCCTGTGCGTCCTCTTCACCTTTAAAAACTGCCAATTGAGGCAACTTGAAGTGTTCGGGGTAAAGAGGTGTAGGCACTGAGGGATGCACCGGATTACTGTGGAGTAGACGTAATGTGGGTTTTTGATGCCCAGCAACTTTTGTCTCCACAGACTCCAAACGCTCCAATAGCGCTTGGTATGCATCGAAAGATTTTATTTCTTCCTCTCTTGTTCGCTCTTGTTGCAAGTTACGGTAAAGTGGAGGCCTATGGAGGGGTGGCCGAATGGCATCCCTCCTGCCTTGATGGGGAGTTTCAACATATTCCTCTTCTGGTTCATACTCCTCGTAAAATTCTTGAGGAGTCTCTGGGCGAAACCTATGACCCTGATCAAGCTCTTGCTTAAGGTACCCATCATTGTTTCGGGGAGTTGCCTCCCTCTCGAATCTATGAGGTCTTGGAGGCAGAGCTTGACGAGGTCGTGGAGACCTGTCCTGCACCAACGGATTATGCCTCTCATACTGTTCGGCTCTTTGGATGCGAGGGGTTGGCCCCCTCTCAGGTATTTCATAGCGTAACTCATCCGCTTCGCGTTGCATGCGTTCTCTATCCAAGCGGTGTCGGTACTCTATTTCTTGATAACTTGGTTTAAGCCGCATGATTTGGGCTTGACGGGTGGTATATCTGGTGACATCTGGGTCAATTTGGTCTACCCTATTTTTCTCAGGAGGTTCGAATGTTTCTCCTATGTGTTTACCTCGAGTTTGCTGATCTAAGGTTTCAATGGGTCGCTTCCCTCTGTCGAGGTAAGCGGTATGTGCTCGAGGTTCTGGCCTCAAGGGGTGATCATGATATCCTGCTGGTGCGGAAATGCAAGGTTCCCACGTTGTTTGTTGCCCTCGAGGAATGCGATGGCTTTCCTCGTACTCCCTTTCATGGGTGTGAAGGGGGTGGGCGGAGTTAGGTCGCCCTATGTAAGGAGCCCTGCGCTCCGGATTTGGTCTCTCTGTTCTGATGATAGGTAAAGAAGGGACGCCATATCCACGTTGCCCCTCCAAATGGATGGTGTGCCTGTCTAGCGCTTCATCGCGCGGTGGCCACTCATGCCTAACCTCAAGAGGTGATTCTCTATTTATGTCAAGGTCTACATGTAAGGCATCTTCCCGAAAGGGGCTGCTTTGAATAGGCATACCCCACCGAGGATTCTGAATTGGATTCTTTTGTAGGTTAGACCTATAAGGCGGTATGACCAAATCCTCAGGACTGAAGTGAAGGCGACTTGTGCCTACTTCTTGTGTACCTTTCGGAGCTTCTGCCCTTGATTGGGCTTGACTGCGGGTGTACACCATTGCGGTGCTTCTATGCTATCTAAATAAGTTTTTATCTCGTTTATGATTTTTTTTTGTCTACACTAAGAAGAATTAAGCACACACATTCACAAAACCGTGATTATCTCTTTTAAGGATTATTGGTGTGCCCTAAACTTGTTTAGTGCATTTTGGTGTTTTGTTTTGTTTTTGTAGGTTTTGAAGATCGTTTAAATGCATTATGACGGCTCATATAACTCCCAAAATGGTAGCCCCTTCAATATACCAACCAGGCCGATATACCAACCTCTCTATATACCCGCCCTTACGAGAGGGAGACTATAGGTACGTGAGAGCGAGAAGGTACGTGGTACGTAGGCGGTACGGAAGGGGGATTGTCTCGTTAATGGCACCTACCATAGAAAACTTATCCTCGCGCGCATGGGAATCACCCCGGTGACACTCGGTCTGTCTTCGTCGGGATTTACGCCTAACAACAGGTGACAATCGGGAAATGGATGCAAATCAAGCCAAGGTGGTGATGAAATCCACCAATGGTCTTGATAAAGGGCTGGGGTCTTACGACCAGCTCCTTGGTTTAAAATTGTTACGTGGAGTGTGTGAGGTTCATTTTATTTAGCGAAAATGAAACAAGCATGAATGATTTTCCCTAAGTATGCAGGATAAAATGAAAACAGTCAAAGAAACAGAAAATAGAAACAAAAAATTTAACAGAGATGATAAAATCCCTACCTCTTCTCTGCCTGCTCCGATTGCCTCTGAATTTTTGCTCTGAAAATCTGCAGACAGAAAATCATCCCCTGGTGAGACGATTTACAGAACAGAAATCGTCCCTGGCAGAGACGATTTTAAAATCGTCTCAGGGTGGGACGATTTCCGATAAAGTAATCGTAACAGTCAGAGACGATTAACAGTCTGCAAAAAAAAAATGTACCTGTAAAACACAAAACACAAAAACCCGATTAGTTTTTCTGTGATCTTAAAAACAGGGAACAGGTCCCACCGTGATCGCCACTGAAAGCACGAGATTCTGGGCAAAGGAAACACTAGTTGCAATATAACCAAAATCAAATGCGCTTAAGTCCTAAAAATGTGAATTGCATAAAACGAAAGAAACGCATTGGAAGAGACACAAGCAAATGGAGAAAACACAGCCCTTTCATTAATATCCCTTGATCTCTATTACAATGACGCCTCCTCCCTTTTCAGGGGCTAGGAGCGTTAAAAGAATTTGATTACAATCACTGAATGATTCCTCTTTCCGCGTGCCCACGATTGCAATGGGCGGGCCAAGATGATGTCGTCGCTGATGTCGATGAGTTCTTCACCTCCGCTGCTTCTCCTGCGAACAAAGAAACAACCAAGATGTCAGTAGCACCTGCTTGCAAGTGAAAAGTGTTTGTTCTTCTAAAATCATCAAAAGATGCATGCAAACATTTATCTAAAACGGTGAACAAAATGATTCTAAACAGCCCGAAAACTTGCCAGAAGACAGAAAATGTTACCAATAGGCCATTGCCACTGAGACGATCGGCCAATCTGCTTTCAACTGGAAATCGTCCCTGGGTGGGACGATTTCGATCTGTAAATCGTCCCTGGGTGGGACGATTTCTTCTGTGTTGGGGAAGCCGAACTGACACGCTCCAATGTCGACTCCCGAGGTCTCCAAAACACCTACAGACAGAGGGGTTATGTAATTGGGGCCATTTTGGGACGACCCAGATGGTCGGATTCTCCCAATTTGGCCTCTATCTTTGGGAATTTGATATCGCCACCTGCAAGTCAATGAAACAACAAAGCGACACAAAACATACTAGAATCTGACCAAAAGTTACGAAATTGCAGCTATGAGTTCACCAAACATAATAACACAAAATGCAACCTGAAAAAGTAATCTAGAATACTCTAAAACTTAGAAAGTGCGGGGGTGCCCAAGTGGGCCTCCCACCGTTGGCACTTGGTTTCGGCGCCAATCCACTAGGGATGGGCCCAAAACCTCTTAGGATTGGGGGGTCGGCGAATTGGTTGGTTCAGGTGTCCATGTGTTGGATTTGGGTCCGATTCAAGCTTCCAAAAGCCACCCAACAACCTCCCTTGCAAAAGAGATTGGTGGATGTGGGAAGGTGAACCAAAAGGGATGCAAGTGGGTCTTCAACTCGGCAGCACTTCGTTGCTTGAAAACTCCTTCAACTTTGTATATTTTGGGTGAGAAAAGTCCCACCTTTTATAGACCCAAGGGGTCTCTTTTGGGAGGGAAGCACAAATGCCATGTGTTGGTCATAGGCGCCATGTGGCCGTCTTGTCTTCCCATGAGGGAGGGGAGTCCTCCGTTGACTTGGGCTTTGATAAATGCCTTTTGTGACAGTCCTCAAACGGCCTATTTGTCCACTCACACACGCGTGCGAGGCAGGAGTCATCAATTGACTGTTCTGGGCTGCCACTTGGCCTCATTTGTCTTTTTGCCCGTTAAACTTGGAAATCGTCCTTATTGGAGACGATTTCAGAAATCGTCCCTGGGTGAGACGATTTCAAGTTAGCAATCGTCCCTGGGTGAGACGATTACTAGGCAAAGTGTCTAAGTGTGCCAAATTGCTTCTTGACCTCACAAAATTGCTATGAAAGTGGTTAAGACCACTTGTTTGACCTCTAAGGGCTGCCTTGGGGCTGTGTTTGTCAAAGCGATCAGTGTTTGCAGTCACATAATCGGATTGGTGCTGTTTTGGTGTCTACATATATTATTGCGACAGATACTCTGTTGTCTCTAGAAGTAGTTCTATTTTATACCAGTTATTTTCATTTATAAAATGATGTTCATTGTTCATGTTATTCTTCTGTTCATACAGGTAAAATGTCAAATGCAGGCAATGGAAATAATGGAGGCCAGTCTTCTAATAAAAGGAGTATCCTCAAATACTTTCATAATATTTTGAAATCTGATCAACCATCAATATCTACACAAACTAAAGGTATGAAATTCTTTACTCACCAGTTAATTATTTTACATTGTTAATTTTAAATATAAAAGTCTTCACTCATAAAGAAGTGTGTTTTTTGGTTGATGGCTTGTCCATTTTTATCTGTATAAGGTATGCTTTTAAATGCCATAGTGATAATGACCCTACTATTGAAACAAGTATTATCTCTACAGAAAACATTATTTACTGTGATATACCTCCACTTCCACATATTCACGTTAATGAACAGTCAACAGATGAAAATATTCTTAATCAAATGCAACAACAACATGAAGAGATTCATGAATGAAATGTGATTATTTGATTACAAATTTTTATTAGAATACTGCATTATCTTTAATATCATTTTAAATGTTGATTATAAATATTGATTAGCCCTTTGATTTGATTATGTATATTTGAATGAAATGTGATTATTTGATTACAAATATTGATTAGAACATTGCATTATATTTAATATCATTTTAAATGTTGATTAGAACACTACATTACAAATGTGTTACTGGATATTTTGTATATCATTTTACATAAGTCTTGTTATTGAAGTATTAATATAAAGTTTCAACTTTTCTTGTAGATTTGTTTTGTATAAATCATTATTGGCAATTTGTCTAAAATTTTTAATATAAAAATAAAAAATAAAAAATAAAATAAAATAATAAATAAATAATAAAAAATGACCGCCCAAAGGGTGGGAAAACGTCACGTTCACCTCCCTTAATGGGAAATCATAATATTAATATTACGATCGCCCATGGAACGGGTGGTCGTAATATATATTACGGTCACCCATGACTATGGGTGATCGTAATATAATATTACAATATCATATCATATTACGATCACCCATAGCCATGATGATCGCCTATTGCTATCATAATATTATGTTACGATAGCCATGGACTATCGTAATATTATATTACGATCTCCCATAGCACATGAGTGATCGTAATATTAATATTACGATCACCCATGGCTATTGGCAATCATAATTATTTGGGTGATCTCCTTTTTAAAAAAATTAAAATAAGAAAAAAAACTAAAAAAAATTAAAAAAAAACATGGTCGCCCCAAGGGTCAGGTGAATGTTACGTTCTCCCATCCCTTGGGTGACTAAACTTTCAAATAATTTTTTTTTGGTCACCTGTCTTAAAGGGCGACCCAAACTTAAAAAAAAAAAATTAATTAAAAACATGGTTGCCCTAACGTCAGGTGAACGTTACGTTCACCCACCTCCTAAGGCGACCACATTTTAAAAGTAAAAAATATGAACCAAACTAAAAAATAAATATAAAAAAAATCATGATACCCTCTTTGGGGCGATCATAGAACATGTAAGGGAATCGTAGCATAATGTTCATCCCCTTTGGGGCGATCATAACTAAAAAAAAATGGGGTCGTATATGGCGCCATAAAATGCATTCAATATTTTTCAAAGGCACCCAAAAAAAGAGAAAGTTGGTTAAAGGAATATTGGTTGAAGATATACCTTAAATTATTGCTGCAATTTAATTTTGGTGGTGAAATGGAAAGCATTTGTGTTATTTCCAAGAACATCTTCTCGAAGGTTTTACTTCCTCTCTGAAACAAATTTAATGAGGAGTAAAGTATTGAAGCATATGTTTGATTTTCAAGACAATGGAAGTGCCAAAAATTTAATGCTATGGTGATCAAATTTCCTCGTCACTCCAAATCATTTTTGAATCATGATTGTCAAAAAAATGATCTATAGCTTATTCATCCTAAGTGTGAGTGACCAATTTTTTCAGATGAAGCTTGGTTGAATGAGCTAATGACCTATTTCTTCATGAAAATGCTTGGTCACTCCACTTGCCTTATGCCACTTGCCCTTTGCCACTTGCCTTATGCCAATCGCCTTATGCCACTCACCTTATGCCATTCGCCAGTAGCCATAAAATTGTATTGATACTTTTTATGCAAAAAACAATCGCCATATTTTGAAAAATTTTCTTCAAAATTTTAAATAATTTGCCCCAAAGTTTATACACCATTCACCTAGATTCGGCCCGATTTTATAATTACTTTTTTGGTACTACCCCTTATGCATAACCCTGGTGCATTTTCACTAGAGCTAAGCAAGAAAATATTCTAGTTTTTAGAGGATATCTTACCTTCCATATTATACTCCACCACCAAATCATTTCCTCATTATTATTGTCAAATATTTCCCTATACCCTCATTTAGTTGTGTACTACCCGCTTGTTAAATTCTTAGACCATATTATAAAGCATCTTTGTTTATTTAGACATATATTTTCTCTCTCTAGTTCCTTTATATAATCATGATAAATATTGACTTCATTTCCTCCTAGTGTTAGCTCGTCTGCTATAAGCCATCCTTGTTTCCATAAACTAGTTCTCTTTGTCGATACCACCTATGCTAATACCATATTTTATTATATATAGAGATGATATATTATTTATTAAAGCTAAAAATATCCTTTATTATCCATCCAAGGTTTTTTGCTTATCCTTACTTCCCTACCATTCCCAATTTTCCATGCCAAGAAATTTCCAGCCAATGGGAAAGCTCTCACAAGTGCTTTCTAAATAATTATGGTATTTGACACTGATTTAGTTTATAGTCTGATCCAATATATAAAGGAAAAGGAGCCTAAATATTTCTCTTGAATTATTTCCTACCATAATCCTATTTTAATTATCAATATTTATAAATATTTTGCTACTAAAGCTTTCCCAAAATTATGTATATTCTTGAGGCCCCATCCTCCATTTGATTGTTTTTACCTATTCTATTCCATTTTACTAGAGCCATTGCATATTTTTATTTGTTATGTGACCAAATAAATTGAAAATACTTCTTTCTTATTTTTCTACTATTATGATGGGAATGTTATCTAGGGAGTGCCAGTAAACTAGGGTGGCTTCCAAGACTAATTTTAACAATGTAAGGTGACCCCCCAATGATGGTCACCTAGTACACTAAGTAGTGATCCTCTTATCTATTTTGGTGTATAACCAAATATAGTTTTGATATCTATAGTCATTAGGTTTTAGATTAAACCCTAAATAATTTAATCCTTTATCAAAGTTTACTTACATGAAACCAAAATTTTTTATTACTATTTCTATTTTCGCTAGTTGAAACCTATTAAATATATTTCTACTTTTTGTAGATTTATTTCTATTTCCATTCCATACGATATAGGTACAAAACTTATTTATACTATGAGGATTCCCTCAATATATTGTAGACATATAAAAAATGTCATATTGAGGAGACTACCTTTATAAACATCCTGAAGATCATATGACCCACCTTGGGCAGCCATAGGGCTTAAACAATGGTCATCACTCAAATAAGGGATATTTTCCTTTGTAACCCTGGTCATCCCTGCTAGGGATTCCCTCTAGAGGTCATCCTACCAAGGGACAATCCCTAGTTAGGATCATCCCACCCTGGGATGATTACACCTAAAGCAAAATTAAGAAAAAGAGTGAGATATAACTAGCAGTTAAAAATACAAGTTAAACCCGTGCATAAACTCACACTGCAATTTTACGTGGGCATGATCTTAAATTAAATAAAAAGCATCATGTAATTAGTTCACATGAGATTTAAAAAAAAAGCATTTGCTTTCTCAATGCAAACAACACCTTCACTTTTTTATGCACAGGTTGGCACTATTATTAGATTTATTTCAAGGAATCTATATAATAGTGTTCACCTCTCTCAAAAATATATAGAGTTCTCAAATTTTGAGCAACTATGTGCTACCAGATTCCAACTAGAGATCCAAAAAATTCCTTGGTAATCAAAGTGCTATCATCTCAACTCCCTATGAAAACCATGTTACTGGACTGCTCTAAGGGATAGAGGTGTGCATATCCTTTTTCTGATCGACCTCGCATGATTGCTTCAAAAACCTATCTAGACCCATCAAGTTGCTTCTACGGAGTGCACTAATATACCTAAAACACCATGGATAAAACCCAGGAGTAACTCTCGTATCGGCCTTAGAAAAGTACTCATGGATTAGCAGTTGTATCTCTTAGAGATGGCCCTTAGGGTTTGGATTTATTTTCTTATTTCTTTGCATATTAGTTGTTAGCAACTTTATTATTTGCATTTCAGCTTAGTTATATTTTATTGTATACATGCATTTATCAAATTTATGTTATTTATTGATTTCATTTATTATTTCATCTACACACGCTTCAATCACATTTATTTCCTTGTGTATAGATTATAGGTTTGCTACAGGGAAGAAAGAGTGCAAGAAGTTTGACATCATCACATCTTGTGGAGGAAATGAAGAAATCCTCCTCAAAACAGTTTGTGAGTGTGATAGAACCTCAAAAGTGCACTAGTTCCATTCCAAGAGGATAATCAAACCATAACAGTTATTTATTGTATTGATTGTATCAAAATGGTGAACTCCCTCAAGGGGATGTAATTGTAACCATAATTTTTTTAAAGAATAAGATATTATCAATAAAATAGATCCACCTTAATTTCTTTCTTGTCTTATCATGATGTTATGATTACATGATTTTATTATTCAAATTTAGTTTGCATTTCATGGTTTCACAATCATACATTTTACATACCTTTCTGTTAAGGGTGCATGGGTTTTTCAGCACTTCATGTCCCATTCCAAAAAAATAAAATATCATCTACAAAATTCAAACAGGTTACCTTCAAAAAGTTATCAATTTTGACACCCTTTATTATTTCCTATCATTTCTATTTCCTTATCATTCAACTCAAAAATTTTGCTATAAATAAAAAAAGAGGAAAAAGAGGACACCCTTGTCTCAATCTTCTAGAAGTTGTGAAAAAACTAGAAGTATTGATAAGTACAACAAAAAATGTTGAATTGATACATCCCATAACTCAATTCATAAAGAGAATACTACATCCAATTTGAATTAGGCTTAGCTTGATGCATAACCAATTTACATTATCAAAATATTTTGCTAGATCTAATTTTATTATCATTTCTTATTTCTTCCTTGTATTTATTGAATTTAGTACTTCTTGAGCTAATCCTATTGCTTTATGATGTTATTAATTCATTCACCTTGAAATTTAAAGCATAAAAATCCAAACCATTCTTCTAAAATATTGTTTAAGAAGATCCCTTTAATTCTCTTAGCTATAATATTTGAGATGATTTTATAGAGGATATTACATAAAGAGAGATATTTAATCCTTAAAAGGTTCTAAATTATCCTTTCTTGGAATCAAATCCAAGAATATGGAGTTTATGGATCTTAGCAATTGTCCCTTAATATTTTAAACTTCTACCACTTTTAAAATATCCTTCTCTAATAGTTCATAAAAATCCAAATAAAAACCAATTGTCCATTCATTTGTACCTAAACTTTTCACTTTCTAGAATGAATTGCCTACTAAACATAACTCCTCTTTGGTTATTTTTAAGGACAAATCTTATTTTTTCCTCATTGACAATCTTGGGTAGATTTTGAACTAGTTTGATTGCCTCTACTATATTTTCTCTATTTGGACTTTTATACGAGGCTTTAAAGTATTTTACTACTAATGGTGCCAACTTTTGAAATCTTGCCAAAATATTTCCATTCTTCCCTTTCATTTCCCAAATTGTGTTTGTATATTTCCTTTGTTTTACCTAATTTTAAAATAATATTATTTTTTCATCTCCTTGTCGTAGCCATAAATCCTTTCTTTTCATTCTCCATTTTACCTACTTTGATTCTAAAAATTCTCTCTTCTTTTTCCCAAATTCTTTGACTTCCATGATTTCATTTTCTAAAAGACCTTCATTGCCTATGGTACTATAAGGATTATATAGAGAAGATTCAATTTTAGTAAGCCTTGTATCCACTTCCCAAAACATTTCTTTGGCCCAACCTAATGTGACTAATTTAATTCTCCTATGACTACTAGTGAACTAAAACATGGTTGTCTCCTCTATTATTGGGTCATAATTCCTCCATTTTTTTCTCACTAAGTTTTAAAATTCTTCATCCCTCATCCAAATGAGATTAAATTTTAAAGGGATTGGTGGTTTATTCTCACCCTTTTCTATCTATAATAGGATTTGAGACTGATATGGCCCTCCTCATTGATCTATCCATCTTCTCATATTATTGGAGAAAGTTAAGATATTCTCTAAAACTAGAAATCTATAAAATATTGTTGATATCCCTTGTCTTTTAGTTTGATTGTTCCTCCATGTAGGAGAAATATTCATTAGTTTTATATAACATAGTCTAGCACTTTGAATTTAGTGAAGGAAAAAATTATCTAGTGTATTCATTCTCTTCTCTTCTCCCCATATTTCACTTATTTTTGTAAAAAAATTCTAAATCCTCTCCTAGCACTAAATTCTCCTTTTGAAGAAGATCTTGGCTAAAAAATTCCTCCTAGAACATTTGTCTACGCTATATGGGCCATACATATTTAATATAGTTATAGTTTTCCCTAACTCCATAGAGTGAAACAAAGATGCTACTTTTGCTTCTATGAAGAAGTGGTCAATCAATTGACAAAAAATTTTCCATCCCAGTACAATTCTCCTTGATTTTATATTTGAGTCTATCCCAACAAACTTCTAAGTTAGGAGTGAATTAAGAATAGTTATTTCCTTTTCTAAAGTTTAATAAGCCTTATTAGGGCTATCCTTTAGTAAGGAACCCCCAAGATGATTGTCATAGAAACCTAACTGAAGGAGTTAATTTACCAATAAGTAGATATTTCTTTGCCAAAAATAATTTCTTTCTCAACTCTTATTTGGGATATTTTTAGATAGAAAATCGTACCTAATGAGGAACCCTAAGTTTTACTATCATTAAAACTTAGTCTTCTTTGAATTTTCCCAAAGCTATTATAAGCTTTGCCTTTATTCTAAGATCAAAATCATATATTTCCATACGAGGTAAAAGTTTACATTGATATATGAGGCTAGAGAGAGAGAGGAAATTCTATTTATGGGGGATTTACTTAGTTTGATTTAGTTTCCTCTATTTATTTTTTCTATGAACTTAGAGAGTTTTTGTACTTTTTCATTTCAAACTAAATCCTTACTTGATCCCTCTACATATCTATCATCCATTTTCTTCCTACATTTCCCTATTAGGGGAGAAACCCTCCTATCCTATTTCTCTCAATACTATTCTCTATGAGATCCTCCTAAACCATTTTCAAGCTAGAATTGTATAGGAAAACAAGTTTATTATTTGTATCATTCAAATCATCATGCAAAAAAAATATTGGATTACCTAAATCTAGTCCAAATTCATTGTTAAAAAAACTACAAAGGCTTCCTCTTCTCTTTTGCAACTCCCATAAATATTTGAATAATTATATAATCATTTTTATTTTGCTATTTATTTATCCTTTATCTACTTGAAATTATATTATTATTATATTCTCTTTGTTTCTTTTATCAATGTTAGTTTCAACTTCTATCTACTTTTTTTTGTGTCTACTACTTCTTCCTACTCTACATTCTATTTTGAGATGGCCATACTGGTGGCAAAAACTGCATCAAAAGGGGACTCAAATATAGTTTAACTTTTGTATGTGAGAGCAAATTCCTATTACAAATTGCATATTCTCAGGTAATCCCAGACTTTGGATAATATCCACTAAGATTCAAGCTACTAATTTCTAAATGTTGATTAAAATTTTTGAGTCCATTTTGAGAAAAAGTCCTAAAAAAATTCCTATATCCATCAACATATTCTCACTCCAATATTCTAGTGGTAGTGTAGGTAACTTAACCCAAATAAGTTGGGTGGTTATATTCTTGGATAGAGAACCAAACCTATGTATCTAATTTTTTAGAGTAAGTATACTATGATCCCATATCCATCTTTATTTTTTAATAGTTTTGGCATCTTTTGCTTTCTAGAATACAAAATCTATCTAAATTTTGTTATTACATGATATGTTTGGAGATATATCAAAAAATCCAACCATGTTGAATTTATCCAATCATGAATATTTTTTTTCATTGAGCATCCCATATACCTTCCCACCAAAGATTTATATTTTAATGGTAAAACTTGATCAAGCATCAAATATTCCCTCACTACCAATTTAACTATTTTGTTATTACATGGTTGCTTATAATAATATAATCTCTTTAGATATTCTATTGTAAGAAATTTTGGATTAATAATATAATATATTTAGATATTCTATTGGTAAATGATCTTATTAATAATTTTTATCAGGTCCGAGGTGTAGAGAAATTGGTTCATCCAAACCCCATAAGGGGGCGAAGGTCCAAGGTTCAAATCTCGGGCCTCACCGAAATGAACGCTTGTCCCTTTCCTGGTGCTTTCAGCGGCGTAAAAGGTTTAAAATTATTGTGGCATGGTGGTTATAGGGGCGGACTACGTGAAGATCTATGTGGTGGCTTCTAGGGCGGACAACACAGAATACTGTGGCGGCCATAAAAGTTGGAAAGCCTGCCCAGATTCATGGCGACTACTGATTCCACCATGTATATTCAAAAAAATAATAATAATAATAATTTTTATCCAAATTCAGTTTATTTTTAGTCTATGTAGATCTTGATTTCTTTCAAGTGCTTATATTAGAGTGGATAAAGTAATATTTGAAGGATCATGGATAAAATAATTCTTCAAAAGTTAAGATTTATAAAGAGATATACGAAGGTTTTGGAATATTAAATATTTTAGTAACATATTTAAAATACAAAGAGGAAACTAAATTTTAATTCAAGAGTTCAAAATACAACAAAAAATCAATGAAATGGATTAACATACTTATTTAGGAAAAAAAATATTTGTTGAATAACATAACATATTATGATATAGAGAGTCATATTGGGCCTAAAATACTAGATAAATATGGATTTATAAAATTCATAGAAATATTATCAAAGTGTAAGAGCTCAACATGTTACATTCCCCACCTTTAAAGAAGGCGACATAGGTTTGAATCTTACCAAGTGAAATACATACACAATCGGTAAGTTGTAATACCCTTATGTGACCATGATGCAATATATATGGGACCATTTCAATTATTTTTAATCCATTAAAAAATATAATGTAAATATTAAAATTCTCCACTCCATGCTACTACCAAACCAAACTTGAAAGAAATAGTGTATATTATCTTGGGAAAACAAAGTGGTTTTTCTTCATAATAAATAATTCCTTAATGTTATACTAGTGATACAAGAGGCTATACATCCTATTCAATCCATGGAAACATTAGGTATACTAATAAAATCCTATGATCAACATATCTAGGTATTTCATAAATTACTATCTATATTTTAGGATCTATAGTTTATATACTATGATCAACATATGTAGGTATTCCATATTCTAATATAAAAATGAGTGTTGTCATTTAAACTCAATCTTAGATGGAATAAAATATTTTCTAAATGGTTGGAAAGGTATATTATTTACAATTGTTAGAAGACTTCAACTCATAGACACTACATTACAACCTATTAAAAAAATAAAGATACTTTCTTTAGAAAGAATGCAAGGAAAAATTTAGGTTTTCCTTTTAAAATGAGATAAGATTCATAGTGGAAAAATATGAGGGATGTATACGTGTAAAATTTTTTATTTATAAGTTTGAAATTAGCAACAAAACTTAGTTTTCAATTATATCAAGACCAAGAAAAGAGCTTTAGAGAAAATAGTTTAAAATGAGACAAGAAACATATGATATAGGTGGCTAATGAGGCAATTTTGTAAATTTCTAGTTTGATGCTTGAACGAAGCTTTATCCTCTTATTTTAAATCTAAAATAACAGTCATTCATCCAATCCTTTCTTGTGAAAATATACAACACAAGAGATATGTTTATGTGATTATAAACTTTATATCTTAGATTTTCATTAGAAATATGTTTAATGGAGAGGACCATAAAATAATAACATACAATCTCAAAAAAAATGTGCCAAGAATTATATTCGCCTATATTTTTATGAAAGGATGAATCAAGTTAGAATTTATCAAAAATAGTGTATATGCAAAAATTTGCAAGAGTCAACTTTTTATACTCCCAAGAAGTTCCCTTGTAATAAAATTTGGTTATCTAAGGCACTTTCTAAAGCCTTAATATTATTTATGGTTTTTTATCCAAAGTAAAATTTGGAAGGGTTACAACTTGCATATAAGAGAATAACATAAATCCTTTAGGTGTTCTTTGTATGACGAGGAGCTAAAACATAAAATCTTTAGCTTTTTTACTTGAGTTTTTATTTTACTAATTGGGATTTTTTTTTAAATATTACAATATATGGGGTTAATATATTTAAATTTTAATATTTAATGAGTGTTCTATTAGTTATTTTAGAGTGAAAGCTTTAGTGATTTTATAGTGGATGTCCTACTATTATTTCTTGCAATATTCTACTTGAATTCAAACACAAATATTAGAACCATATCCAAGTTTACATTTATATTGTCTCCTTTATTTTATAGCGTTTAAAGGTGTAGTGTTCATCATGGAGACTTAATATTTATAAAATGATATACTAGTCTTTGTTAGAGTTAGAGCATATTACATCATTTGGGTCATGTAAATATACTACCTTTGGTACATAGTTAGAGTAGGAGATTACTTTAGGGAGAAGTTAGCTAGTTACTTCAAGCAATATAATAAATTTACAAATATCAATGTGCAAGTTGTAATGTGCAAGGTGTCCACTTGTACAACTAGATAGAGTGTTGACCAAGGAATCTCTCTTCCTATATAGTCTCATGATAGATCACATATCAAGTACAAATCAAGTGCATTGTAGTAGAGATTAGTAGAGAGTAGTAGAAATCTTGTATGGAGTACAATGTAGCTCTTTAGCTTGTATTAATGGAGTGACCATTACCTCCATACTGCATTGTATTTTTATCATTTTTATTTATATTATATTTCATTCATATTGCAGAATTATATTCTTTCATATTTTTTGCATCTTATTAGAACCCATGTTAGATCTCTCCCACTACATATATTCTCAAAATATAATAGTGGTATTAGAGCCATGGTGGATCGAGATAGGAATAGGAAGATCCACAAGTGAGGATTGAAATAAATCTTAGTTATAAATATTCTAAGATTACATCTGGCTAGATTCTTTCCACATAGTTGTAAGAAAACTCATGAATACTAGGACTCAATATTCATTCCACTAGTTTGATGGATCAACTAGTGAAGACTATTGATCTCAAGAGATCTAGATAATTTCATGCTAACTATTATATAAAGTTATTTATTATAGAAAAATAGACATTACATAAGAGAATCCATGAGTAGAGTCTTGGTGAAGGTTGGATATTGGAGATCTTCATTGTTAGATTGGAAAAAATTCACATTGCAAAAAGGCTATAGAAGCCCTGATCTAGAAGAAAAACCGTAGAATACTTGATCCATAAGAAAGGCCATAGAGGTCATTCAAAATTATAAATTCTTCTATTCCAATTTCTAACAACTTATTGCAAGAAAAGGATATTCAAAAAAATATTGGGAAGCTTCCTACACGAGAGTTAGGAAGAATATCTTCTTAGAATCATTCCAAAACTTACAAGAACAAGGAGAATACTGAAGATTTTAAAGACCTTGAAAAACAAGGGGTCCTATTACAAGAGTTTTAGATTATAAAAGTAAAGAGAAGGAAACAATAGCCTTATAGTAGACTCTAGAAGATGAGTCAAGGAGGAGATAGAATATTGATGATATCCATTCAATATCAATACTTATAGAGTGTAGAAGTAGAAAAGGCCACAAAAGCATTAATTCTAAAGAAGACTTTAGAGAATTAATTTCTAATTTAGAAGAAGAATTCCTTATTCAAAATAATATTCCAAAGAAAAATTCTTGATTCAGAAGAAGAATTCTTGATTCAGAAGAAGACTCTAGAGAAGAGTTCCTAAAGAATACTCCAGAGAAGATTCTATGAAAAAGAGATTGGTGATATCCATTAAATCCTAAAAATTATATAAGAAAATAAGGACCAGCAAGGTCCCATTCCAGAATCTAGAAGTAACATATTTCAAATATCCAAGAAGAATATCTCATCACCAACACTTCCAGAAGTAAAAGGTTGAATAAAAGGTCTCAGTTGAAAGACCTGAGAATTTGTAATATAGAAGACCTTGGAGAGGTCTCAAGGAGGAAAAAGAAGAAGGCTTGGAGAGTCTTGTTGTATATCTCATAGAAGCATCATAAAAATAGTTCCTAGGAGAACTCATTGGAGAAATGCACTACCAAGAATAAATATCCTGATAGTGAAGGACTTGGGACAATTATTGCCATCCAACAATAAGCCCAAGAGAAGAAGAATTTTCTGAGGAGTGCCAAATCCCAAAAAAATAATCTAGTGAAGACCTCAAGACATTCAAAATATTGAGAAGAAGAAGATCCTGTGTGAAGATAGAATTAAATAAGAATATTGAAATAGGATTCAAATAGAATAAGCCTACTAAATCTAAGAGATTTGGAGATTACCTCTCATAGCAAGAAGACACAATTCAGAGAAAATACTTCTCTGAATCTATAGTAGAAAATAGAAGATCACTGGAAGGATAAAGCCACAAAAATCCAAGCTCTGGATAGAAATTTCAAGACCACAATTTGGTGAAGCAAGAAAATATTCTAAAAAACCAACAAGAAGCTAAGAATTCATACACTACAAGGCATAAATTTATTGAATCAAAAAACCAAGATCTACATCTACTGTAAACATTATTAAAGGTAAGCAACTAGGATACAATTAGTTGAACTTCAAATTAGGGTTAATTATCAAATTCTATTAGGCACCATATTTAGATTAAAAGTTGCAAGAAGAACCCATATTATAGTCTTCAAAAAAGTGCAAAAAGGAGAATTCATTTAAAATATACTTACACATTTAATAGGAGTTAGATATTTTTGAAAGAAAGAAAATTACCATATTCTTGTTATCTATTTATAAATAAAGAAGACTACATCCTACAATATTGATTGTAGTAAAAAAATATAGAATACTCATTAAGGTTTCATTACATATTACACTTGAAAACTTATAGAAGATTATTAAGTATATTATTAATCCATTAGCACTATACTAGTTGATCTTTAATAGTTACTCTCAAAATGATTAGTTTATATTTATTGATTGTTAAAAATCAAGGACACAAAAGCCAACATATTATCAAAGTGTCTAGAGACACTATTTTGTGCATAGAACCTGCAACATTTTTATGCTCAAAAAAGCCACAAAAAATTATATTATATTCGTCCAAGGATTGGAGAAGAAAGCCACCATCAAGTCAGCTAAAGAAGATTCAAATTGAGACTTGGTGAGTCTCAGATTCAAAATGCACTAAAGGCTATTTACAAGGAAAAATTATATAGAAATTACTTTTGCAAAAGCTTCTATCTACGTGGTTATTATCTTAGGTTTATTACCAAAGTAACCAAACAAAGGAGAGAGAGTTATCTAGCAAAATGTACAACGTCAAATTAGACCTTACCTACAAGAAAGCCACCATAAAAACCAATAGAATAGAGTGCAAAAGGAGGTGCAAAAAGAAGTGTAAAAATAAGGTATTATATTTACAAGTTTATTTACATTATATTGCACCATAAAAATCTATCCTACATAGGAAGAAGGGTAGAGTTTAAATATCCCAAAGGCATATTCTTCACAAAGGAAATCAACTAAAAGAGGCTATGTAAAAAGCATTATTCAAGTAAGGTAGAAGAGATTCTCAAAGGGCTCATATCCTCCATGGTTTTGAATAGCCGTATCAAGCTACTTGTAAGCATAACATTAGGATAAATATTATCTGCAAAGGCAAGTTGAAATAAGAAGAAAAAAAGCATAAGAAAAGAAGGTTATACCAGCTATATGTACTTCCACAAGGAGCACTCAAGGGAACCATTGGAGCACCTTAAAAACTCCACCAAAGCACTAACCATAGCTACCAAAGGAGTTGCTCATGATACTATCTCAAAACCACCAAAGCATTGCTCACTACTACAACTAGAAATAGTTCGAATCAATCATCATCAAAAATGAAAGAACCTTGAAATTTATAATGAAAGATATTGAGAAGAAAATGTACATGCAAATAGGGAATGTGAAACCTATCACATTCAAGGAAATCCTAATGTTTCTCTCATAAAAGCTCACCCTTTGCATGCTTGAAGGAAAGGCCAAGAAGTCATTATACAAGAGGAGGAATATGAGTGTTTACACAAATCTATGTTGCTCATTCTACAGAAGATTCCAAGTGTCAAGAAGGTTTTCTCCTAGGTTTTAAAGTTAAACTACCGTGACACTTGTCACTCACTTCAATATTAAACTCTTATTTGAGGCACCAAAGACAAAGAAGCAACAAAAATTTATAACCAAATTCATAGCAACAATAAAAACCAAATTCATAGCAACAATAAAAACCAAATTCATAGCAACATTCAAAACCAAATTCATAGAAGCGTTCATAGTGAAGTTCATGGTAGGCTTACATAGCAACATTAACATTCATAACAACATTCAATAGTAGTAAAAATATAGCATTTAAATATCTTAGTCAAAGCAGTCACACATGAGGTATCCATTGTCCAAATATTGGAGTCAAATGAATAAGAAACTAGCAGCCATCCAAGTTAAAAATAAACATTAAAGCCTACGCCCATACATTAGAGATAACGATCAAAAGGAATACTAGAGGGTGTTGTCATTTACATCCTAAATTCAACGTCAAATACGTAGAGGCAAGGAGCATCATAAAGGTAAGAATTTATCTTATTCTAATTTTTTATTAATAGGAGTTATAAGGGCATAATATAAGGTTAAAACTATAGGGAAATCAACCATATTTGAAAGAAAAAAATAAAGGAGAATTATAGCTTTATGTTTGCAAATTAAACATAGGAGAAATAAGGATTTCTACCTAGAGACTTAAATTTCCATTATTACAAATATTATTGTTTTCTAATATTCCAAATTAGGGAGTTATAAGGAATACAACACCAAAGTAGGATATTGGAATTTAAAAATATTAAATATCAAATATCAAAATCTATAAAATGAGGGTCATTAAATATTATAAAGAGTTGGAAACTAATTGGTATACTTGTCCCAAAACTACATTAAATGTACAAAAGAAATCCAACCATTAGACCTCATCAAATTAGAAAGTGCTTAAGTTCAATAGGAGTAATAAGGTGTAATAAAATTTGATTTTTTTCTATTTACAAATATTTATAAAATCAATCCAAAATTGAACTACTATTCTCAAAATCACTTTATATATCATTTAGCATACCCAAAATCACTAGGCAGACATAAGACATTTACAAAACTTGATAATAATAGCATTCATTCAAACTTTATCAGGTACTCAATCCATTTGGGAATCATAAGGTTTCTACATATTCTACAAGGATTTTATTAATCAAATATCTTAAATAGGGATACATAAGGAAGCCTACAAAACCTAAGCTACAAAGGTTTTATCAAAACAAGCTCATATACTCTAAACTAGGGAGTCATAAGGTAGACTACTACAAATATTCTACAAAGGAATTACAAGAAATACTATTTCAAGGCACTATCAAATCACTTTATACTCTAATATAGGAAGCTATAAGGATGTCTACCTCAAGCAATATAGTAAACAACAATATGAACAACACTATCAGAAAGGAAAAAGCAAGTGTCATAAAAATTGGGATCATGAATCTACTCATGACATATGAAGGAAAATTAGACCCAACTTCAAAGGTAATTCATAGTGAAGCCTTAAGAGATAATTTTAATACTATGGAATGCTTTATTCAAGCTTGTGTCAATGAAACAATCAATAATGAGAAAAGTAACATTTCACTTTCTTTAGATTTTATGAGCATATTATACATGAAATTACTGACATACAAACCATACAAGAATGAAAATGAAAAACAAAAAGAATTAATAGAACTACTCAAAAATAAGATAGAGCTGAATGAATCATATTTAGAAAAGCTTTCTCATTTCTCATCTAGCATTGGTACTTCAAGTTCTACTAATAAAAGATATTATATTGATGCCTTGATAAATTGATCTAAAGCATCTATACAAATTAAGGACATGGAGAAATATCCTTGAAGAAATCAGGCAACAGTACTACCACCTATAAGAACAAAAACTAGATTCAAAGGGAAAGATAAATATGAATAGGAAGATGAACCAAATAAAGGAAGAACTACAATACAAAGCTAACTTATGAAAAACCAGATCAAGCTGAAAAACATTTGAAGACAGAGATCGATATTGAAGATTGAAATCTTCAAATACCCAAATAATGTAACACATGGGGTGTTAGAGTTAGAGCATATTACATCATTTGGGTCATGTAAATGTACCACATTTGGTACATAGTTAGAGTAGGATATTTCTTTAGGGGGGTAGTTAGCTAGTTACTTCAAGCAATGTAATAAATGCACAAGTGCCAATGAGCAAGGTCTCCACTTGTACAACTAGGTAGAGTGTTGGAAAAAGGAATCTCTCTTTCCATATAAAGGACCTCATAGTGATAGATCACATATCAAGTACATATAAAGTTCATTATAGTAGAGAGTAGTAGATAGTAGTGGAACTCCTGTATGGTGTACAATTTAGCTCTTTAGCTTGTATTAATGGAGTGATCATTACTTCCATACTGCATTATATTTTTGTCATTTCTATTTATAGTATATTTTAGTCATATTGCAAAATTATTTTATTTCATATTTTTTGCATCTTATTAGGACCCATGTTAGATCTCCCCCACTGCGTATATCCTCAAAAGCTAATAGTATCTTGGTTACAAAAATTGAACCTATAAGAATAGAATAAGCATAAAAAATTTGTCATTAATCCATGATAAAATAAAAATAGTCTGTAATTTGGGTTGACTAAACTTAACTTTGATATTGCTTCCAAATAAAATACTAGGATAGTATTAGAGGTGATGTTTCTAAAATAATAAAGACAAAATTCTTTTCACCTGCATAGAATCATATGGAACTACAATAAATAACTATGCAAAGGTAAGAGAACTTTTCATAAGAATCATAATGGCTAGTAAAAATGTGTGGAGATATATCTCAATTTAAGGGATTGTAACTTGTTATTGATGTTGTTGTTGTTGTTGTTGTTGTTATTATTTAATTGGATACCATATACTTTATTCATTGTAAAACTAGGATAATTCTCTTGGATTCAGCCACATGTCACTCACACATGTAAGGAATTTATCATAACTAAGACTTGAATATGAACCTTCTATATAAAATATTATTCATATTAATTACACAAGTACATGATGGCAAGCAGGGGATTGCTAGCAATGATTTCTCAAACTAGAGATTTAAATTAGGATACTATTTATATAAATGTGTATGCTCCATGTACTATGGAAGATAAATTATCAATATGGAGGAATATAGATTTTATCACCTCCCAATTCCCTGATGCTTAGGCTTTGATAGGAGGATATTTCAACTCCATCCTCTTCTTAGAAGAAAAATGGGAGGAAATAAGAAGTTGTATGGGAGTTATAAACTCATGAATGAATACATGGCTAACCGTCACCTAGTACATATCAAGCCAAGCAATGGTTTGATGACTTGTTCCAACAGAAGACAAGACTCGACCTGCATCCTTGAAATACTAGATAGGTTTTTGCTTTTAGATAAGTTTTTGATACAAGGAAACACCCTAAAATTTAAGATCTTAAATAATTGAGGATCTAACTATTGGAAAAATTTAATTGAAGTTTGTAGAACCAGTGGTAAACCCACATAATTTTATTTTTAGTTAATGTGGATCAGATATGAATCCTTCAGGTAAAGGCTACAACAATGGTGGTAAGAAGGCAAGCCAAGACATGGTATCAAAATTTATTATTTTTTCAAAAGGTTGTAGTATATTAAATATAAAATAAATACTTGGAATTTGGATGAATTTGGAGATATCAAGGCAAATAAAAGGGAAGCTTTAACCCAAATTGAGGAGTTGAATAATTAAGTTCATATTTAGGAACTCACAAAAAATAATATTAAGAAAAAAATTAATATCTCATCCCCGGTGAAGGAAGGGGATAGAAGAGAAAACATTATGTGGAAGAAAAAATCAAGGATTCAATGGCTACAAGAAGGAGGCCAAAACATAATTTTATTTCACAAGTATCTCCTAACGTGGACAACACATAACTTTATCCCCTCATTGAATAATGAATATAGAGATATAGTCCACACTTGGAAAGGTATGTCTTCATTAGTTGTGAACCATTTTTAAACCTATATACAACCAAATTATTTAACCCAAAATCCCAACAAGAAATTCTATAGGACATAATTGTTCTGGCCTTGACTACACCAATAAATATGAGGGAACTACAAGAGGTAGTTTTCAAAATTCAAAAGAGGAACACCTCAAGTTTGAATAGATTTCCTATTGAATATTATCCGGAATTTAAGGATGTTTTAAAGGATGGAACTCTAAAGGTGGTAGAAGAGGCTAGAAAGGTAAAATGAATCCTCAAAGAAGTCAAAAAGACATACATAGAACTAATTCCTAAATATCAAGAAGCAAATAACATTACTGGTTGTAGACCAATTGCTTTATGTAATTTTATTCTAAAAATCATCTCAAAGATTGTCTTAAAGTCTCAAACCATTGCTACATAAGATCATCTCTCCAAAATAAGGGGTATTTATAAAGGGTTTATAGATTATGGATGAGATAGTGTTAGCCCGAGATGCAATTCACTCTATGGAAGCTCAAAAATCTCCATCCATGTTAATTCGAATGGATTTATCCAAAGTATATGATAGGGTGGATTGGCACTTTCTCATCCAAGTAATGGAAAATTTTGAATTCTCTCAAGAATAGAAAAAGTAGATCAAAGGTTGTATATATTTAGTTTCTTATTCATTTATTCTCAATGGTTGTCCTACTCAGTTGTTCCCAACATCTAGAGGCATCAAACAAGGATAACCTCTCTCTCCATACCTATTAATCATCCTAGAATAATATCTAGCGAGAAAATTTGCTAAAAATTGATATTGTCAAAGATTATAAGGAGTCACAATAGCTAAATGAGTTAGAAATATCTCTCATTTATAATTTTTTAATTATTTGACCATTTTGGAGAAGACAACAATAAAGGAAGGAGCCTCAATAAAAAAAATTCTTAACTACTTCACTAGAGACTTAGGGAAACTAGTTAATGAAGATAAATCAAGAGTAATTTTTTCTATTGTTTGCCTATAAAATAGACTTTGATATTGGATAGATTAGGATTAAAAAACTTCTCTTCAAATTAAATATCTAGGTGTTTCAATTAATCTTGGTAGCCAAAATAGAGAGAATTGTAGTTGGTTATGAGATAAAATGTAAAATATAATAGGCAGTTAGACTAACAAATGTCTTTCCTCAAGAGGATAAATAACTCTTATCAAATTAGTTCTTTCGTTTATCCTAATATTTATTCTAGCAATGTTGAGCATCCCTAAGTTCGTGCTTAAAGAACTAGATAAAATTAGTCACATATTTCTTTGAAGAGGATAAAAAATGGAGAAGAAATGGGCCCTTGCAATGTGGGAGACCTTATGACTTCCTACTCATGAAGGGGGTCCAGGTCTTCGATCGACAGTCAAGAATAACAAGGCTTTGGTAGTAAAGTTATACTGGAGGTTAATTAGCCATTCCAATGCCTTATGGGCCAAAAATATGAGAATCAAATATGCAGAAAACAAAGATCCCTATGATATAATTTGATACCAACTACCTTCTAGAGGATCTCCAATTTTAAATATCCTAAAAAATGGAGAGGATTTGATAAAGAATAAGCTCTTTTGAATAGTACATAATGGTCAAAAGGTACATGTTTTAACAAAATCTTGGGATAGACACCTTGTGCTATCAATTCAACATCCAAAATTAAGACTTATAATGGATAAAATACATTGTATAAATTGGTAAAACTTGCCAAATATTATAAATACTAGACAAGATATTGGATCATAGTAGAAAACTGACAATTCAAACTCTCTAAAGATCATAAAGGATATTCACAGACTCCTTCAAATGTGATCGCCTTCATGATTATAAGTCAATGACTGTATTGGTTGGAATAGCTTAAGGCATGGAGCATACATTGTAGCTCAAGGTTATTTAGCCTTAAGCTATATTAACCACCATTCAACTTAGCATTTGTTCAAACATTTATAGGCTTAAAATTTATGGCTAAAAGTTAGGTTTTTTAACTTGTTGCTACTTATTAAAGAGTACTCATAGGGGAGAAACTTGTGAAGAAATTATTTAATGTACTCTTTTAATGTGTAATGTTATGGGATAATAATGAAACACTAAACAATTTGTTCATAGAATGATCCTTAGCTTCTAAATTATGGAAGATGATGGCTTCCCTTAAAAATTTAATATGGTCCAATGAACAATCCATAGAATAGAGATGGAGAGGTTAGAGCAAACAAGAAGAAAAAACCAGTATATGAACCAAATAGTTTGTACATAAGTGACTATTCTTCCTTAGAATAGTTGGAAGGAGTGAAACAAGCAAATATTTTAGTAAGAGAGTAGGGACATCCATTATGTCTAGCTAAAGACCATAGAAAATATGATAGAGATTGTCCATCATTTATTAACTCATCCACGTAATTCAAATAGACTATAGAAATAAATAATGATCCAATTAAATATTAGCCATGGATTAGCCCAACACAAAAGGAAGAAAGTGACCAATTAAATGATGGATAGAACACATCAATGATAGACTCCCTCATATAATTTTGGAAAAAATAATATGGATGGAGCATCCAAAGGAAATCTTGGAAGAGCTAATATACGAGGGATAGGAATATTGGAACATGGTACTCCAATTTTTATGATGGTTTGCTAGTGATGCAGGAGCATCCGGCGGTAGCAAGGCAATCTTGCATCAGACAAATTTCTCTAAGTATTTTGTTCTTTTCTTTAGCAAAGGCACAAAGGCAGGAGGCTGTCGCGATATCGCGACATCAATTGGAAGCTAAGGCAAGGAGGAAGTTTCATAGCGATATCGCGACGTCGCGATATCGTGATGTCGCAAGAAATACCAAGGCACGGAGGAAGTTGTCGCGATATCGTGACGTCGCGATATCACGACAAACAAAAGTCAAAGGCAAAGGCAAAGGTAGAGGGTTTTGTCATGAATCACGACATCGTGATATCGTGACAACCAAAAGGTGAAGGCAAAGGCGGAGGTTTTTGTCACGATATCATGACAATGAAAAAAAAAAAACAAGGTGAAGGCAAGAGCTGTCATGATATCGCGACATCACGATATCGTGACGCAAACCAAGACAAAGGGCTTGAAGGCGGGTTGGTCACGATATCGTGACATGTCACGATATCGTGACCTATTGCGATATCACGGCCAGAAGAAGACAAATGTGAAATAAACACGCGGACGGCCATGCACACGGGAAAAGAGGCAACAGTCATAGGTGGACAGTCTGACAAAATAGCGGTTGTAGGTCAAGGGCCTATTAAATGCGTGCTTTCATGGCGGATCAGGGAGTTGGCCAATTACGGAAGGAAAATTTAAGACTCGGCGGGGGAAGCCGATTTTGCAGGTTTTGATTAATACCTTCATGCAGGTGGGTCATTAATGGCCTAGAGGGTCGAGACCTCGATAAAAACTCAAGCATTGTAATAGAATGGGGTGGTGGATCAGAGATCGGGGGTAGAGGATAGGAGTGAGAAAACCAAGCCGTAGCTGCTGGTTAATGTAAGCCTGCGGGCTGTGTTGTAGCTGGAAGTGTTTTTCTAGATTTTAATGAAGAAAAATTTGAGTTGAGAACGTGTCAATTTTTGGTCCCCCATCAGTGGTATCAGAGCTAAAAGTTCCTGAGTGTGTGACAGATCGCCGAACATGAGGCAGTTACACCAGGATCTATGGAAAGGCTCATGAGAGAGTGAGTAGAATGCCTCCAAGAAGAAACCCCATTGGTGGGAGAGGCATGGCGTCAACAGAAGATGTCCGAGTTTTGTAGAGGCAAGTTCAAGCCCTACAAGAAGAGATGCGTAGAAGATCAAATCCAAGAAGGGATGATGGT